>OX246743.1:5140017-5585017 GCA_945910005.1 Isoperla grammatica | reverse complement strand
GCGGGGGTCGACATAAAGGGAGTCAAGCAAGGGAGGGCACGGGCAAGTGGGAGAAGAAATATGCAGTGGGACAGTGGCGGGGGGGGGGGGGAGAGAAGGGACAGGGTCTCCTTTCGTCGCCTCTTACGACAAGCATAGTCACTCTGGGCCTATTCTACCCCGGGCCCAGGAGGGACCATCGATGAACTATGACGTCAAATCTGCACCTAGACCAGAACGATAGGCAGCATTTTGAACACTCGTACCCACCCCACTCTTCTTAAAATACTTTCATTCAAAGTTAAAAGATATGTATGGGAGGCGAAGTAACAGCAATGGGACAAGTAGGAGGAGACATTTAAAGGGATATAGGGACAAATGGTAGGGCCTCTATTCGCTACATCTTGCAGTCTGTTTACTTATACAAGATTTAAGGGAAACAGCCAAACGTATTTTGGCGTTAACACACCTTAGTAAGATTTATTATTAAAGGGTTAACCAAACAGTTGCGTTAAGTTAAAACCATTACAATTGGCAGTCATCCTAAGCCAAATTCAAATTCATGTCTAAAAGAAAAAAATGTTTCAGAATGTGTCATTCACTGGAGAATTTAGTGCACCTTCTTAAGTTGCGTTCCCATGCCCTTATTACGTCGGACGTTGGACGTCAGACGTTGGCCAACCGTAGGCCTAGAGCGTAGAATCCTCGCGACGAACGTCGAGGGGGCGTTCCGGGCGAATTGTTGTAAATGGCTACGATTGGCCAACGTCCGACGTAAGAGCATGGAAACGCACGATTATGCACCATTGTTTAATATAGGTTTCTTTAAACAACTTCGGTAATGCTTTCGCCATCAATCAATGACGTGTTTACGGTCTCGGCCAACCCGAGCAGGTATCTGAATTAGCCACGGTCGCTGGTTGGCTGCCGCTCACCCACCCATGACGGAAGCATTACCGAAGATGTTGTACGACGAGTATAATTATTTTGTAACGTGTAATCCTAACTTACTTTATCGTCGTCCTGTGCTGTGGCCAATTCGACCACGTTGAATGTCAAGAATGCAGTCGCCATTGCAATGATGATTCCACCGATACACAACACCCCCGTCCTGAGAGGGATGCAACAGCAACACATTAAGGCCGGCATTTTACAACAGTTATCAGTTTAGTGTGATGTGCCCGGCCGGACTATCTTGATGATTACAAAACAAAGAAGTCATTGTTTTGAATCACGGACGTTTGGAAGTTCGACCAGCCTTCGCCAGGGTATGATAACCTCCATAGATCGCGATCAGTCGTGATGTTGATTGTTTCCGCTTGGTGCTGCTACCTGACGTTTGACTTTGAGGGCTGAAACTCATACGATTCTTTCGATAACGTAGATACGAACCAAGAACCAGCAGGAAAATAACGAATATTGGACATAACAGAAACAAATAAAAAGTACGAATAACAGAAACGTGACTCATATAAGAATAACATCATTAAATAAGAAGAGACAAAAGCAAGAAGACAAATAATGACAAAACGATTAAAAAGAAGATGAAAATAAAATAAAACGGAAGGTCTCAAAGATGATTAGCAAAAATAGAAACAATGCTAAATAAGGAATTGACTTGTAGAAAACGAAGAGTAAAACTTCGGACTTGGAAAATTCCAGTGAGACTCAAAAGCCAAAAGAATGATATCCGAAAAAGAGAAGAAAGCACAAATGAAACTTAGACGCATATAAGCTTCGGCTTCGCCACGTCAGGGAAGCAGAAGGATTCAATAGAAAAAGAAAGAAAAAAAAGTACCACACTGCTGGGAACAGTGAACAGTGCAGTACCACATTACTGGCATCTATGTACTGTGCAGTAGGCCTACAGTACTGTGCAGTAATTAAGAGTATTATGTCATCATATTTTTACACATATTTAAAAAAATATAAAGCACATTGTTATCATGTTGTTTGAATAGAGTATAGAAGTACTTAGATAATTAAGATGCTTCCTGAATGTTACCGACATATTGTGTAGCATAGTTTTACGCGCACATTTCAATGTATGACGCAGCCATGATGTTTACATAGGTGTGATCGAGAGACTCAATGCGCGGTTACACAGTGAACATGTTTCCGCGCGACTGGTTTCACGCAAAGGACGAGATCGTATAAGAGTGTCGCGTAAAGTACGAGACCTCCCAGTCCAGGCGGATCTACAGTCAGCACCCCACACCCACGATGTCAACCATGAAGATCATTGCGGCAGTATTGCTGTGCGTGGCGTTGGTAAGTCTGGTCAACACCCTTACTAAAATCGATATCCATAATTCATATTTTATATATATTTGTTCTTTGTTGTAATGTGTGTATTGTAAGTCAAACCGTTGTCTACTAACACTTATTCAATGAACGGCAGACTGTAAGGCTGGAGGTCGCCGGATCGATTCCGGCCACCGGCAAACCTTAATGAATGATTTTTCGAAATTTTCCTCAGTCGTAAAAGCGAATGCAGGGGTTGTGTTCTATACTTTATCAGCACTTAGAAACTCGTCTTCTACTCTTCTTGTTATTATTAGTTTATGTTAGTGTTTGTGGTGTTTAACGACGTACTCGACAGCTGAGGTTATATACATCTTCCGAATCAGGTTCATCTAGCTCTCGGTGTCGGTGTAAGGGGAGTCCAGCAAGGGAGGCAGGGCCAAGTGGGAGGAGAAATATTCTGTGTAATCCGTATTATACCTATAGTTAGTCATCTGAAGAGGGGAGCATCAAGTAGAGGTGGTGTGCACACTGCACCCTATAACAGGATTCCTTAACGGGCAGCGTCGCGAAAAAGGTTCTCGGTTTTATACCTGCTACCGGGAGGTATTGTGTTCAGTCTGAGGTTGGACGTCGAAGGCGAAGCTACGTCCTTTTCTTTCACGCTCTCTCGGCTTGTTCGTGGTGACACTTCATACTGCCGCAGGGTGGGTTTGAGTCAGCCGAGTTGAGAGAGGCTGGCATCCTATTGATAGTCCTTCTAATAGCTTTACTACCCCGCCAGACACTGTGACGAACCGTTTCTTGGAACTAGCCACTTGCGAATACAATACGAAACATGATGTTTACAACGCTTTCTGTTGCATGCTCTCTCTCAACTCAGGAAGAGAACTGTACTGACTGGCAGAGCCCTGCGCAGGATCCGGCTTGGGCACTGATAATATTATTTTGGCGGGTTCGTGCCTACGATTATAGACTATAATCAAATCGGGCATTTTCGGGCTTTTATAATATGTTGTCTATTTTGTCTTGTTGGCAGTTGAGCGGGCTAATATTGGCAGGTGACCGGGCTGATACGGGTGAATTTACCTTCACCCGGGCTCGAGCAATGCCCGGTTTTTGATTAGATTACTCACTAAGGGCCCCGGTCAGGCAGGGCTCGCCATTATGCCGGGGCTGGGGCTTTAGGAGTAGGTCCGTGCAGGCCTCCACAGCATCGGTTCTGGCTTGGCTTTTAGTCCAAGCATACGAACAGTTGGACCCGGAACTAATTGGTACAGAATTTTTTTTTGATCAGAAGTTGTTACTTATGTGTACCTACTTGCGCATAAGAAACTTAACTGCTGTTCGATTAGCATAATTAGTTAAAATGTTAAAACTAATTAATGCTCATGTTATGGTTATTTTTGAAGATTTTTTAGCAGTTATATTTTCACCACATCAAACAATCTATTTTGAAATTTAAAAAAATTACTTATAACAATTTAAGTATTCCCATAGTCATTAATGAATTACTATTAATTATAATAGCAATTTCAATTAAATGCTTCCCGTGTAAAGTTGGTGCGATTGAATATAGTTTTGTCAGTTTTAAATATAAGAATAATAACATACAAAACTAGTGTAGTAACTTTACTGCAATCAAAATATTATTTGTATGATAAATCAGCATAATTAATAATTATTTCATTAAAACTGATATAGTTACATATTTGAACATAGACAAAAATGGGTATAAAAAGAAAGCTGCTGATACGCTGATTTTAAAATCGGTACTCTCAGAGTCATTCAAACACATTTCCCAAGTTTTTTTGGGGGGTAAAAAGAAGGAGGCGGAGGGGGGATAAATAAGGAATATCGTCAAACGTATCAAAATGAAACGAAAGCTAAATACGTTTTGTATTGCTAGTACAAATGTTTTTAGAGTGATAAAAAACAATCTACCCTAGTGTTTGGCTAAAGGAGGGGGGGGGGGGGGGCGGTTAAAGAGCGTCCTCCATAAGTCAATTTTGGGTCGGATTTGACACTCATTGAGTCTTTGATGTTAATAAGATTAACGCAATTGTTTTGTGATTGATAGATAGGATTTACTGCATCGTATATATTGCCTTAGACTCGATAGTCTAGCTTCTAAAACCTTTGTGTAATATATAATAGTGTAAAGGACATCAGATGCAAATATCATAAGACCAAGCATTTGATAGCTACGAATACGATAGAGAGCAATCACCAAAAGACGTCACATATTTGAAACGGAATGGTGGTAACAGATAGAATACAATCAAGTATACGAGTAAAATATGTCATTGTTAAAACATAGAACAACTCTCAATAGAATGATCAAAAAAATGAAGATTCACTAAGCTTTTTACATCACAGTACTTTAAGCTCAAGATAACGCCGATGTGTTAATTGTAATTACAACAGTAAAGTCAACTAACCGTGAAAACAGCACCCTCACTAGTGATGATTCAGATTTGCTAGTAATTGTGTGTATTTCTTCAATCACGAAAATCCTGTTTATGATCTTATCTTGAAATCGGAGTTGAAAGCTGGGTGCCACCAAACAGAAAATATGGAATAATTATATGCGTTACATAAAAACCAAGCTGGGTTAATAATTCATTCGCGTAATAAGTGGAAGTGACACTACTTCAAGAATGTGTAGAATGGATTCAAGACATTTGCATAAGATTTTTTTTAAATTCACACATTTCCAATAATCCCACATCTCCTAACACAGAGATTCTTGAAAGCAGTGAAAAAGCAATTGGCCTGTTGGAAAATGGTAAGCCATGACAGAAGTTTACACATAAATTAATAACTGCTAAAACAGTATTCAGCGTGAGACTCGACCACTTATATCATTAGCGTCTCTTTATCACATTGTGAGTGTATTATTATTAAACTTTTGGCTTGTTGAAGTTTAGATGTGCTCTGCTCTATCAAAAACAAAATATTTCCTGTACCAACTGACAAGCCACCAGTCCCACTTCATATTTGTTCAAATTCTACGATGTAATTGTAAAGTGGTCTGCTCTAAATTACGATGCAACTTCAAAAAACTGCATCCGTTCTAAACGCCTGTTCGAATTGGTGTTTGAAAATTATTAATATGTCGTTAGTTGATGACCCATTGTCGTAGCCATCAAATACTACAGTAATTGTAATATGATATTTGCTTTTCATGCACTTCACAATCACATACTATAACCCTTCATAAGATATGTCTCTGGACCAAGGTATGCGATGCGTCTAAATCATCCTCTGATGACTCTCGAAGGACACTCAAGAGTTGTTGGAAAAGCAATAAATGATCAACTTCGATTGTATCTCCATCAACGTTCGCGGCTTTAATTTTTGTACGTGGTTGACAAGAAGTAAAACGTACCAATCTCGTTTACATAGGAATTAAGTTGAGTTAATATTCCGTTGTAATAATAAATGCAATCACTGTATTCGTCAAATAGTCATCAACTAAAACTTCGTTTGGTTACACTGGCACAATCTTTGCATTATACTGTTTTGCTTAGGTACTTAGTTAAAAAAACTACGTGGTAATGACAGTACCCATTTTGTTAAATTCTGATATTTGAGCCTGGAGTTTTGTATCAGAGTAATCGGACCCCATCTCTAAAAAGTGAAATCAGTGTAAAAAATCAGACGTCAAATTGGGAAATGAGAACACTGTTTACCGCCCCCCCCCCCCCCCTCCCTCTATTAGCCCAACACTAGGGTAGGCTATATCGTATTGCATCACTCTAAAAGTATTTCTACTAATAACCACGTAATAGCTTTCGTTTGATACGTTTGAAGATATTCTTCATTTATCCCCCCCCCCCCCCATTCTTTCTGCCCCCCTATAAAAACTTTGGAAATGTGTTCAAATGACCCTGAGAGTACCAATATTAAAATCGACGTATCAGAAGCTTTCTTTTGATACCATATTGCATAACATATTGCATATGTTCAAATTTGTACAAATGTCAGTTATTAACGTGATAACCAATTATTATTTATGCTGATTTATCATATAAATAATATTTTGATTGCAGTAAAGTTTCTACACATGTTTTGTGTGTTATTATTCTTATATTTAAAACTGTCAAAACAATATTCAATAGTACCAATTTTACACGGGAAGCATTTAATTGAAATTGTTATCATAATTAATGATAATTAATTAATGATTACCGGAGTACTTATATTGATGTAAGTAATTTTTTATATAACAAAATTAATTGCTTGATGTGGTAAAAATATAAATAACCAATAATCTTCAAAAATAATCAATATGAGCATTAATTAATTTTTACATTTTAATTAATTACGCTAATCAGGGGTGTCGGACAGCGGTAGAGTTTCGAATGTGCATGTAGATATACATAAGTAACAACTTCTGATCAAAAAAAATTATGTACCAATTAGTTCCGGGTCAAGCCTATTTATACGGTTCGTATCTTGGTCTGTCTGCAAAACAACTGTGGGTTGACCAGGAAGTATGTCTGTTGTTATTGTGCGGTATGACAAAACATCCTCGCACAGACTAGTCTATGCCTCGAGGCCACACCTTCCTACCCCTACGTCTGGCATGCCATTCCACCACCTGCCAGTGATGCCTCTCGCTCGAATCTTGTCTCCCGCTCCGCTCGCGGAGTTGAGCTTCATGAAACTGCCACCGCGCGGAGACACTCTCCACACCGTTACGCACAGTTACGCACAAACAGTTGCCACTTGTTTTAAAAAGGACTAAATAAGTTTTAAAAAGGACTAAATAAGTTATCAACATAGAAAACATGCTATAGCCCGAAGAATTCACTCGCCTACATTTGTTATGTTTTGCAACTCTATACATTCAAAAATATTAAACCTGTTGTCAAAAAACTAAAATGGACCGAACACACCGTACAATTTAATTGACGACACGTTAAACATGGATTTTTGTAACGAAAAACTATAATATCCATAAGAAAGGGCATTAAAATCTCTGAAGAATGATCATATCGTCGGCCACATACCATTTCTTTGGAGCACAAAAAAAAAATGGTAAACACGAAGTTGTGTTGGCGCATCGCTGGTCTCCGCGCGCGACTCGCACAGCCTAATACTAAAATTATAATAAGTGGTTTGGAAACATTTCCAGCAACCAAATGTACGATTTTCCAAAGTAATATTTGGTTTCACCCTTATTCTTATAGTAGGCCTACAATATTGCTTTATATTTCAACTGAAACGAAATGTAACCAATACAGATTCATATAGCAACATTTGAAATTTATTTGGTTTAAATTTCAAATATGGCTGGCTGATTCGAATCTTCTGTTTTGTAGGCACAGATAATGCCAGCAAGATGCCAAGATTCAACTACTACATCTTCTACAACTCCGTCTACAACATCTACTACCACGTCTACAACATCTACAACTCCGCCTACAACATCTACAACTACATCTACAACTTCAACCACAACTGAAGCGTCAACAACTGAAGGCGAAGAAACTGATGCTGCTACTGCTTCAACACCTACCACTGCATCTACAACGTCTACAACTGCATCTACCACAGCATCTACAGCTGCACCTACAACTGCATCTACAACTACAGCTGCACCTACAACTGCATCTACAACTGCATCTACAGCTGCACCTACAACTGCATCTACAACTGCATCTACAACTGCATCTACAACTGCATCTACAACTGCATCTACAACTGCATCTACAACTACAGCTGCATCTACAACTACAGCTGCATCTACAACTGCATCTACAACTGCATCTACAACTACATCTACTACTTCTACAACTGAAGATGAAGAAACCGAAGATGCTACCACTGCTGCTTCTACTACTACAACCACTGGACGCTCCACTCGACCGCCCCACCACGGTAACCATGGACACGGTAACCATGGACACGGTCATAATGGACACGGTCATCATGGACACGGTCATAATGGACACGGTCATAATGGACACGGTAACCATGGACACGGTCATCATGGACAGGGTCATCACGGTCACGGTCATCACGGTCAAAGGCATGGACATCGTGGTCGCCACTAACACCCGGAGGCTCATGGAGTATTCGGCTTTTATCTGTGGGTAAGAAAACCGTTACACCAAACGTAATGGGGAATTGGGGAGACCCGACGGGAGGTTATTTTATTAGAGTAAATGGACTTGAGTATTGATAAAAGGTATAATTTTCGAACTTGAAAGACTTCCGTTTCATTATATAAAATTTTGAAGAATATCTGAAAGTTTTCTCAACATGATTCTCAATATAATATTTTGTGCTGTCACAAGTTTTAAAAAATGGGAGCCATATGCTCCTCCCCAGCCTATAATACCATAATTGAGAATTGATTGTACTGTAGCAAAGTACACCAATTTAATATGCCGTACCGATAATATGTTACTCAGATTGTAGAAAAGTGCCATAGCATGTCTAAGTTTATTGACTAAATTTGCAATATGAAAATTCCACTTTAGATGACAATCAATTAATATGTCTAAGTATTTTATATTGTCAGTTCTCTTTAAGGCTAAACATTTGCAACCTTGGGACATATTGCATCCAATCATATGTATTTTCACAACCGATGTTGCTGGAAGTGAGTTTGAACGTGGTCCAAAGGTGATGTAGAATGTTTTGTCTTCGTTTAAGCTCAGCAGGTTATGACTAAGCCATTCCTTTACTTTGTTAATACCATATTCGGCAAGACTATGCGTTTCGATCCAGAATCATGATGAGAATATTAATACAGTGTCATCAGCAAATGAAATAATGCTACAATTTAGAAGTGGTCCTAAGTTACATACTATCAATGAATATAAGAAAGAGTAAGGGACCAAGAACTGTGCCCTGAGGAACACCAAATTTGATTTTACGGGATTTACTCAGTGTCTTATTTATGCACACATATTGTTTTCTGTCTTGAAGATAGCTTTTTATCAATGCAAAAGGCAAACCCCTTATACCCATAAAATCAAGTTTATTTAATAGTATATTGTGTGAAACAGTGTCAAACGCGTTGGCTAAGTCAAAAAAGATTGCAAGTGGTTTTCATAATTGTCAATTTTTTTATGTAGTAAGGAAGTTAGCTCGAGTATTGCGTCATCAGTACTAAGGTTATCACCGAAGCCAAATTGTTGTTTTGATACTAAATTATTTTCAGTTAAAAAGTTATAAATCCGAGTCTTTACTGTCTTCTCAATGATTTTTGCAACATTTGATAAAATGGAGATAGGGCGATAGTTCATGGTTAATCCGAAGGTTCTAATGTTTACATTTCATTTTTCAGACCTACTCCAGCAACCGCGATCAAACAAAGAAGAGACCAGGCAACGATTGGTTAACGTCACGAAGACAATATGGACATATATAATAATGTCTCCAGCACATGTATGCGTCCGATGCGTTCGTTTCTTCGGTTCGACCAATCACAGCCCACACTCATTCAACCTCGATTGCGAGATGCGCTGTGATTGGATGAACTAAAGAAAGGAATGCACCGCACGCATGCATAGGCTGGGTTACATCAACAATCATTGATACTTTACTATCCTGTTACCATGGTGATGTTGAATACCAACACACTGATAAGTGATAATGTAGGCAAAGCTCAGTGTTGCCTAAATAACAAAAATACATCTACCATGCAGTTATTTCTTGTGACTTAGTTACCAGCCCTGTACACACACATTACTCCTATTTCACTTACCTTGTGCAGCCGTAATCGTAGGCTAATTATGCATCTACGCCTAATTACAAACAAAAGTAAGACAATCCATCCCTGTAGCGGGATTTGAACCCGCGAATATGCCAGTACAACCAACTATTATCATTTTAATTTCTTGTAGGAATACGCATTAATATTAAAGTGTGCACACCAGCTTTACTTGATGTGCCCCTCTTCAGGTGACTAACTAGGTTTAGTTATTAGGGTGTTTAATGTTTCGGTAGCTGGGAAGGAATGTCTGAGGGCTATTAGTAGGTCGCCTTTACGACTGAGGAAAACCAACCTGGTTGAAGTGTATAAGGAAGAAGGACGTTGTATGAATACCTCCCACCACAGTAATATACACACCCATAATAATAATAATAATAATAATAATAATAATAATAATAATAATAATAATAATAATAATAATAATAATAATAATAATAATAATAATAATAATAATAATAATAATAATAATAATAATAATAATAATAATAATAATAATAATAATAATAATAATAATAATAATAATAATAATAATAATAATAATAATAATAATAATAATAATAATAATAATAACCTTTATTCGGTCTCTGCAGCCAAATCTGTTGCCGTAAGACACAAAGAACATACAATAACTTATATCAAAACGAAAATCGAAACAAATTACAATTTATAAATAAACTAAACAAAAATACGAATACAAATGGTGCCTAATATAAAAATGGACCACCGTAATACGGCCAGAACAATTTCATCGGGGAGACTTGATGGTAGTTGGAACGACTTCCAAAATTTCTCGAAAAAGCTGGGGATTGTACCCCTAGCACCTATCATAAGATAAGACCCATTACTCTGATATCTTTCAGATGGTAATAGGTCTTATAATAGGCACCAGTCGGGTTATAGATCCCCTGCTTTTCACGATCAACCTCCTCCGCTTGTCCCAGGTGATCCTCAAAGTGGAAAGAGGGATCTAGAATGTATCCCTCCGACTTCCCCCTATTAATTGCTATTATGTTGATTCACCTCGTGCACGCTGACGTTGAAAGACCATGCACCTCTTCATAGGCTTCATATTGCTTATTGCGAAGAGCCTGAATATGGCGCACTTCACGATATAATGCCTTGGCTCACCTGCCAGGGACGGTTCGTACGGGAACCACGTTACACGTCATCTTGATGGCATCTCTCCATTCAGAGCAAGAGAATCCCGCCTTATTGTGGATCCACCTGTTAGCAGATGTCACATCCTGGAAAAGTATCGCACCTTTTCCTTTATGTGACAGATCGCACCACTTTTTACACTCTTGCTCTCGAAGGTGTTCTCGCAAGGTCTTGCCTGAGACTCCAGCTCTCATTGAGGCTTCCGGAAATGTTATGCCTAATCTTGAAATACAACTTAACTTCTCAGCCTCAAGATTCCTCGCAAAATTAACGTTTAGATTATCCGCCTCTAGCAATGTACAGTATCACGTATGTTAAAATGCTGAATGAAGGCTTCCCATCCAGTGTTCATAATGCTAAGGCCTTTAAATTTTTT
The DNA here is from genome assembly GCA_945910005.1 of Isoperla grammatica. NCBI lineage: Eukaryota > Metazoa > Arthropoda > Insecta > Plecoptera > Perlodidae > Isoperla > Isoperla grammatica. Next base: position 5,573,525 of record OX246743.1, on the reverse strand, counting down.
ACTAGAATAAATCATGGAGTCGGGAACATCATGAAAAAGTTGTAAAATTTCCTTCACAGTACCCCGCAACAATTTGTCTGTATCTGACAAAAATGATTTCGGTAACTGGGTCGGAGGTGAATTTTGAAGTGGGTAAATTAAAGTTGGGCCAACAAACTGGTTTAATATATTTAGTTTATGGTCTGAATTTAAAAGGTGGTAAGTGGGCAAGGAATCAAGGGTTGTTCTAAGTTTATTGATAACTGAAGCTGGATCAAAAACAAGAGTTTGGGCAAATTTTACTACTAAATATCGCACTTTATCATTGGGCGACAAAGATTCAATTTGCATGTCACTGTCTATAAATAGGTAAGTTTCCTTTAACACTCCTTTCTTAAGAGAGAAGGGTAGTCTCTACGTCAAAAACCACAGAAAATGTTCATTATTTAATTATATCTCAAGATTGCAACACGAAATCGAAAATCTAAATCAGCAGCGCACTGTGCTTTGGTAAGCTCTACAGACTGAATAAGATATTATAACCATTAGCGTAGTATTTTGATTATAATTAGATAATTAGTAATAAAATGAATTATTTATACAACCCCTCACAGATTATAATATGTCACAACTTAGAGCATTCATTGTGTAGGGCTTACTAAACCACAGTGCGCTGTTGATTCAGTTTTTCGATTTCAAAGCCCATTCTTGTGATATCATTTTAAAATGAAAATTTTGTGCGGTTTTTGACGTAGAGGTATTCTTCCCTGTAAATAACAATTGCTGCACATTTTTTAGGTTTAATTGAAAGACCAATCTCATTGAATCGTGCTCGAGCCATCTGAGTTAGAGTAATTGCAGAATTAATATCTTTCCCAATCACTACAGTATCGTCTGCGAATCCTAAAACACTATAGAAGCGTCAAGTTCATCGGACATGCGATAACCATAGGTGTCCCTGATATCAGGTTCAGACAGTTCATCTAGAACATGATCAGTTGCTACGTTGTACAATGTAGGTGATAGAGGAGATCCCTGCAAAACGCCTTTTTGGATTGGAATCGCACGAGTTTTCTCTCCCTTTACTTCCACATGAGTTTGGTTACCCTTGTGTAAGTTTATTGTGAGTTCGCGTAACTTTGTTGGAATAGGAAGACTTTGAATGGTTAGCTCAAGATGTTTGTGTGCAATCGTATCCAACGCTTTCGTTAGATCAAGAAAAATAAAAGTTGCATCAGAACAAGTGGCTGCAGCTGTCTCCACTATACTTACATTGATCGCTGTTCAAGGACTGCTAGTAAACACCCTTTGATGCTCATTAAAGTCGCGTTCACATAAATTAGTATTACTATTGACTATTGACTACAACCCCACCATGATTATTTCTTAGTCAAGCCACAAAACTAACAAGACTCCTTAGCATAGGCCTTCCCTAGGCCTAGGGCGTACCCAAATTAAATGTTGTTTTTTTTGCCTGTTTTGATTGCCTGTTTGCCATTTTGTCAACAAACACGAAATTCCCGCCGTCTTCGGAACTCTGACGACGATCGGGAAATCTGTGACGTCACCGAGCACGCTCGGTCAGATTTACAGAGCCATTTGAAGAACGCACTCAGCAGCCCCATCGTGTCATCACTTAAACTGCCACGGAATTACAAACGCTCCCGTACTATCTCTAAAAAAGTCAAATATACTGGCAGATCAAGGTCTACTGGATTTACTCCTAGCGGAGTACAAGCGATCTACAAGCGATCTAGTGGACCTTGCTGGCAGATTACTCGCAGCAGACAGATTATTCAATAATCTGTGAGCAATTTACAAATTTTGTAAATAACATTTTCGGGATATGCTTCTAGGCTAAGAAAAATATGTTGCAAGATGGTAAAACATCGTTGTATATAAGCCTGATTACGTCCCAACCCAATACATCAATTTCAATCCGGAGTTATTGTAAAAAATAACTTTGCTCAGATTGTTGTGTGATGTGTTTTGCTGTGTGATTTTCTATATTTTCATTTTCCATCCAACATCAATGCAAAACTGGCTCCACGTACATACAGAAATGTTAGACAAATCATCCACCTACAAATTCTCCCAAGTCAACTTCGAAGTGATGGTAAGCTCACCTCGAAAAGAAAGGACCACTCTTTTGAGAGATTGACAATGCGCACCTTGTTATTAACACCCATCCTTTGTGGTTCAACGGTAATGCACATATTATACCCTTGACACATTTCCGTGTCTTTGCAGCTGTTGTCAAAATAAAGTGCTCATTGAATAATTTTTCTTTTTTTAGCCTGGAGTCTCCTCATCTGGCAAGTTTGGGGCAAAATTATCACACTCATAGCTATCTTTTTTGGGGGGGTGGGGGCGTTTGACTTTCCTGGATGGCTCGTCTTCGTCACTGACACTTCCATCGTGCCTCAGTTTAAATTCGCCATCCTTATCAGCAGCTTTTCTGGGATTTCTTGGTCTAAAATTATACAATACCATACCTGTGGAAGTACGCTTGTGTTCATCATTACATAGATTTGATTTCTTGATTAGAAAATGGATTTTTAAGGAGCCTAATGACAAAATAGAGAAAATTATCAACCTAGAGTATTTTGAACAACACGACATACGAATTGAATCTAATTAGTACCGTAGAATAAATCCCTTTAAATGTCCCCTTTCGTTGGTAAAATCCCTTTCGTTGGTAAAATTTCAAATAGGTTATACACTTATACGTAATATTTTTTATTTATTTTATTGTAATTAAGGCCAGTGTAGGGCACAATGCCCTCTTTAGCCTGATGAGTGATGATTGATGAATGGTAATGAGGAAGGGAGGAGGGGAAGCCTGGTACCGGTACGTAGCCTACTCCTGTCGAAAAGTACCAAGGGGACCATCGGCTTTACGTCCCATCCGAAAGGACGGTGTAACTTTGACCAGTCATATAGGTTCCTCCACTAACCTGGACTGCCGAGCAGTTGACGAGAAGAACGAGGCTGTTACACCAGCTTTCGAACCCTCCAATCTGCTCTAACCACCGGTAACTAGTGTTTCAGAGGTGAGTGGTCACCCATCCCTCCTGACCTAGCCCGAGGTTGCTTAACTTCGGAATTCGTATAGGAACCGGCTAAGCGACCACGGCTAAACCGTTGGCTTATACGTAATATTTTTTGTGTTCTCTTGTCTTTTCTTTTCTTTAAATTTAGACTTTAGTTTAGGCTACATATTTATATTTATTTTTATTTATTCTCAGGAAGAAGAAATGTATAATTTTTCATTACTTTATTATATATTATACAACTATAGCACAACATGGTAACAGCAACATCCTATTTCAAATGTTTATTACAAGAAACTACTTTAATAACGCCATTATGTCATAGTATATGTAGAGTATGTATGATTTTAGTTTAATTAATAGTTATATTAGAAGTAGGCAAAATTCAGGCATTAGGTACACACGCACAAGTCATATAACTAATGTGTGTACCTAAATGCAACAACTTAAAAGTAATGTGTTTCTGTTCTATGTTACTTCTATTGATGTCAACATATATGCAATACATTGCAAATAACATGTACATGTACAATGCCAGTAAAAACTTGAACTTGAACTTGAGCTTTCTCTCCAAGCCGAAGTAGCAACCGGCAACTGTCATTCCAGTTTCATACTTGTCGGCAAAATTAAGTGGGTACTTCTCTTTTTTCAAACTTGTAGTAAGATCACGAGCAGAAGGTCTATAATATTGCAGCAGTATCATACATGACATATCTTTTTAGTAACCTAGCTGTTAAAGGCCCACTAAACCCTCACATTTAAATTAAAACTCTTAGGGCTAACAACACAATGCAGGACGAAATGAGCAGGACAGAAAAGGAGCTCTCTTGCACTCTTGTACAGGGTGTATTCACATATTGCGCATGGTGGCCATACTGGAGGCCACAATGCCATGTGATTGGTAGTTCGTTGTTACTATATTTCAGCTGGCGGTTGGTTGAAGTTCAACTGTTCTCTAATTTTGGTTTGCTATTATTACTGACAAGCAACATAAATAAACTAACATATTTTGGCAACTATTTTTGTTGTTTACAATGACACACACAATCTTGACTGTAAACTTTATCGGGGGATAGACGTGCTTAGTCTCTCATATTCCCCCATAAACAATACAACAGTATTCGCTTTCTATTTAACTTAAAAAAGGAGGCCTCCAATATGGCCGATGTGACGTCACGTGAATACTCCCTATTGACAGCTAGTGCAACCGTCTCCGCCACCTGATTAGTACATCGGCGTCTTGCTCCCCCGCTACTTCTTGTAGGGTACAGGCTGTATGTTACTGACCAGCTCACACAAGCCCGTGGTGCAACCGTCTCCGCCACCTGATTAGTGCATCGGCGTCTTGCTCCCCCGCTACTTCTTGTAGGGTACAGGCTGTATGTTACTGACCAGCTCACACAAGCCCGTGGTGCCGCCACCTGATTAGTGCATCGGCGTCTTGCTCCCCCGCTACTTCTTGTAGAGTACAGGCTGTATGTTACTGACCAGCTCACACAAGCCCGTGGTGCCGCCACCTGATTAGTGCATCGGCGTCTTGCTCCCCCGCTACTTCTTGTAGGGTACAGGCTGTATGTTACTGACCAGCCCACACAAGCCCGTGGTGCAACCGTCTCCGCCACCTGATTAGTGCATCGGCGTCTTGCTCCCCCGCTACTTCTTGTAGAGTACAGGCTGTATGTTACTGACCAGCTTACACAAGCCCGTGGTGCAACCGTCTCCGCCACCTGATTAGTGCATCGGCTTTTGCTTCCCCGCTACTTCTTGTAGGGTACAGGCTGTATGTTACTGACCAGCTCACACAAGCCCGTGGTGCCGCCACCTGATTAGTGCATCGGCGTCTTGCTCCCCCGCTACTTCTTGTAGAGTACAGGCTGTATGTTACTGACCAGCCCACACAAGCCCGTGGTGCCGCCACCTGATTAGTGCATCAGCGTCTTGCTCCCCCGCTACTTCTTGTAGGGTACAGGCTGTATGTTACTGACGAGCCCACACAAGCCCGTGGTGCCGCCACCTGATTAGTGCATCGGCGTCTTGCTCCCCCGCTACTTCTTGTAGGGTACAGGCTGTATGTTACTGACCAGCTCACACAAGCCCGTGGTGCAACCGTCTCCGCCACCTGATTAGTGCATCGGCGTCTTGCTCCCCCGCTACTTCTTGTAGAGTACAGGCTGTATGTTACTGACCAGCCCACACAAGCCCGTGGTGCCGCCACCTGATTAGTGCATCGGCGTCTTGCTCCCCCGCTACTTCTTGTAGGGTACAGGCTGTATGTTACTGACCAGCCCACACAAGCCCGTGGTGCCGCCACCTGATTAGTGCATCGGCGTCTTGCTCCCCCGCTACTTCTTGTAGGGTACAGGCTGTATGTTACTGACCAGCTCACACAAGCCCGTGGTGCCACCACCTGATTAGTGCATCGGCGTCTTGCTCCCCCGCTACTTCTTGTAGGGTACAGGCTGTATGTTACTGACCAGCCCACACAAGCCCTCGGTGCCGCCACCTGATTAGTGCATCGGCGTCTTGCTCCCCCGCTACTTCTTGTAGGGTACAGGCTGTATGTTACTGACCAGCCCACACAAGCCCGTGGTGCCGCCACCTGATTAGTGCATCGGCGTCTTGCTCCCCCGCTACTTCTTGTAGGGTACAGGCTGTATGTTACTGACCAGCCCACACAAGCCCTCGGTGCCGCCACCTGATTAGTGCATCGGCGTCTTGCTCCCCCGCTACTTCTTGTAGGGTACAGGCTGTATGTTACTGACCAGCTCACACAAGCCCGTGGTGCAACCGTATCCGCCACCTGATAAGTGCATCGGCGTCTTGCTCCCCCGCTACTTCTTGTAGGGTACAGGCTGTATGTTACTGACCAGCTCACACAAGCCCGTGGTGCAACCGTCTCCGCCACCTGATAAGTGCATCGGCGTCTTGCTCCCCCGCTACTTCTTGTAGGGTACAGGCTGTATGTTACTGACCAGCTCACACAAGCCTGTGGTGCAACCGTCTCCGCCACCTGATTAGTGCATCGGCGTCTTGCTCCCCCGCTACTTCTTGTAGGGTACAGGCTGTATGTTACTGACCAGCTCACACAAGCCTGTGGTGCAACCGTCTCCGCCACCTGATTAGTGCATCGGCGTCTTGCTCCCCCGCTACTTCTTGTAGGGTACAGGCTGTATGTTACTGACCAGCTCACACAAGCCCGTGGTGCAACCGTCTCCGCCACCTGATAAGTGCATCGGCGTCTTGCTCCCCCGCTACTTCTTGTAGGGTACAGGCTGTATGTTACTGACCAGCTCACACAAGCCCGTGGTGCCGCCACCTGATTAGTGCATCGGCGTCTTGCTCCCCCGCTACTTCTTGTAGAGTACAGGCTGTATGTTACTGACCAGCTCACACAAGCCCGTGGTGCAACCGTCTCCGCCACCTGATTAGTGCATCGGCGTCTTGCTCCCCCGCTACTTCTTGTAGGGTACAGGCTGTATGTTACTGACCAGCTCACACAAGCCCGTGGTGCCGCCACCTGATTAGTGCATCGGCGTCTTGCTCCCCCGCTACTTCTTGTAGAGTACAGGCTGTATGTTACTGACCAGCTCACACAAGCCTGTGGTGCAACCGTCTCCGCCACCTGATTAGTGCATCGGCGTCTTGCTCCCCCGCTACTTCTTGTAGAGTACAGGCTGTATGTTACTGACCAGCTCACAAAAGCCCGTGGTGCCGCCACCTGATTAGTGCATCGGCGTCTTGCTCCCCCGCTACTTCTTGTAGAGTACAGGCTGTATGTTACTGACCAGCCCACACAAGCCCGTGGTGCCGCCACCTGATTAGTGCATCGGCGTCTTGCTCCCCCGCTACTTCTTGTAGAGTACAGGCTGTATGTTACTGACCAGCTCACACAAGCCCGTGGTGCAACCGTCTCCGCCACCTGATTAGTGCATCGGCGTCTTGCTCCCCCGCTACTTCTTGTAGGGTACAGGCTGTATGTTACTGACCAGCTCACACAAGCCCGTGGTGCCGCCACCTGATTAGTGCATCGGCGTCTTGCTCCCCCGCTACTTCTTGTAGAGTACAGGCTGTATGTTACTGACCAGCTCACACAAGCCCGTGGTGCAACCGTCTCCGCCACCTGATTAGTGCATCAGCGTCTTGCTCCCTCGCTACTTCTTGTAGGGTACAGGCTGTATGTTACTGACCAGCTCACACAAGCCCGTGGTGCAACCGTCTCCGCCACCTGATTAGTACATCGGCGTCTTGCTCCCCCGCTACTTCTTGTAGGGTACAGGCTGTATGTTACTGACCAGCTCACACAAGCCCGTGGTGCCGCCACCTGATTAGTGCATCGGCGTCTTGCTCCCCCGCTACTTCTTGTAGGGTACAGGCTGTATGTTACTGACCAGCTCACACAAGCCCGTGGTGCCGCCACCTGATTAGTGCATCGGCGTCTTGCTCCCCCGCTACTTCTTGTAGGGTACAGGCTGTATGTTACTGACCAGCTCACACAAGCCCGTGGTGCAACCGTCTCCGCAACCTGATTAGTGCATCGGCGTCTTGCTCCCCCGCTACTTCTTGTAGGGTACAGGCTGTATGTTACTGACCAGCCCATACAAGCCCGTGGTGCAACCGTCTCCGCCACCTGATTAGTGCATCGGCGTCTTGCTCCCCCGCTACTTCTTGTAGGGTACAGGCTGTATGTTACTGACCAGCTCACACAAGCCCGTGGTGCAACCGTCTCCGCCACCTGATTAGTGCATCGGCGTCCTGCTCCCCCGCTACTTCTTGTAGGGTACAGGCTGTATGTTACTGACCAGCTCACACAAGCCCGTGGTGCAACCGTCTCCGCCACCTGATTAGTGCATCGGCGTCTTGCTCCCCCGCTACTTCTTGTAGGGTACAGGCTGTATGTTACTGACCAGCTCACACAAGCCCGTGGTGCCGCCACCTGATTAGTGCATCGGCGTCCTGCTCCCCCGCTACTTCTTGTAGGGTACAGGCTGTATGTTACTGACCAGCTCACACAAGCCCGTGGTGCAACCGTCTCCGCCACCTGATTAGTGCATCGGCGTCTTGCTCCCCCGCTACTTCTTGTAGGGTACAGGCTGTATGTTACTGACCAGCTCACACAAGCCCGTGGTGCAACCGTCTCCGCCACCTGATTAGTGCATCGGCGTCTTGCTCCCCCGCTACTTCTTGTAGAGTACAGGCTGTATGTTACTGACCAGCCCACACAAGCCCGTGTTGCAACCGTCTCCGCCACCTGATTAGAGCATCGGCGTCCTGCTCCCCCGCTACTTCTTGTAGAGTACAGGCTGTATGTTACTGACCAGCTCACACAAGCCCGTGTTGCAACCGTCTCCGCCACCTGATTAGTGCATCGGCGTCCTGCTCCCCCGCTACTTCTTGTAGAGTACAGGCTGTATGTTACTGACCAGCTCACACAAGCTCGTGGTGCAACCGTCTCCGCCACCTGATTAGTGCATCGGCGTCTTGCTCCCCCGCTACTTCTTGTAGGGTACAGGCTGTATGTTACTGACCAGCTCACAAAAGCCCGTGGTGCCGCCACCTGATTAGTGCATCGGCGTCTTGCTCCCCCGCTACTTCTTGTAGGGTACAGGCTGTATGTTACTGACCAGCCCACACAAGCCCGTGGTGCAACCGTCTCCGCCACCTGATTAGTACATCGGCGTCTTGCTCCCCCGGTACTTCTTGTAGGGTACAGGCTGTATGTTACTGACCAGCTCACACAAGCCCGTGGTGCAACCGTCTCCGCCACCTGATTAGTGCATCGGCGTCTTGCTCCCCCGCTACTTCTTGTAGAGTACAGGCTGTATGTTACTGACCAGCTCACACAAGCCCGTGGTGCCGCCACCTGATTAGTGCATCGGCGTCTTGCTCCCCCGCTACTTCTTGTAGAGTACAGGCTGTATGTTACTGACCAGCTCACACAAGCCCGTGGTGCAACCGTCTCCGCCACCTGATTAGTGCATCGGCGTCTTGCTCCCCCGCTACTTCTTGTAGAGTACAGGCTGTATGTTACTGACCAGCTCACACAAGCCCGTGGTGCCGCCACCTGATTAGTGCATCGGCGTCTTGCTCCCCCGCTACTTCTTGTAGAGTACAGGCTGTATGTTACTGACCAGCTCACACAAGCCCGTGGTGCAACCGTCTCCCCCACCTGATTAGTGCATCGGCGTCTTGCTCCCCCGCTACTTCTTGTAGTGTACAGGCTGTATGTTACTGACCAGCCCACACAAGCCCGTGGTGCAACCGTCTCCGCCACCTGATTAGTGCATCGGCGTCTTGCTCCCCCGGTACTTCTTGTAGGGTACAGGCTGTATGTTACTGACCAGCTCACACAAGCCCGTGGTGCCGCCACCTGATTAGTTCATCGGCGTCTTGCTCCCCCGCTACTTCTTGTAGGGTACAGGCTGTATGTTACTGACCAGCTCACACAAGCCCGTGGTGCCGCCACCTGATTAGTGCATCGGCGTCTTGCTCCCCCGCTACTTCTTGTAGTGTACAGGCTGTATGTTACTGACCAGCTCACACAAGCCCGTGGTGCCGCCACCTGATTAGTGCATCGGCGTCTTGCTCCCCCGCTACTTCTTGTAGTGTACAGGCTGTATGTTACTGACCAGCTCACACAAGCCCGTGGTGCAACCGTCTCCGCCACCTGATTAGTGCATCGGCGTCTTGCTCCCCCGGTACTTCTTGTAGGGTACAGGCTGTATGTTACTGACCAGCTCACACAAGCCCGTGGTGCAACCGTCTCCGCCACCTGATTAGTGCATCGGCGTCTTGCTCCCCCGCTACTTCTTGTAGGGTACAGGCTGTATGTTACTGACCAGCTCACACAAGCCCGTGGTGCCGCCACCTGATTAGTTCATCGGCGTCTTGCTCCCCCGCTACTTCTTGTAGGGTACAGGCTGTATGTTACTGACCAGCTCACACAAGCCCGTGGTGCAACCGTCTCCGCCACCTGATTAGTGCATCGGCGTCTTGCTCCCCCGCTACTTCTTGTAGGGTACAGGCTGTATGTTACTGACCAGCTCACACAAGCCCGTGGTGCAACCGTCTCCGCCACCTGATTAGTGCATCGGCGTCTTGCTCCCCCGCTACTTCTTGTAGGGTACAGGCTGTATGTTACTGACCAGCTCACACAAGCCCGTGGTGCAACCGTCTCCGCCACCTGATTAGTGCATCGGCGTCTTGCTCCCCCGCTACTTCTTGTAGGGTACAGGCTGTATGTTACTGACCAGCTCACACAAGCCAGTGGTGCAACCGTCTCCGCCACCTGATTAGTGCATCGGCGTGTTGCTCCCCCGCTACTTCTTGTAGGGTACAGGCTGTATGTTACTGACCAGCTCACACAAGCCCGTGGTGCCGCCACCTAATTAGTGCATCGGCGTCTTGCTCCCCCGCTACATCTTGTAGGGTACAGGATGTATGTTACTGACCAGCTCACACAAGCCCGTGGTGCAACCGTCTCCGCCACTTGATAAGTACATCGGCGTCTTGCTCCCCCGCTACTTCTTGTAGAGTACAGGCTGTATGTTACTGACCAGCTCACACAAGCCCGTGGTGCCGCCACCTGATTAGTGCATCGGCGTCTTGCTCCCCCGCTACTTCTTGTAGAGTACAGGCTGTATGTTACTGACCAGCTCACACAAGCCCGTGGTGCCGCCACCTGATTAGTGCATCGGCGTCTTGCTCCCCCGCTACTTCTTGTAGAGTACAGGCTGTATGTTACTGACCAGCTCACACAAGCCCGTGGTGCCGCCACCTGATTAGTGCATCGGCGTCTTGCTCCCCCGCTACTTCTTGTAGAGTACAGGCTGTATGTTACTGACCAGCTCACACAAGCCCGTGGTGCCGCCACCTGATTAGTGCATCGGCGTCTTGCTCCCCCGCTACTTCTTGTAGAGTACAGGCTGTATGTTACTGACCAGCTCACACAAGCCCGTGGTGCAACCGTCTCCGCCACCTGATTAGTGCATCGGCGTCTTGCTCCCCCGCTACTTCTTGTAGAGTACAGGCTGTATGTTACTGACCAGCCCACACAAGCCCGTGGTGCAACCGTCTCCGCCATCTGATTAGTGCATCGGCGTCTTGCTCCCCCGCTACTTCTTGTAGGGTACAGGCTGTATGTTACTGACCAGCTCACACAAGCCCGTGGTGCCGCCACCTGATTAGTGCATCGGCGTCTTGCTCCCCCGCTACTTCTTGTAGGGTACAGGCTGTATGTTACTGACCAGCTCACACAAGCCCGTGGTGCCGCCACCTGATTAGTGCATCGGCGTCTTGCTCCCCCGCTACTTCTTGTAGAGTACAGGCTGTATGTTACTGACCAGCTCACACAAGCCCGTGGTGCCGCCACCTGATTAGTGCATCGGCGTCTTGCTCCTCCGCTACTTCTTGTAGAGTACAGGCTGTATGTTACTGACCAGCCCACACAAGCCCGTGGTGCAACCGTCTCCGCCACCTGATTAGTGCATCGGCGTCTTGCTCCCCCGCTACTTCTTGTAGGGTACAGGCTGTATGTTACTGACCAGCTCACACAAGCCCGTGGTGCAACCGTCTCCGCCACCTGATTAGTGCATCGGTGTCTTGCTCCCCCGCTACTTCTTGTAGGGTACAGGCTGTATGTTACTGACCAGCTCACACAAGCCCGTGGTGCAACCGTCTCCGCCACCTGATTAGTGCATCGGCGTCTTGCTCCCCCGCTACTTCTTGTAGAGTACAGGCTGTATGTTACTGACCAGCCCACACAAGCCCGTGGTGCAACCGTCTCCGCCACCTGATTAGTGCATCGGCGTCTTGCTCCCCCGCTACTTCTTGTAGGGTACAGGCTGTATGTTACTGACCAGCTCACACAAGCCCGTGGTGCCGCCACCTGATTAGTGCATCGGCGTCTTGCTCCCCCGCTACTTCTTGTAGAGTACAGGCTGTATGTTACTGACCAGCTCACACAAGCCCGTGGTGCCGCCACCTTATTAGTGCATCGGCGTCTTGCTCCCCCGCTACTTCTTGTAGAGTACAGGCTGTATGTTACTGACCAGCTCACACAAGCCCGTGGTGCCGCCACCTGATTAGTGCATCGGCGTCTTGCTCCCCCGCTACTTCTTGTAGGGTACAGGCTGTATGTTACTGACCAGCTCACACAAGCCCGTGGTGCCACCGTCTCCGCCACCTGATTAGTGCATCGGCGTCTTGCTCCCCCGCTACTTCTTGTAGGGTACAGGCTGTATGTTACTGACCAGCTCACACAAGCCCGTGGTGCAACCGTCTCCGCCACCTGATTAGTGCATCGGCGTCTTGCTCCCCCGCTACTTCTTGTAGGGTACAGGCTGTATGTTACTGATTAGCTCACACAAGCCCGTGGTGCAACCGTCTCCGCCACCTGATTAGTGCATCGGCGTCTTGCTCCCCCGCTACTTCTTGTAGAGTACAGGCTGTATGTTACTGACCAGCCCACACAAGCCCGTGGTGCCGCCACCTGATTAGTGCATCGGCGTCTTGCTCCCCCGCTACTTCTTGTAGAGTACAGGCTGTATGTTACTGACCAGCTCACACAAGCCCGTGGTGCAACCGTCTCCGCCACCTGATTAGTGCATCGGCGTCTTGCTCCCCCGCTACTTCTTGTAGGGTAAAGGCTGTATGTTACTGACCAGCTCACACAAGCCCGTGGTGCAACCGTCTCCGCCACCTGATTAGTGCATCGGCGTCTTGCTCCCCCGCTACTTCTTGTAGAGTACAGGCTGTATGTTACTGACCAGCCCACACAAGCCCGTGGTGCCGCCACCTGATTAGTGCATCGGCGTCTTGCTCCCCCGCTACTTCTTGTAGAGTACAGGCTGTATGTTACTGACCAGCTCACACAAGCCCGTGGTGCCGCCACCTGATTAGTGCATCGGCGTCTTGCTCCCCCGCTACTTCTTGTAGAGTACAGGCTGTATGTTACTGACCAGCTCACACAAGCCCGTGGTGCAACCGTCTCCGCCACCTGATTAGTGCATCGGCGTCTTGCTCCCCCGCTACTTCTTGTAGGGTAAAGGCTGTATGTTACTGACCAGCTCACACAAGCCCGTGGTGCAACCGTCTCCGCCACCTGATTAGTGCATCGGCGTCTTGCTCCCCCGCTACTTCTTGTAGAGTACAGGCTGTATGTTACTGACCAGCCCACACAAGCCCGTGGTGCCGCCACCTGATTAGTGCATCGGCGTCTTGCTCCCCCGCTACTTCTTGTAGAGTACAGGCTGTATGTTACTGACCAGCCCACACAAGCCCGTGGTGCCGCCACCTGATTAGTGCATCGGCGTCTTGCTCCCCCGCTACTTCTTGTAGAGTACAGGCTGTATGTTACTGACCAGCTCACACAAGCCCGTGGTGCAACCGTCTCCGCCACCTGATTAGTGCATCGGCGTCTTGCTCCCCCGCTACTTCTTGTAGAGTACAGGCTGTATGTTACTGACCAGCGCACACAAGCCCGTGGTGCAACCGTCTCCGCCACCTGATTAGTGCATCGGCGTCTTGCTCCCCCGCTACTTCTTGTAGGGTAAAGGCTGTATGTTACTGACCAGCTCACACAAGCCCGTGGTGCAACCGTCTCCGCCACCTGATTAGTGCATCGGCGTCTTGCTCCCCCGCTACTTCTTGTAGAGTACAGGCTGTATGTTACTGACCAGCCCACACAAGCCCGTGGTGCAACCGTCTCCGCCACCTGATTAGTGCATCGGCGTCTTGCTCCCCCGCTACTTCTTGTAGGGTAAAGGCTGTATGTTACTGACCAGCTCACACAAGCCCGTGGTGCAACCGTCTCCGCCACCTGATTAGTGCATCGGCGTCTTGCTCCCCCGCTACTTCTTGTAGAGTACAGGCTGTATGTTACTGACCAGCCCACACAAGCCCGTGGTGCCGCCACCTGATTAGTGCATCGGCGTCTTGCTCCCCCGCTACTTCTTGTAGAGTACAGGCTGTATGTTACTGACCAGCTCACACAAGCCCGTGGTGCCGCCACCTGATTAGTGCATCGGCGTCTTGCTCCCCCGCTACTTCTTGTAGAGTACAGGCTGTATGTTACTGACCAGCTCACACAAGCCCGTGGTGCAACCGTCTCCGCCACCTGATTAGTGCATCGGCGTCTTGCTCCCCCGCTACTTCTTGTAGGGTAAAGGCTGTATGTTACTGACCAGCTCACACAAGCCCGTGGTGCAACCGTCTCCGCCACCTGATTAGTGCATCGGCGTCTTGCTCCCCCGCTACTTCTTGTAGAGTACAGGCTGTATGTTACTGACCAGCCCACACAAGCCCGTGGTGCCGCCACCTGATTAGTGCATCGGCGTCTTGCTCCCCCGCTACTTCTTGTAGAGTACAGGCTGTATGTTACTGACCAGCCCACACAAGCCCGTGGTGCCGCCACCTGATTAGTGCATCGGCGTCTTGCTCCCCCGCTACTTCTTGTAGAGTACAGGCTGTATGTTACTGACCAGCTCACACAAGCCCGTGGTGCAACCGTCTCCGCCACCTGATTAGTGCATCGGCGTCTTGCTCCCCCGCTACTTCTTGTAGAGTACAGGCTGTATGTTACTGACCAGCGCACACAAGCCCGTGGTGCAACCGTCTCCGCCACCTGATTAGTGCATCGGCGTCTTGCTCCCCCGCTACTTCTTGTAGAGTACAGGCTGTATGTTACTGACCAGCTCACACAAGCCCGTGGTGCAACCGTCTCCGCCACCTGATTAGTGCATCGGCGTCTTGCTCCCCCGCTACTTCTTGTAGAGTACAGGCTGTATGTTACTGACCAGCCCACACAAGCCCGTGGTGCAACCGTCTCCGCAACCTGATTAGTGCATCGGCGTCTTGCTCCCCCGCTACTTCTTGTAGAGTACAGGCTGTATGTTACTGACCAGCCCACACAAGCCCGTGGTGCCGCCACCTGATTAGTGCATCGGCGTCTTGCTCCCCCGCTACTTCTTGTAGAGTACAGGCTGTATGTTACTGACCAGCCCACACAAGCCCGTGGTGCAACCGTCTCCGCAACCTGATTAGTGCATCGGCGTCTTGCTCCCCCGCTACTTCTTGTAGAGTACAGGCTGTATGTTACTGACCAGCCCTCACAAGCCCGTGGTGCAACCGTCTCCGCCACCTGATTAGTGCATCGGCGTCTTGCTCCCCCGCTTCTTCTTGTAGAGTACAGGCTGTATGTTACACTGTAATTCGATATGGTCGAAAGGGGTCGATTGAAGGGTCGATTGGGGCAGATACAGGTCAAATTGTCAACCCTTGGGTAGAACTAGGTCTACAGGAGTAGAAACTGGTTTTAAAAGGTTGAAAAAAGGAACTCAAGGGATATTCTAATCGCTCTATGATATGAGGGGTTGACTGCTCAACCAAGCTAGTCCTTAACCAACCTCTTGGGGTTAAAAAAATAAACGCCTCAAAACGAGCGAAAAATGTTCCCCATAGGGAATAATAATCGACCTTAAAGAGAGAAGTTTCAACCAAACAGGGTTGACCAATGCCACATAAGAGGTCTGCCGAAACAAACCTCTAACACGCTATAAATCAACTGCGTGGGGTCGAATAATCAACCAATGGAGTCGAAAAAAGACATAGCGGAAGGCGATCGAGTTCCACCCGTAGAGAGCTAGCAGTCGTCCTTGTTGAGTTGATTGTTCAACCCCAAGGGCCGAGTAAAGTAGTTGTACAGGTAGACCAGTCACTGTCTAATGGTCGTTACTTATCATCCCTAGGGTTTGATAATGTTCCTCCGAGAGTTGAATAACAGACCACAGTAAGTCGATCGATTTACACCCGTAGAGAGCTAGCAGTCGTCCTTGTTGAGTTGATTGTTCAACCCCAAGGGCCGAGTAAAGTAGTTGTACAGGTTGACCAGTCACTGTCTAATGGTCGTTACTTATCATCCCTAGGGTTTGATAATGTTCCTCCGAGAGTTGAATAACAGACCACAGTAAGTCGATCGATTTACACCCGTAGAGAGCTAGCAGTCGGCCTTGTTGAGTTGATTGTTCAACCCCATGGGCCGAGTAAAGTAGTTGTACAGGTAGACCAGTCACTGTCTAAAGGTCGTTACTTATCATCCCTAGGGTATGATAATGTTCCTCCAAGAGTCGAATAACAGGCCACAGTAAGACGATAGAGTTCCACTAGTAGAGAGCTAGCAGTCGGCCTTGTTGAGTTGATTGTTCAACCCCATGGGCCGAGTAAAGTAGTTGTACAGGTAGACCAGTCACTGTCTAATGGTCGTTACTTATCATCCATAGGGTTTGATAATGTTCCTCCAAGAGTCGAATAACAGACCACAGTAAGTCGATCGAGTAACACCCGTAAAGAGCTAGCAGTCGGCCTTGTCACTTTTATGTGAATTCTACCGTTCGAAGATACCATGCTCAGACAGCCGTGCGGTAAAACGCATGGGGTCTCTGTTCACAGGTGGAGTCACAGAGGATGCAGTTCGAATCTAGCTAGGGGCGTAATAATTTAGTATGTGTATATGTAACTTATCCTAACCAATTTGTATGTTATACTTGTACTATGGTCGTTAAAAGAATTGTTTCAGGATTTAAAAGTTAATAATCTGACAACCAATAAAATGAATTAACATGTTTAGTTCTATGACTACCTCCTAGGTTGCACGACTAACAGAATGCTGCGAAACAACCTGCAACAATTTTATTGATACCACGTGAGGTCTACTAGTGGCATCACAGGGTGGGTATAATCAACCCGTTGGAGTCGAAAAAACGCCCTGGTAGGAACACGTGAGGTCTACTAGTGGCATCGCAGGGTGGGCATAATCAACCGCTTGGAGTCGAAAGAATTCTCTCAAGGGACTGATATTCCACCATTAGGGTCTTCTAGTCGCATCACAGGGTGGGCATAATCAACCCCTTGGAGTTGAATGAACGCCCTTGAAGGGACTGTACTTCGACCACGTAAGGGCGAATAAAATCACATTTGAGGATTGATTTTCGACTTGCGGAGGTTTAATCTTAGACCAGTTGGGGCTCTATTATTGACTTTAAGTGATACTTTTTATCGACCGCGGAGAGTCGATTGATCAACCCTTAAAACGAAGGGCCGATTAGTCGACCCCATCAAAATAGGGGTTGATCCTGTGATAATCCCCCAGGGGTCGAATTTTCGACCTTTTCGAATTACAGTGTACTGACCAGCCCACACAAGCCCGTGGTGCCGCCACCTGATGAGGGCATCGGCGTCTTGCTCCCCCGCTACTTCTTGTAGAGTACAGGCTGTATGTTACTGACCAGCCCACACAAGCCCGTGGTGCCGCCACCTGATGAGGGCATCGGCGTCTTGCTCCCCCGCTACTTCTTGTAAGGTACAGGCTGTATGTTACTGACCAGCCCACACAAGCCCGTGGTGCCGCCACCTGATGAGGGCATCGGCGTCTTGCTCCCCCGCTACTTCTTGTAGAGTACAGGCTGTATGTTACTGACCAGCTCACACAAGCCCGTGGTGCCGCCACCTGATGAGGGCATCGGCGTCTTGCTCCCCCGCTACTTCTTGTAAGGTACAGGCTGTATGTTACTGACCAGCTCACACAAGCCCGTGGTGCAACCGTCTCCCCCACCTGATGAGTGCATCGGCGTCTTGCTCCCCCGCTACTTCTTGTAGGGTACAGGCTGTATGTTACTGACCAGCTCACACAAGCCCGTGGTGCAACCGTCTCCGCCACCTGATTAGTGCATCGGCGTCTTGCTCCCCCGCTACTTCTTGTAGGGTACAGGCTGTATGTTACTGACCAGCTCACACAAGCCCGTGGTGCAACCGTCTCCCCCACCTGATGAGTGCATCGGCGTCTTGCTCCCCCGCTACTTCTTGTAGGGTACAGGCTGTATGTTACTGACCAGCTCACACAAGCCCGTGGTGCAACCGTCTCCGCCACCTGATTAGTGCATCGGCGTCTTGCTCCCCCGCTACTTCTTGTAGGGTACAGGCTGTATGTTACTGACCAGCTCACACAAGCCCGTGGTGCCGCCACCTGATTAGTGCATCGGCGTCTTGCTCCCCCGCTACTTCTTGTAGGGTACAGGCTGTATGTTACTGACCAGCTCACACAAGCCCGTGGTGCAACCGTCTCCGCCACCTGATTAGTGCATCGGCGTCTTGCTCCCCCGCTACTTCGTGTAGGGTACAGGCTGAATGTTACTGACCAGCTCACACAAGCCCGTGGTGCAACCGTCTCCGCCACCTGATTAGTGCATCGGCGTCTTGCTCTCCCGCTACTTCTTGTAGGGTAAAGGCTGTATGTTACTGACCAGCGCACACAAGCCCGTGGTGCAACCGTCTCCGCCACCTGATTAGTGCATCGGCGTCTTGCTCCCCCGCTACTTCTTGTAGGGTACAGGCTGTATGTTACTGACCAGCTCACACAAGCCCTTGGTGCAACCGTCTCCGCCACCTGATTAGTGCATCGGCGTCTTGCTCCCCCGCTACTTCTTGTAGAGTACAGGCTGTATGTTACTGACCAGCTCACACAAGCCCGTGGTGCAACCGTCTCCGCCACCTGATTAGTGCATCGGCGTCTTGCTCCCCCGCTACTTCTTGTAGAGTACAGGCTGTATGTTACTGACCAGCTCACACAAGCCCGTGGTGCCGCCACCTGATTAGTGCATCGGCGTCTTGCTCCCCCGCTACTTCTTGTAGAGTACAGGCTGTATGTTACTGACCAGCTCACACAAGCCCGTGGTGCAACCGTCTCCGCCACCTGATTAGTGCATCGGCGTCTTTCTCCCCCGCTACTTCTTGTAGGGTACAGGCTGTATGTTACTGACCAGCTCACACAAGCCCGTGGTGCAACCGTCTCCGCCACCTGATTAGTGCATCGGCGTCTTGCTCCCCCGCTACTTCATGTATGGTACAGGCTGTATGTTACTGACCAGCTCACACAAGCCCGTGGTGCAACCGTCTCCGCCACCTGATTAGTGCATCGGCGTCTTGCTCCCCCGCTACTTCTTGTAGGGTACAGACTGTATGTTACTGACCAGCTCACACAAGCCCGTGGTGCAACCGTCTCCGCCACCTGATTAGTGCATCGGCGTCTTGCTCCCCCGCTACTTCTTGTAGGGTACAGACTGTATGTTACTGACCAGCTCACACAAGCCCGTGGTGCAACCGTCTCCGCCACCTGATTAGTGCATCGGCGTCTTGCTCCCCCGCTACTTCTTGTAGAGTACAGGCTGTATGTTACTGACCAGCTCACACAAGCCCGTGGTGCAACCGTCTCCGCCACCTGATTAGTGCATCGGCGTCTTGCTCCCCCGCTACTTCTTGTAGGGTACAGGCTGTATGTTACTGACCAGCTCACACAAGCCCGTGGTGCAACCGTCTCCGCCACCTGATTAGTGCATCGGCGTCTTGCTCCCCCGCTACTTCTTGTAGAGTACAGGCTGTATGTTACTGACCAGCTCACACAAGCCCGTGGTGCAACCGTCTCCGCCACCTGATTAGTGCATCAGCGTCTTGCTCCCCCGCTACTTCTTGTAGGGTACAGGCTGTATGTTACTGACCAGCTCACACAAGCCCGTGGTGCAACCGTCTCCGCCACCTGATTAGTACATCGGCGTCTTGCTCCCCCGCTACTTCTTGTAGAGTACAGGCTGTATGTTACTGACCAGCTCACACAAGCCCGTGGTGCCGCCACCTGATTAGTGCATCGGCGTCTTGCTCCTCCGCTACTTCTTGTAGAGTACAGGCTGTATGTTACTGACCAGGTCACACAAGCCCGTGGTGCAACCGTCTCCGCCACCTGATTAGTGCATCGGCGTCTTGCTCCCCCGCTACTTCTTGTAGGGTACAGGCTGTATGTTACTGACCAGCTCACACAAGCCCGTGGTGCCGCCACCTGATTAGTGCATCGGCGTCTTGCTCCTCCGCTACTTCTTGTAGAGTACAGGCTGTATGTTACTGACCAGCTCACACAAGCCCGTGGTGCCGCCACCTGATTAGTGCATCGGCGTCTTGCTCCCCCGCTACTTCTTGTAGGGTACAGGCTGTATGTTACTGACCAGCTCACACAAGCCCGTGGTGCCGCCACCTGATTAGTGCATCGGCGTCTTGCTCCTCCGCTACTTCTTGTAGAGTACAGGCTGTATGTTACTGATCAGCTCACACAAGCCCGTGGTGCCGCCACCTGATTAGTGCATCGGCGTCTTGCTCCTCCGCTACTTCTTGTAGAGTACAGGCTGTATGTTACTGACCAGCTCACACAAGCCCGTGGTGCAACCGTCTCCGCCACCTGATTAGTGCATCGGCGTCTTGCTCCCCCGCTACTTCTTGTAGGGTACAGGCTGTATGTTACTGACCAGCTCACACAAGCCCGTGGTGCCGCCACCTGATTAGTGCATCGGCGTCTTGCTCCCCCGCTACTTCTTGTAGGGTACAGGCTGTATGTTACTGACCAGCTCACACAAGCCCGTGGTGCAACCGTCTCCGCCACCTGATTAGTGCATCGGCGTCTTGCTCCCCCGCTACTTCTTGTAGGGTACAGGCTGTATGTTACTGATCAGCTCACACAAGCCCGTGGTGCAACCGTCTCCGCCACCTGATTAGTGCATCGGCGTCTTGCTCCCCCGCTACTTCTTGTAGGGTACAGGCTGTATGTTACTGACCAGCTCACACAAGCCCGTGGTGCCGCCACCTGATTAGTGCATCGGCGTCTTGCTCCCCCGCTACTTCTTGTAGGGTACAGGCTGTATGTTACTGACCAGCTCACACAACCCGTGGTGCAACCGTCTCCGCCACCTGATAAGTGCATCGGCGTCTTGCTCCCCCGCTACTTCTTGTAGAGTACAGGCTGTATGTTACTGACCAGCTCACACAAGCCCGTGGTGCAACCGTCTCCGCCACCTGATTAGTGCATCGGCGTCTTGCTCCCCCGCTACTTCTTGTAGGGTACAGGCTGTATGTTACTGACCAGCTCACACAAGCCCGTGGTGCCGCCACCTGATTAGTGCATCGGCGTCTTGCTCCCCCGCTACTTCTTGTAGGGTACAGCCTGTATGTTACTGACCAGCTCACACAAGCCCGTGGTGCCGCCACCTGATTAGTGCATCGGCGTCTTGCTCCCCCGCTACTTCTTGTAGGGTACAGGCTGTATGTTACTGACCAGCTCACACAAGCCCGTGGTGCAACCGTCTCCGCCACCTGATTAGTGCATCGGCGTCTTGCCCCCCCGCTACTTCTTGTAGGGTACAGGCTGTATGTTACTGACCAGCTCACACAAGCCCGTGGTGCAACCGTCTCCGCCACCTGATAAGTGCATCGGCGTCTTGCTCCCCCGCTACTTCTTGTAGGGTACAGGCTGTATGTTACTGACCAGCCCACACAAGCCCGTGGTGCAACCGTCTCCGCCACCTGATTAGTGCATCGGCGTCTTGCTCCCCCGCTACTTCTTGTAGAGTACAGGCTGTATGTTACTGACCAGCTCACACAATCCCGTGGTGCAACCGTCTCCGCCACCTGATGAGTGCATCGGCGTCTTGCTCCCCCGCTACTTCTTGTAGAGTACAGGCTGTATGTTACTGACCAGCTCACACAAGCCCGTGGTGCCGCCACCTGATTAGTGCATAGGCGTCTTGCTCCCCCGCTACTTCTTGTAGGGTACAGGCTGTATGTTACTGACCAGCTCACACAAGCCCGTGGTGCCGCCACCTGATTAGTGCATCGGCGTCTTGCTCCCCCGCTACTTCTTGTAGGGTACAGGCTGTATGTTACTGACCAGCTCACACAAGCCCGTGGTGCCGCCACCTGATTAGTGCATAGGCGTCTTGCTCCCCCGCTACTTCTTGTAGGGTACAGGTTGTATGTTACTGACCAGCTCACACAAGCCCGTGGTGCCGCCACCTGATTAGTGCATCGGCGTCTTGCTCCCCCGCTACTTCTTGTAGGGTACAGGCTGTATGTTACTGACCAGCTCACACAAGCCCGTGGTGCAACCGTCTCCGCCACCTGATTAGTGCATCGGCGTCTTGCTCCCCCGCTACTTCTTGTAGGGTGCAGGCTATATGTTACTGACCAGCTCACACAAGCCCGTGGTGCCGCCACCTGATTAGTGCATCGGCGTCTTGCTCCCCCGCTACTTCTTGTAGGGTACAGGTTGTATGTTACTGACCAGCTCACACAAGCCCGTGGTGCCGCCACCTGATTAGTGCATCGGCGTCTTGCTCCCCCGCTACTTCTTGTAGGGTACAGGCTGTATGTTACTGAACAGCTCACACAAGCCCGTGGTGCAACCGTCTCCGCCACCTGATTAGTGCATCGGCGTCTTGCCCCCCCGCTACTTCATGTAGAGTACAGGCTGTATGTTACTGACCAGCCCACACAAGCCCGTGGTGCCGCCACCTGATTAGTGCATCGGCGTCTTGCTACCCCGCTACTTCATGTAGAGTACAGGCTGTATGTTACTGACCAGCCCACACAAGCCCGTGGTGCCGCCACCTGATTAGTGCATCGGCGTCTTGCTCCCCCGCTCCTTCTTGTAGGGTACAGGCTGTATGTTACTGACCAGCCCACACAAGCCCGTGGTGCAACCGTCTCCGCCACCTGATTAGTGCATCGGCGTCTTGCCCCCCCGCTACTTCTTGTAGGGTACAGGCTGTATGTTACTGACCAGCTCACACAAGCCCGTGGTGCCGCCACCTGATTAGTGCATCGGCGTCTTGCTCCCCCGCTACTTCTTGTAGAGTTCAGACTCCATGTCTCTGATCACTTTGGACGGCAGAAGGTCAGGAATGTGTTTTCTAAGCCATTCCTCGTGGTATGCGATATTCGTGTAAATCTATATAAAACAAACAACATTTTCAATACCGAAAGTTTACAATGTATTTTATTGTAACGGATTACAGTGAGGATAATGTTATATTTATATAGTGACTAAAGGTTCTGTCCGAATTCTACTGAAAACATTCTTGGTCTTTGAAATTCAATTTAATTTAATTTATATGGTTTAAGGGCGCTTCAACCAGTTAGGTCATTTTGCGCCACCAAGATTGTGTTTTGCAAGCTTAATAAGATTGTAACCATGAAAGAAGTTATTAATGTTTCAATTGTATAATACTTAAATTTAATAAATTTTTTATTAACTTTAGTTGTATTGTAATTTTTTTTTTTTTTTTTGGAAAAACTGTGTGCGGACGTGAAATTTTAAAAGTTTATCACAATTCTCGTATGACAGAAGTTCTTCATACTTTAATTGTGTTTTCAACACATCATGTTCAGTACATTCTGACAATATGTGATGTACAGTCGGCTTGATTTGACGTTAACAATTGATGACCTCTGGCTCTTGATTGTTGACGATTGTTGATGATGATAAATCAAGAACAAGAACAAGAATGTTTTTGGTAGAATTCGAACAGGCCCCAAGGGCTGAGGGCCCTAGGGGCGCCCGTTGTTCCCAAGGCCAAGGTAACAGTTTCATGTTTGTTATTTTCCATATAGAAAACAAATCCATAGCAACAATGGGTGACCCTAGGTGTAGGGGCTGACAATGAATTCCACCCAAGTAATTTCTCTCTAGTGGAACAAATCGCCGCTGCCTTTGCTTGTAAGAGCAGAAGAAGAGGATTGATTTCGAGACGGTGCGGCTTACTTTAAGTCTATACTATTGATTTTTTATTATTTGGGCTTAACGTCTCATATTTTTGCAACGAGGCTAATCGAGACAATGAGTGGGTGATTTATGAAGATGAAGGTGGGGCTATTTGGAGGAAAAGGGCAAGTAGGAGGGCGCGTGAGGAAAGGGGAAAGGGGAGGAAAGGGGATTGGAGTGTGGACTGCACTTCGTCTGACTTCTCCTCCTCGACCAGTCCGGCTAGGGTGGCCCTTCCAGAAGCATACGCTTCCGCCGGCATAGCTCTTGGGATCATCAAAGCACACAAACCTGCCCACCACGATAAGGTAGCAGTCCCTGGGCAGGAAGTCTATACTATATAAACTGTAACTAAAACAAATACCATAAACTATAAGGCTAAGCGAAGTCAGCCGCGGCTTATATATAACGGCAAACATGCCTGAGTGCCTTGAGTGACTGAGTGACTGACTAACTCATCAACTCCCACTCCCAGCACTAACCGTTCAAACCATGCAGAAACGTGAAATTTTGAAGGTACGTTGCTCTTATGACGAAACCACCCACTCAAGGTTTAGTTGATATCCGCCTAGAGGAGGCTCGTCGAACTCGCAAGTTAGGTTGTCGGAAGGGAACCAAAACCTCCATTTTGTTGCCCACTACAAAAATAGCTTTTATAAATAAATGTAGACTATGCTGTAGCTTATTTAAACTAATATTTAAAACACGGAAATGAGACATATTGATCGAATGCAATCAATAACAGTCTTAAAATAGTGTAGGCTAGGCTTAATGATAGGCCTATGTCCTTTTAGGACAAAGTTATTTTGACAGATTCCCTCGTGTGTTATCTTTAAAGCTTCTCCCGTTTGAATAACATTGTGATTTATAACATTGTTGAACGGACTGTGACGACTTAACTTGCGAGTTCGATGAACCTCCGCTAGGCGGCGGTTTCAAAAATTTTTTTTTAGAAAAGATAATGTAATCTCCAATTGTTAAGAAAATGGATAACGTCACACGCACAATCACGCGTGTCACGTTTCATGCGTGAGTCAAGTATCTTGCACAATCACTCACCACATTCCATTAAGGGCCGGTTTTTCAATCAGTTTTTTAATCAGTGATTAGATCAACCAGAGCTATTACCAACTTGAGAATGCTGTGATACTGTTAGTAACCAATTATCAAACGTCTCCTAATTACTCTTATGAAATTGATAGAATTCTTATTCCAGCGACTTTAAATTCGTATGTAAACCACATTGTATAAAACTTCAAATCAGCAATATCATACTTTTTATATACAAACTAATAAAAAGCTATAATTTATATTGGTCAACATGTGTATTATGATGCAATAGTGTTTTGTTCAGGTAAAAAAACACACCTTTCAACAGTGATTTGAAAGAATTTGGTACAGACAGATCATTGTTGTCTAAACACTGGATGGACCATCAATTTACCAAAGGCTGGTTAGGTACTTCCACGGCCTCTTTTAGGTTGCATAATTTAATATCTTTGTGAGCTTGACAAATGACTTCACTCATCTCAAGCAATAATAGCCAACCAGGAAAACATATACATACACTATTTTATTTCCTATTTATCAAACATGCAGGCTTATGAATTCAATAAACTAGGAAAACGCTCTGTTTGACGCGTTGATAAGCGAGCGCGTCCATATCTACGAACGTTTTGGCGAAAAAATCTCAAAGCTAATAAAAACAACAATTTACAACAATTCAAGAATGTGCATTTCAAAATTTTGTCTAATTTCCATAGCTATTATACTTCCCGATATTGTTGAATGCAGTGCAATTTGCGTTGCTAAGAATTTTCGTTGTCTGTCTAGTGTTTTCGCGGCGGTCCGCCACCTTTACTAACAGTTATTGAGTGTAACTTTGTAACTTTTCGAACGATTTTGCCTCAAAACTATACACCTTCAATCCACATCGAGGCTTGTGGATGGTCCAAATTTCAAGTTGATCAGACTTTCCGTTCGACCGCTATCGACAGACATAAAAACAAAACAAAAAACAAACAGCATGAAGTGCCGTAAGAGTCTAGTACACAAAAAAAAACGAAAAAACAGAACGAAGTGCCATAAGAGTCTCGTGGAAACGCTCGCTTCGCTCGCTTAATTAAAACTGAGTTGTGCTTTTTAAAAATTTTTATCATATAGGCCTACAAAATTAGTTTGAACTAAAAAAAAACATTTTTAATATGTTTGGGTTGCATCTACATTTTACATTGACAATGTTGGTAAAAGCCTTGGTTAACCCAACCACTGATTAAAAAACTGATTGAAAAACCGGCCCTAAGTCCACAATCACGATAAATGTCGTGATTTACGCGTGAGTGACGCGTGAGTCACAACACGCGCTCAGCTCTAATGTGCAGGACCGTATCAGCCAATGGCGTGCCATAATTTAGTGTCCTAAAGTTAGGCCAGGCCTAAGTTAAGACTTTTTGTGGATCCGGCTCCTGGTTTACATTACTACGGTGGGTAATAAAAAGGGTACTAACTAATACCAGGGTAAGCCACCAGCGTTCACATGGCACAGTATTTACCATCGTACCAGAGTAGTTCATCTACCTTCCAACAGGAGGGCCTATGTTAGTGCAGCCACCTAAACCCTAAGTTCTCATGAACGGTGAGTTTCAAAACCAGTGCACTTCACAATCATAGGCGCCGACTACGGGGGGGCTTGGGGTCTAGCGCCCCCCCCCCCTGAAAAATGTCAGGGGGGGCGGAGCCCCCCCTGAGATTGTATGGAACGCATCCACAAAATACGAGACCTTCTTATGTTGATGCGCGATTTTATAACTTCCGTTCGAAACTCGCCAAAAAGATTAGCAATCTTCAAAGCAATTTTCAAGATGCCGATTCACAAGCCATTCAAACGATTATAACGTGTTTGCAAGACGTTTACCTTTACAGGCCAGCAGGGGTGGACTGGGATAAAAAGACTCGGGGTGCTGGGTTTTTGGGGGCCCGCACGAGGTGGCGTGGCATAGCTGGGGTCTGGGGCGAAGCTCCAGACGCCCGGGAGGCAATTACGCCAAAGGCGTGAACATTGTTTTGGGGTTGCATT
The DNA here is from genome assembly GCA_945910005.1 of Isoperla grammatica. Lineage (NCBI taxonomy): Eukaryota > Metazoa > Arthropoda > Insecta > Plecoptera > Perlodidae > Isoperla > Isoperla grammatica. Next base: position 5,546,791 of record OX246743.1, on the reverse strand, counting down.
GAATTTTATGGCCTAAAACGCGATTTTAAGACGCGATTAACGGAGGCCAGCCTACCAGTAACACTACCGGGTGAGTATAATTAAGATGTAAAGAAAACGATATTCGAGGTAGGCCAAACGGCCATTAGTGTTACTGACTGATAAGTACTAAATATGGTCACTCGCAAGTCGCAAAATGCTAACTTGCGAGCGGATTTGACAAGGGTTCCCGGGCGATGGGGGTCAGTGGCGAGTCTCAAGATTCTGTGAGTTAAGTTTGAGCGAGATTTTTTAGCATTTATACAGAGAAGTATTAACATCATAGGATAGGACCTTACGGGTCCTGCCAAAGGGCCCGTATTTGCCTAGGGGCCCGGGATGCGATCGCATCCCGGCATCCCTAGCCAGTCCGCGCCTGCACGCCAGGGAGATGGGGCTGGAAAAGCCAATTGATTTCTGTCAAAACCTCCAGTTTGAAACGTTCTATTTCACGTCGTTGATGATCAGTGAAAGTCAAAATTTAGCAAAGCACTTACCTCTAGATGGCACAATCTACACCAAAATCTTACCAAAATCGTGGTAAGATCGTCATAATTACAACGGCAATCGAGGTATTAGTATTACGTCGTGACGGATATTTAGCGGCTTGGGAAAAATCACAGTCACACTCTTTTCAGAAAAAGGAAAATACCACATCGACTTGACGATGGCAGTGACGCTCATGGTTACCTGACGAAATCTATAAGTATTCAAGTTTGGGATCAAACTACTTCCAGTTTTCGAAAGGATTTCAGGAAAAAGTAATCAATCACAGAATGAAACAATTTGCAACTTCAAAACTCGATCGGGAAGTTTAAACGATTCTTTCAAGCAGAATTTTGATATTTCTGTGAACTATAGCACCCCTTAGATCTATCCAAACTTCGTGATGATGATATTTGGGGTTATACGGCCCATATGTTTGCAACGAGGCTAATCGAGACGATGTCTGGGTGGTTATGAGGATGACATCCATGCCCAAGCCAGGATTCGAACCTGGAACGCAGAGACTGCGGTTTACTAGACCAACGCCTAATCGACCTCGGCCAACTGCGCCGGCTCCAAACTTCGTAACTACTGTGTCTCCAATGTTTATGCGAGTCACTTTTTTGAGCCCCCCCTGAAATGTTAACAAGTCGGCGCCTATGCTTCACATAAATAGTCAACGTAACCTGAACTTCACTCTGCTAAACCAACAGTATTTGGCATTTGGGTAGGTTGATATGGATTTTAGGGGGACTGGTGACGACTGTGATACGCTCTCGTCATTATTTAAATTGAGGCGTACCGACTTGAGGTTATAATACAGAGGGTAGGCAATTTGGGTGCGTTCACACGACAAACTTTAGGAGGGTTACACAGAATAGCCCCTATTCTCGAAATGTGAACTTACCACGTCATAGCTTATCACGTCATAACGAATCACGTCATATGACTTTCACGTCATAACATCACGTCATAACAAATCACGTCATAACATCACCTCATTACTTCCATGTCACAACGAATCACGTCATAAGTTCAAGTCATAACTTATCGCCGCATAAGTTCACGTCATAACAGCACGTCATAACTTATCACCGCATAAGTTCACGTCATAACAGCACGTCATAACGAATCACGTCATAACTTATCACCTCATAAGTTCATAACTTTTACGTCATAAGATTACGTCATAACTAATCACGTCGTAAGGAATCCCGTCGTAACCGAATCACGTCATAGCTTGTCACGTCATAATGAATCACGTGATCGAATTTAGAAAAATTTTTACCATAACTTGCGACTTAAAAAATTAATGCCTTTCCCTGCCTTGCGCAATTGACTTAGCAATACACGTTTTTGATGCTACTACTTTTGATTCTCGCGCCTTGAAAAACTTTACAAACCTTAGAAAATGTATCAGAATTATTATGTGAACTGAGAAAACAAATTCCAAACTTTTGTATTAGAATGTCTGAGTAAAAAAATACAATGGAGTAGGACTACGCATTTTTTCACGGATTTGGTAAGATCGCTAAACACAAAGTAAGACTAAACTGACTATACCTAAAACTAGTGAGGTTATTATTTAATTAAAGGACAACACAACACAGCGATTTTCCGGCATTGTAATTTGCATTATTTTTTTTAATGATTTAGGCCTATGGCGAAAACGAGAAGTCTCTAGCTTGTACCAGAAATTAAAAATAAATTATTGTAATGACCCAAGTTTTGGTGGTGCGCGCGCACCCGATAATCATGACGTAACGCTGGCGCGTTAGTTAAGTGTTTTCAACACGGTCCGCCACCGTTACTAACACTTATTGGCAGCAATCTGCCTCTAATACGTATCAGATTGCGTTTAAGTTAGTATATTCGTGACCGGACAAAAATTGACAATAAGATACCCACCTCACATTTTGCCGTTACTGTGTCTCAGAAAAATATTTTCGAGTAACTTTTGTGTAACTTTGCCATCGCCGTAAAATAAACATATTCGTGACCGGAAAAGTCTTTATAAAAATATAGCTACCTCACATTTGCCGCCATTTTGTTTCAAAAAAACGTTTTACAGTAACTATGGTGTATTTTTTTTTTTAACCATTTTGCCACAAAACTATACACCATCAATCCACATCGAGGCTTGTGGATGGCCCAAATTTCAACTTGATCGGACTTTCGACCGCTATCAACAGACATTAAAAAAAAAAAAAAAAAAACAAAACAGAACGAAGTGCCATAAGGTCTAGCCTAATGAAGACGCTGGCTTCGCTTCGCTTAGTGAAACTTTCTTCTGAGTGATTGAAATTAAGCATTTTTTATATTTAATATGTTTTGGTATTCAGGAATTTAATGCCCTAACTAAACTGATAAAAAAAATTACCTGCATATTCCCTGTTGAGAGCTTAGAGTTGTCTTTACAGTTGGAATGGCTACACCTTACGAGATTGTAATGGCGGCGAAATTGTTGTCTTGTTTTCGAAACTTCGACGATCAATAAATTAAATTAGTCGTTTGTTTTGACATTGAAAGTGTTAAATAATTAGGCTATAGCCTAGTTCACGTTCAAACTTCAAAGTTTAATAAATAGCACATTTCAGTGTTTTTCTTATGAAAATGTGAGTATAAAAAGTGATACGTTGAGCCCTATAGTTACCATCTTTTGATTTTCATTGAAACAGCGTGCATGGAAGGGATGGTAAACACGTTTCATTGAAACAGCGTGCATGGAAGGGGTGGTAAACACGTTTCATTGAAACAGCGTGCATGGAAGGGGTGGTAAACACGTTTCATTGAATCAGCGTGCATGGAAGGGGTGGTAAACACGTTTCATTGAAACAGCGTGCATGGAAGGGGTGGTAGACACGTTTCATTGAAACAGCGTGCATGGAAGGGGTGGTAAACACGTTTCATTGAAACAGCGTGCATGGAAGGGGTGGTAAACACGTTGAAACAGCGTGCATGGAAGGGGTGGCAAACACGTTTCATTGAAACAGCGTGCATGGAAGGGGTGGTAAACACGTTTCATTGAAACAGCGTGCATGGAAGGGGTGGTAAACACGTTTCATTGAAACAGCGTGCATGGAAGGGGTGGTAAACACGTTTCATTGAAACAGCGTGCATGGAAGGGGTGGTAAACACGTTTCATTGAAACAGCGTGCATGGAAGGGGTAGTAAACACGTTTCATTGAAACAGCGTGCATGGAAGGAGTGGTAAACACGTTTCATTGTAACAGCGTGCATGGAAGGGGTGGTAAACACGTTTCATTGAAACAGCGTGCATGGAAGGAGTGGTAAACACGTTTCATTGTAACAGCGTGCATGGAAGGGGTGGTAAACACGTTTCATTGTAACAGCGTGCATGGAAGGAGTGGTAAACACGTTTCATTGAAACAGCGTGCATGGAAGGGGTGGTAAACACGTTTCATTGAAACAGCGTGCATGGAAGGAGTGGTAAACACGTTTCATTGTAACAGCGTGCATGGAAGGGGTGGTAAACACGTTTCATTGTAACAGCGTGCATGGAAGGAGTGGTAAACACGTTTCATTGAAACAGCGTGCATGGAAGGGGTGGTAAACACGTTTCATTGAAACAGCGTGCATGGAAGGGGTGGTAAACACGTTTCATTGAAACAGCGTGCATGGAAGGGGTGGTAAACACGTTTCATTGAAACAGCGTGCATGGAAGGGGTGGTAAACACGTTTCATTGAAACAGCGTGCATGGAAGGGGTACTAAACACGTTTCATTGTAACAGCGTGCATGGAAGGAGTGGTAAACACGTTTCATTGAAACAGCGTGCATGGAAGGGGTGGTAAACACGTTTCATTGAAACAGCGTGCATGGAAGGGGTGGTAAACACGTTTCATTGAAACAGCGTGCATGGAAGGGGTGGTAAACACGTTTCATTGAAACAGCGTGCATGGAAGGGGTGGTAAACACGTTTCATTGAAACAGCGTGCATGGAAGGGGTGGTAAACACGTTTCATTGAAACAGCGTGCATGGAAGGGGTACTAAACACGTTTCATTGTAACAGCGTGCATGGAAGGGGTGGCAAACACGTTTCATTGAAACAGCGTGCATGGAAGGGGTGGTAAACACGTTTCATTGAAACAGCGTGCATGGAAGGGGTGGTAAACACGTTTCATTGAAACAGCGTGCATGGAAAGGGTGGTAAACACGTTTCATTGAAACAGCGTGCATGGAAGGGGTGGTAAACACGTTTCATTGAAACAGCGTGCATGGAAGGGGTGGTAAACACGTTTCATTGAAACAGCGTGCATGGAAGGGGTGGTAAACACGTTTCATTGAAACAGCGTGCATGGAAGGGGTGGTAAACACGTTTCATTGAAACAGCGTGCATGGAAGGGATGGTAAACACGTTTCATTGAAACAGCGTGCATGGAAGGGGCGGTAAACACGTTTCATTGAAACAGCGTGCATGGAAGGGGTGGTAAACACGTTTCATTGAAACAGCGTCCATGGAAGGGGTGGTAGACACGTTTCATTGAAACAGCGTGCATGGAAGGGGTGGTAAACACGTTTCATTGTAACAGCGTGCATGGAAGGGGTGGTAAACACGTTTCATTGAAACAGCGTCCATGGAAGGGGTGGTAAACACGTTTCATTGAAACAGCGTGCATGGAAGGGGTGGTAAACACGTTTCATTGAAACAGCGTGCATGGAAGGGGTGGTAAACACGTTTCATTGAAACAGCGTGCATGGAAGGGGTGGTAAACACGTTTCATTGAAACAGCGTGCATGGAAGGGGTGGTAAACACGTTTCATTGAAACAGCGTGCATGGAAGGGGTGGTAAACACGTTTCATTGAAACAGCGTGCATGGAAGGGGTGGTAAACACGTTTCATTGAAACAGCGTGCATGGAAGGGGTGGTAAACACGTTTCATTGAAACAGCGTGCATGGAAGGGGTGGTAAACACGTTTCATTGAAACAGCGTGCATGGAAGGGGTGGTAAACACGTTTCATTGTAACAGCGTGCATGGAAGGGGTGGTAAACACGTTTCATTGAAACAGCGTGCATGGAAGGGGTGGTAAACACGTTTCATTGAAACAGCGTGCATGGAAGGGGTGGTAAACACGTTTCATTGAAACAGCGTGCATGGAAGGGGTGGTAAACACGTTTCATTGAAACAGCGTGCATGGAAGGGGTGGTAAACACGTTTCATTGAAACAGCGTGCATGGAAGGGGCGGTAAGCACGTTTCATTGAAACAGCGTGCATGGAAGGGGTGGTAAACACGTTTCATTGAAACAGCGTGCATGGAAGGGGTGGTAAACACGTTTCATTGAAACAGCGTGCATGGAAGGGGTGGTAAACACGTTTCATTGAAACAGCGTGCATGGAAGGGGTACTAAACACGTTTCATTGAAACAGCGTGCATGGGAGGGGTGGTAAACACGTTTCATTGTAACAGCGTGCATGGAAGGGGTGGTAAACACGTTTCATTGAAACAGCGTGCATGGAAGGGGTGGTAAACACGTTTCATTGAAACAGCGTGCATGGAAGGGGTACTAAACACGTTTCATTGTAACAGCGTGCATGGAAGGGGTGGTAAACACGTTTCATTGAAACAGCGTGCATGGAAGGGGTGGTAAACACGTTGCATTGAAACAGCGTGCATGGAAGGGGTGGTAAACACGTTTCATTGAAACAGCGTGCATGGAAGGGGTACTAAACACGTTTCATTGTAACAGCGTGCATGGAAGGGGTGGTAAACACGTTTCATTGAAACAGCGTGCATGGAAGGGGTGGTAAACACGTTTCATTGAAACAGCGTGCATGGGAGGGGTGGTAAACACGTTTCATTGAAACAGCGTGCATGGAAGGGGTGGTAAACACGTTTTATCGAAACAGCGTGCATGGAAGGGGTGGTAAACACGTTTCATTGAAACAGCGTGCATGGAAGGGGTACTAAACACGTTTCATTGTAACAGCGTGCATGGAAGGGGTGGTAAACACGTTTCATTGAAACAGCGTGCATGGAAGAGGTGGTAAACACGTTTCATTGAAACAGCGTGCATGGAAGGGGTGGTAAACACGTTTCATTGAAACAGCGTGCATGGAAGGGGTGGTAAACACGTTTCATTGAAACAGCGTGCATGGAAGGGGTGGTAAACACGTTTAATTGAAACAGCGTGCATGGAAGGGGTGGTAAACACGTTTCATTGAAACAGCGTGCATGGAAGGGGTGGTAAACACGTTTCATTGAAACAGCGTGCATGGAAGGGGTGGTAAACACGTTGCATTGAAACAGCGTGCATGGAAGGGGTGGTAAACACGTTTCATTGAAACAGCGTGCATGGAAGGGGTGGTAAACACGTTTCATTGAAACAGCGTGCATGGAAGGGGTGGTAAACACGTTTCATTGAAACAGCGTGCATGGAAGGGGTGGTAAACACGTTTCATTGAAACAGCGTGCATGGAAGGGGTGGTAAACACGTTTCATTGAAACAGCGTGCATGGAAGGGGTGGTAAACACGTTTCATTGAAACAGCGTGCATGGAAGGGGTGGTAAACACGTTTCATTGAAACAGCGTGCATGGAAGGGGTGGTAAACACGTTTCATTGAAACAGCGTGCATGGAAGGGGTGGTAAACACGTTTCATTGAAACAGCGTGCATGGAAGGGGTGGTAAACACGTTTCATTGAAACAGCGTGCATGGAAGGGGTGGTAGACACGTTTCATTGAAACAGCGTGCATGGAAGGGGTGGTAAACACGTTTCATTGAAACAGCGTGCATGGAAGGGGTGGTAGACACGTTTCATTGAAACAGCGTGCATGGAAGGGGTGGTAAACACGTTTCATTGAAACAGCGTGCATGGAAGGGGTGGTAAACACGTTGCATTGAAACAGCGTGCATGGAAGGGGTGGTAAACACGTTTCATTGAAACAGCGTGCATGGAAGGGGTGGTAGACACGTTTCATTGAAACAGCGTGCATGGAAGGGGTGGTAAACACGTTTCATTGAAACAGCGTGCATGGAAGGGGTGGTAGACACGTTTCATTGAAACAGCGTGCATGGAAGGGGTGGTAAACACGTTTCATTGAAACAGCGTGCATGGAAGGGGTGGTAAACACGTTTCATTGAAACAGCGTGCATGGAAGGGGTGGTAAACACGTTTCATTGAAACAGCGTGCATGGAAGGGGTGGTAGACACGTTTCATTGAAACAGTGTGCATGGAAGGAGTGGTAAACACGTTTCATTGTAACAGCGTGCATGGAAGGGGTGGTAAACACGATTCATTGAAACAGCGTGCATGGAAGGGGTGGTAAACACGTTTCATTGAAACAGCGTGCATGGAAGGGGTGGTAAACACGTTTCATTGAAACAGCGTGCATGGAAGGGGGGGTAAACACGTTTCATTGAAACAGCGTGCATGGAAGGGGGGGTAAACACGTTGAAACAGCGTGCATGGAAGGGGTGGCAAACACGTTGCATTGAAACAGCGTGCATGGAAGGGGTGGTAAACACGTTGAAACAGCGTGCATGGAAGGGGTGGCAAACACGTTGCATTGAAACAGCGTGCATGTAAGGGGTGGTAAACACGTTTCATTGAAACAGCGTGCATGGAAGGGGTGGTAAACACGATTCATTGAAACAGCGTGCATGGAAGGGGTGGCAAACACGTTGCATTGAAACAGCGTGCATGGAAGGGGTGGTAAACACGTTTCATTGTAACAGCGTGCATGGAAGGGGCGGTAAACACGTTTCATTGAAACAGCGTGCATGGAAGGGGTGGTAAACACGTTTCATTGAAACAGCGTGCATGGAAGGGGTGGTAAACACGATTCATTGAAACAGCGTGCATGGAAGGGGTGGTAAACACGTTTCATTGAAACAGCGTGCATGGAAGGGGTGGTAAACACGATTCATTGAAACAGCGTGCATAGAAGGGGTGGTAAACACGTTGAAACAGGGTGCAAGGAAGGGGTGGTAGACACGTTTCATTGTAACAGCGTGCATGGAAGGGGTGGTAAACACGTTTCATTGAAACAGCGTGCATGGAAGGGGTGGTAAACACGTTGAAACAGCGTGCATGGAAGGGGTGGCAAACACGTTTCATTGAAACAGCGTGCATGGAAGGGGTGGTAAACACGTTTCATTGGAACAGCGTGCATGGAAGGGGTGGTAAACACGTTTCATTGAAACAGCGTGCATGGAAGGGGTGGTAAACACGTTGAAACAGCGTGCATGGAAGGGGTGGTAAACACGTTTCATTGAAACAGCGTGCATGGAAGGGGTGGTAAACACGTTTCATTGAAACAGCGTGCATGGAAGGGGTGGTAAACACGTTTCATTGAAACAGCGTGCATGGAAGGGGTGGTAAACACGATTCATTGAAACAGCGTGCATGGAAGGGGTGGTAAACACGTTTCATTGAAACAGCGTGCATGGAAGGGGTGGTAAACACGTTGAAACAGGGTGCATGGAAGGGGTGGTAAACACGTTTCATTGAAACAGCGTGCATGGAAGGGGTGGCAAACACGTTTCATTGAAACAGCGTGCATGGAAGGGATGGTAAACACGTTTCATTGAAACAGCGTGCATGGAAGGGATCTTAAACACGTTTCATTGAAACAGCGTGCATGGAAGGGGTGGTAAACACGTTTCATTGAAACAGCGTGCATGGAAGGGGTGGTAAACACGTTTCATTGAAACAGCGTGCATGGAAGGGGTGGTAAACACGTTTCATTGAAACAGCGTGCATGGAAGGGGTGGTAAACACGTTTCATTGAAACAGCGTGCATGGAAGGGGTGGTAAACACGTTGAAACAGCGTGCATGGAAGGGGTGGTAAACACGTTTCATTGAAACAGCGTGCATGGAAGGGGTGGTAAACACGTTTCATTGAAACAGCGTGCATGGAAGGGGTGGTAAACACGTTTCATTGAAACAGCGTGCATGGAAGGGGTGGTAAACACGTTGAAACAGCGTGCATGGAAGGGGTGGAAAACACGTTTTTATTATTTGTTGTTTAACGACGTACTCGACAATTATGGTCCTATGACGTCAGCGGGGTGTTCGGAGGAAAGGGACAAGTAGGACGTAGAGGGGAGAAGGGAATGTGGAGAGGTAGTGATCGAACCAACGTCCCAGTTTATCGGCATCCTAAATGTCCGACACTTTGATGTTGCATTGTTTATTATCAATTGCTTCAATATTGAATTTTGGAGTATTTGAGTATTATACGTAAAATATTTTTTTTCTACGGAATTTAACAAAAATCACATTTTTATGTTACCTGTTATTGTATCTTTCCAATTAGGCCTATCGGCTGCCATGTTGTTTCATGGAAGAAGTGGTACCAACTTTAAATCGCGTCACCGCCCCTTAGTCAGTGCCGTTAAGCCCCTCCCCTAACCTACTCGACGTTGGTAGACCTGTCACTGCGCAGCCATAGTGTAATGGGCTGACCGTATCCACTACGTTTAACGTAATAACCCCTTCTTCAGATTTGAAGAAAGGGTAATTAATCAAAAATACTGTGATTATCATATAGTAACTTGTGTATAAGTTGGTAAACCTGCTGATAACAAAAAACCAAAGCACTTATTTTGCTGCAGAGATATTTCTCTTCATCCCATGATTTGAACAATGGCGAATGGCGTGCATAGGCCTAGGAATAGGCTCTAGCCAATTCAACATAATTAAGTTGATTTAAAACATAAACACGTAGGCCTACTATTTGAAGCATGCGCTTTGGTAGCTGAAATTATATTTATGTGCCTTGTGATCATAAAATACGGTATGGTTGTCATACAGCAACTACGGGAACGCTTTCGTCATCAATCAATGACGTGTTTACGGTCTCGGCCAACCCGAGCAGGTATTTGAATTAGTCACGGCTGCTGGTTGGCTGTCGCTCACCCACCCGGGACGGAAGCATTACCGAAGTTGTTGTATTGTACGAGGACTTTACAGACTAAATGAAAGTAGTTAGGTTGGTTCGATCACTGCCTACTAGATAACTGTGCCTATGTAGTACATACGTAATATTTGCGAGTGGTGCCGCAATACCCTCTAACCCCGCCAATCGTGTTTAGAAAGACACCAGCAAGCAGCAACTCTGACCCACACACAAGCGCCCCTCCAGTGTCTTCCGCACACGGCGCATTTCCCCTACTTGACGGCTCAACGCACAGTAGATTCTCGGCCAAGTGGACTCCCACACTGCTCTTACACCACGATTGCTCGTCGTCCATTCTACTGAAGGAGTAATACAATAAGTTATTTCCCATTTCCCCTGCATATGCTCTTCCAAAGCTGACTTGAAGGCATCTTGTAGGCCTACCCTCTCCTGGTAGTGAAGGTTTGGCTATGGTGATCGGGCCGACATCTGAAGTGAACTCAAATGGTTGGAGCATTTTCAAAATGGCAAGGTTATTATTAAGCCAATCAGCTACATTGGAATCTGAAACTTTCTCCATCAGTATGGGGCGTTCACTTTTCCTTTCTTGTTCGTGGCTGGTCTTGGACCTCAGGTCGAGTAACCCGGCTCTTACAGTAGTGACAATATTATCTGATAAAGGGAAATGACCGGTAAAGCAGGTGGCCGCAGTTACCACCCAATAGGGTGTGAGGATGACACCGGTGCAAGGGATTCTTGCTTCGCTCGTGCAAGTACATTTAAAGAGATGTTCTTCGCACGGTGATTCATGTGTCGCCCCAATGTCGAGATGGACTATGTAAGGGAACTGTTCACTCCTCCCTCGATGTCCGCGATTATATCCTAGTTGACTCTTGAACTCCACTGCAGCTAGACCGCACACACTGGCTTCAAAGGAAACAATAACGATTATAAAATGGTATATCCACTTGAAAGTCATTGCTAAAAATAACACGGACCACGACAAGCGCCGAGCTTGAGACCATAGAGTGTTGCTGAGCATTGGCGAAACAGTGAAGCAAATATATTCATTGTTACGGGTCCAAAGATCTTGGCATCCTCACGCAAGATATACTACTACGCGTAACGCACTTTATCGAAGACTTGGTGCACCTCTCTCCGTAGCGTTGGGTCGATTAAGAATTTTCGTCTTTAGTAAAATACCCACACTCATTCGACTTTGATTCCGAAATGCTGGCTGTGATTGGATGAACCGAAAAAACGAATCGGATGGATCCTGCCGAACATTTCAGAATATGTTCCCAACACCACAAACATAATAATAACAACCTTTATTGGTTTCTGCAGCCATAGCTGTTGCCGTAAGACACAGAATAACAAACAATTTATATCAAAACGAAAATAGAAACAAATTACACTTATACACAACACTTATTACAAAATACAATAATTTATATTTAATTTAAATTTATTAATCGGAAATTTTACTTTTGATAGTTGAAACACGAAATTAAGTGGACACATAATGCCAACTGAGGGAACTATTTACGTTCTGTAAAAAGTGTTGCATATAAAAAACGTGAATGGCAGTATAGCCTAATGGGTCGGGGTCAGAGCGTCGAAACACCATATCGTCGAAACGCCACTCGGTATAAAACCTATGCTTCGATTTTATAAGTGTCAAAAGTGTGCTCCATTCAGTATAAAAATATATTTTACTGAAATTTTTTCTATGTCCACGAAATGTTGTGTGCGGCGTTGCGTAGAAACGCCATAAGACCTAAAAACTTTTCCTCAAACGACTAAGTATTTTTAAAAATTAAAGTCCTGCGATTCGACATGAGAGTCATAACGTATAATTTTCCACCAAATATTTTATTTACCCGTCGCGACGGGCCATTCAGTATAAAACTTAATAAAGTTTTAGGTCGAATGACCCGTCGCGACGGGCCATTCAGTATAAAACTTAATAAAGTTTTAGGTCGAATGACCCGTCGCGACGGGCCATTCAGTATAAAGTTTTAGACCGAGTGACCCGTCGCGACGGGCCATTCAGTATAACACTTTATAAAGTTTTAGACCGAGTGACCCGTCGCGGCGGGCCATTCATGCAGTATTGACCCATTGAGTGGCGTTTCGACGCAGGTTGGGCCTTTAAGACAATTGGTACATTTATGTAGCCATATTTTTCAGTATTTTATTATTGTATTGGTATTTTTTGCATTTTTGGCATTTATCGGTACATTCATTTGCATTATGTTATTTCTTATTGATTGTGTCTACTGTCAACAATTCATTTCCAGGAAGAAACAACCCAACAATATCACCCACCTCCTTGCGAGTACAAATTTAACGATGCGAGTTGTTAACTTGTGGATTTGTGGAGGGTTCATATTATAATACGTTTTTTTTCCACAATTTCTTGTATTTTTTGCATTAATTATTTGAAATTTTGTATTTTGTAGCTTTAATTATTAGAAAATTAGCGTATTTTTCGCAAAATGTGAAAAATATGTTTTTAAGGTTGGAAATGGTCACAAACAAAGAATTCGGGTCCAAATATATGGCAGATTGTTAATAATGGAGTATTTTGCAAGTTTTACATGTGGTCATTCAGCCAATGGAGACGGTTTATGTGAGCTGCAGATCCTGGCAGCGGGCAGTTTAAAACACGTGTTTAGGAAATTCAAGGCGCAAACATCCCGTAAACGCAAATGGGACATAATAATTTGTAAAAATGTCTGGATTTTGGAGAAATTAACACGTATTTCGCTAAATAGCAATTATTCGCTCAAAAAGACATATTTCGCATTAATTCCCGAAATAGAAAATCACTTTAAGGCTTCCAAATACTACAATACATAAAGAAATATGACAAAAAACCATGTTTTTAAGAGGTTCTAAATTGTTTTGCATATTTTCTCGTTAATGCGAAAATAACGTATCTCTATAATATGTATATATATATATAAATGAACTTTTTTTTAGCCATTGTTCAAACATCACATTCAAAGTATATAGTTTTATACTGAATGGCCCGTCGCGACGGGTCATTCGACCTAAAACTTTATAAAGTTTTATACTGAATGGCCCGTCGCGATGGGTCATTCGACCTACGGCAGCCGGGCTAGCGGGAGCTACTTGGAAAACTAAGTCACAATGCAGAGGTAAGACGTATGCTACTTCTACGGCAGCCGGGCAAGCGGGAGCTACTTGGAAAACTAAGTCGCAATGCAGAGGTGAGACGTATGCTGCTACTTCTACGGCAGCCGGGCTAGCGGGAGCTACTTGGAAAACTAAGTCGCAATGCAGAGGTAAGACGTATGCTGCTACTTCTACGGCAGCCGGGCTAGCGGGAGCTACTTGGAAAACTAAGTCGCAATGCAGAGGTAAGACGTATGCTACTTCTACGGCAGTCGGGCGAGCGTGAGCTACTTGGAAAACTAAGTCGCAATGCAGAGGTAAGACGTATGCTACTTCTTCGGCAGTCGGGCGAGCAGGCGCTACTTGGAAAACTAAGTCGCAATGCAGAGGTAAGACGTATGCTACTTCTACGGCAGCCGGGCTAGCGGGAGCTACTTGGAAAACTAAGTCGCAATGCAGAGGTAAGACGTATGCTACTTCTACGGCAGTCGGGCGAGCGGGCGCTACTTGGAAAACTAAGTCGCAATGCAGAGGTAAGACGTATGCTACTTCTACGGCAGTCGGGCGAGCGGGCGCTACTTGGAAAACTAAGTCGCAATGCAGAGGTAAGACGTATGCTACTTCTACGGCAGCCGGGCTAGCGGGAGCTACTTGGAAAACTAAGTCGCAATGCAGAGGTAAGACGTATGCTACTTCAACGGCAGTCGGGCGAGCGTGAGCTACTTGGAAAACTAAGTCGCAATGCAGAGGTAAGACGTATGCTACTTCTACGGCAGCCGGGCTAGAGGACGCTACTTGGAAAACTAAGTCGCAATGCAGAGGTAAGACGTAGGCTACTTCTACGGCAGCCGGGCGAGCGGGAGCTACTTGGAAAACTAAGTCACAATGCAGAGGTAAGACGTATGCTACTTCTACGGCAGTCGGGCGAGCGGGCGCTACTTGGAAAACTAAGTCGCAATGCAGAGGTAAGACGTATGCTACTTCTACGGCGGCCGGGCGGGAGCTACTTGGAAAACTAAGTCGCAATGCAGAGGTAAGACGTATGCTACTTCTACGACAGCCGGGCTAGAGGACGCTACTTGGAAAACTAAGTCGCAATGCAGAGGTAAGACGTATGCTACTTCTACGGCAGCCGGGCTAGCGGGAGCTACTTGGAAAACTATGTCGCAATGCAGAGGTAAGACGTATGCTACTTCTACGGCAGCCGGGCGAGCGTGAGCTACTTGGAAAACTAAGTCACAATGCTGAGGTAAGACGTATGCTACTTCTACGGCAGCCGGGCTAGCGGGAGCTACTTGGAAAACTAAGTCGCAATGCAGAGGTAAGACGTATGCTACTTCTACGGCAGCCGGGCGAGCGTGAGCTACTTGGAAAACTAAGTCACAATGCTGAGGTAAGACGTATGCTACTTCTACGGCAGCCGGGCTAGCGGGAGCTACTTGGAAAACTAAGTCGCAATGCAGAGGTAAGACGTATGCTACTTCTACGGCAGTCGGGCGAGCGGGAGCTACTTGGAAAACTAAGTCGCAATGCAGAGGTAAGACGTATGCTACTTCTACGGCAGCCGGGCTAGCGGGCGCTACTTGGAAAACTAAGTCGCAATGCAGAGGTAAGACGTATGCTACTTCTACGGCAGTCGGGCGAGCGGGAGCTACTTGGAAAACTAAGTCGCAATGCAGAGGTAAGACGTAAGCTATTTCTTCGACAGCCGGGCTAGAGGACGCTACTTGGAAAACTAAGTCGCAATGCAGAGGTAAGACGTATGCTACTACTTCTACGGCAGCCGGGCAAGCGGGAGCTACTTGGAAAACTAAGTCGCAATGCAAAGGTAAGACGTATGCTACTTCTACGACAGCCGGGCTAGAGGACGCTACTTGGAAAACTAAGTCGCAATGCAGAGGTAAGACGTAAGCTATTTCTTCGACAGCCGGGCTAGAGGACGCTACTTGGAAAACTAAGTCGCAATGCAGAGGTAAGACGTATGCTACTTCTACGACAGCCGGGCTAGAGGACGCTACTTGGAAAACTAAGTCGCAATGCAGAGGTAAGACGTAAGCTATTTCTTCGACAGCCGGGCTAGAGGACGCTACTTGGAAAACTAAGTCGCAATGCAGAGGTAAGACGTATGCTACTTCTACGGCAGCCGGGCTAGAGAGCGCTACTTGGAAAACTAAGTCGCAATGCAGAGGTAAGACGTATGCTACTTCTACGACAGCCGGGCAAGCGTGAGCTACTTGCAAAACTAAGTCGCAATGCAGAGGTAAGACGTATGCTACTTCTACGGCAGCCGGGCGAGCGTGAGCTACTTGGAAAACTAAGTCGCAATGCAGAGGTAAGACGTATGCTACTTCTACGGCAGCCGGGCGAGCGTGAGCTACTTGGAAAACTAAGTCTCAATGCAGAGGTAAGACGTATGCTACTTCTACGGCAGCCGGGCGAGCGTGAGCTACTTGCAAAACTAAGTCGCAATGCAAAGGTAAGACGTATGCTACTTCTACGGCAGCCGGGCTAGAGGACGCTTAACGCTACTTGGAAAACTAAGTCGCAATGCAGAGGTAAGACGTATGCTACTTCTACGGCAGCCGGGCTAGCGGGCGCTACTTGGAAAACTAAGTCGCAATGCAGAGGTAAGACGTATGCTACTTCTACGGCAGCCGGGCTAGCGGGCGCTACTTGGAAAACTAAGTCGCAATGCAGAGGTAAGACGTATGCTACTTCTACGGCGGCCGGGCGAGCGGGAGCTACTTGGAAAACTAAGTCGCAATGCAGAGGTAAGACGTATGCTACTTCTACGGCAGCCGGGCTAGAGGACGCTACTTGGAAAACTAAGTCGCAATGCAGAGGTAAGACGTATGCTACTTCTACGGCAGCCGGGCTAGAGGACGCTACTTGGAAAACTATGTCGCAATGCAGAGGTAAGACGTATGCTTCTTCTACGGCAGCCGGGCTAGAGGACGCTACTTGGAAAACTATGTCGCAATGCAGAGGTAAGACGTATGCTACTTCTACGGCAGCCGGGCTAGAGGGCGCTACTTGGAAAACTAAGTCGCAATGCAGAGGTAAGACGTATGCAGTGGCGGCTCGTGGTATAAAATAATAGGGAGGCCAGGACAATTCAAGAAAGATCGAATATGGAAGCAATGGAAATTAGTGGCAGTTCAGGGGGGTCTGGGGGGCGAGGCCCCCCAGTTTGCCCCGCAGGGCGATTTTTTTAAAACTGCATTTTTCTACGTTGTTTTAGGTGTTATAATGTGGTTGTGGATGTGGATTTAAGTTGCCCGATTTAAGTTGACGACACTTGCCATCAACCATAACAATCTCCATACCATGACGAACCAAACTCGCCTGTTCCTCTCCATCCCTTTGCAGTTATGGCAAAGCTGGTTTCAGTCTTCCGTCTTGTTTTAAATCTTTATTTACTCTTTCCTCGAAGCATGTCTCGTTAATGGTCGCACTAATAACTCGTCAAGTATATTTGACTTCATTGAATCAAGCAACAACACAGGACGAACAACAGCAGAAAAACAAACGACAATTCCCTGCAAACTACAAACTGCTGAGTATGATATTATGGAAAGCGGGCGACTCGGTTACCTTCGTGAAAAATCCGAAAATAAACGAAGCTGCCGGCCTTCTCTGGCATCTTATTGCACGTGCAGCAACTTAGGCGGGGAGGGCGGGAGTATGCCTACCGCCAGAGGCGGACTGGCAGGTACGGAACTACGGAAACCCGTACGGGGCCCCCCTGGTTGGGGGCCCCCTTGGGGGCCACCAACCAACCCCCTGAATATAAATATCTTACGCTATATAGATTATGAAACTAAATAGTAAGAAGAG
Organism: Isoperla grammatica; assembly: GCA_945910005.1. NCBI lineage: Eukaryota > Metazoa > Arthropoda > Insecta > Plecoptera > Perlodidae > Isoperla > Isoperla grammatica. The sequence goes on along the minus strand of OX246743.1, from coordinate 5,529,437 downwards.
CATTATATGTCATCTCATGTCAGTGTAGAAAGGGCCATAACGTATCAAATAGACCATCTACAAGTTCTACAAAGCTTTCCGCTTTCCTCGTCTAGTTTTTTTTTAAATATATAACATTTCACTGTTGGGAAAGTTATTTCTTTAATTTAATTTTCAAAGTGGTTCACAGTTCACCATGTCTTCCACATATTTATCGTCGTGTATCGATTTTTAAACGTGTTTATATCCATTCTAAACAAATTAATAGGAAACAACAGTCCTCCAAATTACTGCTCGCTAGCTTGCAGCTTGAGTGACTTTTGATAGTTTGCGAATAATATATTTTGTTATATCAGAAAAAAGACAAATCGGGCTGATCGCGTGTTCAAAATTTCCAAAAGCGAATAGTTTGGCAAAAATATATATCAGCTCCTACTGAAATCCGATCCCACGCAGCACTTGCCATAAGCCTTTCTCAAATGACAGGATCGAACTTCTATCCTAAGTAAGGAATTATAAATGCAATAATGACTTTAGTTTCATTGTTTTCCATGGTGAGATATCGCCTCAAAACGCGTTTTAGGCCACTAAGCATCATGCAGGACCGAAAATTGTTTCGCCTTCGGCGAAGTTGCCTCCGGCGGCAAGGGCTTCGCCCCAGACCTCACCTACAACCCGCTCCCTCGTTGCGAGTACTAATTGCCAGTAATGGGAAAGTTTTCTTCAATTTCGTTTTATAAAGTGGTGTTCAGTGTTCACAGTTCAACATGTTGTTCCACATAACTATCATCATTTATCGATTTTTAAACGTGTTTATATGCGTTCTACACAAAATAATAGGCTGCAAAATTTTCGTCTCCGGCGGCTGGGGCTTCGCCCCAGACCCCTTTCAGCTTCGCCAAGTTCCGGGGCCCCTAAAATCCTTTTCCGTACGGGGCCCTTACCCCCCCCCCAGTCTGCCTCTGCCTACCGCATTCCCCCGCACACCGTAGGGTACCTATAAGCTGAACGACTGAGAGGCCCTGACTCACGAAGTTCCTCGCGTTTCTACTGGTTCAACGCGGCTAGCAGACACATTCTGAAGAGGCGCGAAACTTTGAAACGTTGAACATTTTTTGTTTGAAAACTTTTACGATAAATATGTATATTATGTAAGATGAACATTAAAATACATAGAACCATTTTAAACAAGATCACAGACAAGATTAATCCTCCTCCCTCCGGAAATGTTTGAGGAGGCCCGGCCTCCCTTGCCTCCCCCCACCAGCCGCCACTGGACGTATGCTACTTCTACGGCAGCCGGGCGAGCATGGCGGCAAGCGAAATCTCAACGATTTCCAGCCAAAATTCTGTTTCAATTTCTTGTTTCCCGACAGCGCATGATAACTTGTTCAGTTTTTATCGAAATATTACAAAATCATCAAATTATGCGTTCATGTGCTGAAGAGTTCTTAGAGGCGGCAAGTAGCGAGGCCGTCGCTATCAAGTGAGTATAACGTAGGCCTTGCAAGTAGACGGCAGCGCGGACGGAAGACGCAAGATCGAGCAGCGGGGTTCGAACCGAGGACGAGTTGGGACCAGTGGATTGACCTGATTGCTGCGTCAAGCTGATAGTTAAGGGTAGCATAAAGAAGAGATTAGAGTATAAGTCGAGCCCGCGTACGCTCGCACACAATGCAACAGTTTATGGAATTACCGTCTAGGGTAGTAGTTGTAAGAGAATATGCATAACCCTTGATTGTTGAACCCAGACTATTTAATGGTGTTAACCCTGCATGATCCATGACCTACATAAATACCGATCCTGGTCAAGATTGGGGGAAGACTGGGCCTCATAGCTAAACATCAGCAACGCACCCCAAGTCTTCAAGTCAATAACATTTGCGGCAAAGTCAACCCCTTTTCTTCACAATATTACGTCGCCTATGAAGCCCATTTTTTCTGGGTGGAAGAACAATTTATTTAAATTATAAGCAATACAATAAAAATTATGTATCGTTATGTATAAAATTCCATGAGCTATTAACTCAACATTTTAAATAAAATAATACAAACACATAATGACTAGACAGTGGATAAAACTAATGTATACAATCAGGAAAAGAAGCTACAAGCTCATGCAACATTCCTTGGACACATCTGACGTGACACTGTTGAGAAAAATCACATATGAGACCCTAGGCCCAGTGTTTTGAAAGTATCTTTGAGTATTTCAATACGACATGGACCCGAGAAGCACGAAATAATTCGTTACGAATAATAAAGTAGTGCACGGACAGGAGACATTAGTACCACTTGACTCGGCCGTTTCGAAAGTATGAGAATACAAACGGTGCGACTACTTTATTTCTATCACTAAAATATGTTACATATTCCCAATTTATGACCAATTGATGCAGCTTGTGGTTGAAATAATACTGGAGTCATCTTGTAGCTACACATATCAAAAGGCAAGGAACACTTTGTCTTGTTGTAGTCGGAGCATCCGTTCAGGTTTCCGGTAATAGCATCACTTCTTTCGTTTTCGCAACACCAACACAAACGTTCGCTTACGAACCACTCAAGTAGTGACGACACAATAGTTACAGTGCTAAGCAACCCCCTTACGGCGCCATACGATAAAATAATGAAGAGTGACAGCTATACTCCTCATGATAGTTAGAATGTATCTAGTGTAACACATAGTTAAAGTGTCTTTCGTCACCTCCTACGACTAGCAGAGTCACTCTGTGCCTATTCTACCCCGGGCCGAGACGGGTCTCCTTTCGTCGCCTCCTACGACTAGCAGAGTCCTCTGTGCCTATTCTACCTCGGGCCGAGACGGGTCTCCTTTCGTCACCTCCTACGACTAGCAGAGTCACTCTGTGTCTATTCTACCCCGGGCCGAGAAGGGTCTCCTTTCGTCGCCTCCTACGACTAGCAGAGTCACTCTGTGCCTATTCTTCCTCGGGCCGAGACGGGTCTCCTTTCGTCGCCTCCTACGACTAGCAGAGTCACTCTGTGTCTATTCTACCTCGGGCCCAGACGGGTCTCCTTTCGTCGCCTCCTACGACTAGCAGAGTCACTCTGTGCCTATTCTACCCCGTTCCGAGACGGGTCTCCTTTCGTCGCCTCCTACGACTAGCAGAGTCACTCTGTGCCTATTCTACCCCGGTCAAGACGGGTCTTCTTTCGTCGCCTCTTACTACGACTAGCAGAGTCATTCTGTGCCTATTTTTTCCCAGGCCCAGGCGCAATTTCAATTTTTTGATCATTTTATTCCCACAAATCAAACATACTTCTACCAGTACACACAAACAATAAACATTAATAAAAACATAATAAACAAAATATAATATATGCATTCAAAAAACTGAACACCTTGTTATAGGAAGCTCGCGTGAGGAACGGAATCCTTGTGGTCGAGCTGACAATGTAAACTAAATATGTATCCATAACAGACAGTCAGTGGAAAGAAAGTAATCATAATAAACAGCAAAACAAAACTAATACTAATAATACATTATAATTATAGTTAGAAATAGGAACGATAATTAATGAAAATTTAGTTTCAATTAGGAACGTAAGTATAGCACACAAAAACATATTATTAGCAAAGAAAATGAATACAAATGTGTCAGATGCACAACAAATACTCGATTCCAGCAGCATTATACACTTTACAGGTTCGATAGCTTTATAAAATTAATTCAAAAATTTAAATTTAACTTATGAGTATCACGCAGAAGTTAGGTACCAATCATTGACCCTTTTTTAAATATTATTCAAGTGGCACTCTTTATTTCAAATAGAATTTCATGAAATATTTTTGGTCCTAGATAGTCAACATGCTGCTGCCCCATTAACTTGTACGGGGTACAGTCAAGTTATATGTTGCACCCAATAACGCACTTCTAGTTTTATGAGGCGGGAACAAACGCAGTATTAAATAATCTAGTAGTATAATTAGGTTGTATATTATAATATTTGGTATTATCTCCAACTAACCATCCACTCATTTGACCAGGATTACAATAGATGTCCATTTCTGTACTCATTAACAATTCCAAGTTGCAGATTCAGACAATCACGAAACTTTCAAAATTGAAATAATCGTTTAAAAATGATGCATTATAGACTATAGTATTTGGTTGTTTACACTTGTTTTACGCTATTCCCAGATAAATGAAGTTGTAAATGGGTATTCGGGCAACACAATATGTAGAGAAACACACACGCATAGTAATATATGCATACATTTTATTAGACATTACAAAGGGTGCTTCAATTACAAAATGTCATAAACATAAACATAATAATATATCTTGATTGATCTAGACTATAAATTAAATTAAAGAAGATAATAAATAGGCCTAACTAACATCATACAATTCAAAAAGTAAGTAAGTTACTTTCTTAGCAAGTATAATGCTTTGCACAACATTGTTATCCAGCTTACAAATATTTTTGCTATTATTCTTTCATATTCATAACAGACATCACATAACAGGCACATCTCAACTCATTAGAATTCGTCCAAATTCATCAAACATCCGTGCATCTCAGATTGGTTAACATGTTTTCAAACAAGTAGTACGTACAAAATGCGTTTGTATCATCTAACAGACCAAGTGTGTCAGTAGAAGCCCAGCTAATCCTGGCTAGCTAATTCGCTAGTTTTGCCTTCATAATGAACGCCAAATGTTCGCTAGCTTTGTCTTGATAATGAACGCCAAATGTTCGCTAGTTTTGTCTTGATAATGAACGCCAAATGTTCGCTAGCTTTGCCTTGACAATGAACGCCAAATGTTTGCTAGTTTTGTCTTGATAATGAACGCCAAATGTTCGCTAGTTTTGTCTTGACAATACACGCCAAATGTTCGCTAGCTTTGCCTTGATAATGAAAGCCAAATGTTCGCTAGTTTTGTCTTGATAATGAACGCCAAATGTTCGCTAGTTTTGTCTTGACAATAAACGCCAAATATTCGCTAGCTTTGTCTTGATAATGAAAGCCAAATGTTCGCTATTTTTGCCTTGATAATGAAAGCCAAATGTTTGTCGGTCGGTAAAACAGTCGTCAGCTTTGGGTTTCAAGGTCGTTACTGATGACCCTGTTGCGCATGTCTACTTCCGTGATGGACAATCCCGTGCCCGTTTCGTCGTTGTCCGTGTTGCTCTTTGTGCCCATTGTGTCCACTATTCTCATGCCGATTATGCCCGTTGTGCCCATTATGCCCGTTATGCCCATTATACCCGTTATGCCCATTATGTCCACTATCACCATGATGCCCATTATGTCCACTCTGACCATGATGCCCATTATTTCCACTATGAACATGCCCATTATGTCCACTATGGCCATTATGCCCATTATGTCCACTCTGACCATGATGCCCATTATTTCCACTATGGCCATGCCCATTATGTCCACTATGGCCATGATGCCCATTATGTCCACTCTGCCCATGATGACCATTATGTACACCTTGACCATGATGCCCATTATGTCCACTATGGCCATGCCCATTATGTCCACTCTCAACATGATGCCCATTATGTCCACTATGGCCATGATGCCCATTATGTCCACTATGGCCATGCCCATTATGTCCACTATGACCATGATACCCATTATGCCCACTATGGCCATGCCCATTATGCCCATGATGCCCATTATGTCCACTATGACCATGCCCATTGTGCCCATGATGCCCATGATGCCCATTATGCCCAGTATGTCCAAAATGACCATGCCCATTGTGCCCATGATGCCCATGCCCGTGATGTGGCGGTCGAGAGTGACGCAGAGTAGTTGCAGCAGGTGCAACAGTAGTGGTAGTACTAGTAGAAGCCGCAGGTGCAACAGTAGTGGTAGTACTAGTAGAAGCCGCAGGTGCAACAGTAGTGGTAGTACTAGTAGTAGCAGCAGGTACAACGGTTGTAGAAGTAATAGTTGATGATATTGTACTAACTTCAGTTGAAATCTCGTCGATTACTGTGGCTTCAGTTGTTGTAGAAGACTCAGATGTCGTTGAAGCATCAGTTGAAGTTGAAGCAACAGTTGTAGTTGAAGCTTCAGTTGTCGTTGAAGCATCAGTTGTAGTTGAAGCATCAGTTGTAGTTGAAGCATCAGTTGTAGTTGAAGCATCGGTTGTAGTTGAAGTATCAGTTGTAGTTGAAGCACCAGTTGTAGTTGAAGCATCAAATGATGTTGAAGCATCAGTTGTAGTTGAAGCATCAGTTGTAGTTGAAGCATCAGATGATGTTGAAGCATCAGTTGTAGTTGAAGCATCAGTTGTAGTTGAAGCCTCAGTTGTGGTTGAAGCATCAGTTGTAGTTGAAGCATCAGTTGTAGTTGAAGCATCAGTTGTAGTTGAAGCTTCAGTTGTCGTTGAAGCATCAGTTGTAGTTGAAGCTTCAGTTGTCGTTGAAGCATCAGTTGTAGTTGAAGCTTCAGTTGTCGTTGAAGCATCAGTTGTAGTTGAAGCACCAGTTGTAGTTGAAGCATCAAATGATGTTGAAGCATCAGTTGTAGTTGAAGCATCAGTTGTAGTTGAAGCCTCAGTTGTGGTTGAAGCATCAGTTGTAGTTGAAGCATCAGTTGTAGTTGAAGCATCAGTTGTAGTTGAAGCTTCAGTTGTCGTTGAAGCATCAGTTGTAGTTGAAGCTTCAGTTGTCGTTGAAGCATCAGTTGTACTTGAAGCATCAGTTGTAGTTGAAGCTTCAGTTGTCGTTGAAGCATCAGTTGTGGTTGAAGCATCAGTTGTAGTTGAAGCTTCAGTAGTCGTTGACGCACCAGTTGTAGTTGAAGCATCAGTTGTAGTTGAAGCATCAGTTGTAGAAGAAGCATCAGTTGTAGTTGAAGCATCAGTTGTAGAAGAAGCATCAGTTGTAGTTGAAGCATCAGTTGTAGTTGAAGCTTCAGTAGTCGTTGACGCACCAGTTGTAGTTGAAGCATCAGTTGTAGTTGAAGCATCAGTTGTAGTTGTAGCCTCAGTTGTAGTTGAAGCATCAGTTGTAGTTGAAGCATCAGTTGTAGTTGAAGCATCAGTTGTCGTTGAAGCATCAGTTGTGGTTGAAGCATCAGTTGTAGTTGAAGCATCATTTGTAGTTGAAGCATCAGTTGTAGTTGAAGCCTCAGTTGTGGTTACAGCATCTGTTGTCGTTGAAGGTTCAGTTGTGGTTGAAGCATCAGTTGTAGTTGAAGCCTCAGTTGTCGTTGAAGGTTCAGTTGTGGTTGAAGCATCAGTTGTAGTTGAAGCCTCAGTTGTCGTTGACGCATCAGTTGTAGTTGAAGCCTCAGTTGTAGTTGAAGCATCAGTTGTCGTTGAAGCATCAGTTGTAGTTGAAGCCTCAGTTGTCGTTGACGCATCAGTTGTAGTTGAAGCATCAGAAGTGGTTGAAGCATCAGTTGTAGTTGAAGCATCAGTTGTAGTTGAAGCCTCAGTTGTGGTTACAGCATCTGTTGTCGTTGAAGCATCAGTAGTGGTTGAAGCCTCAGTTGTGGTTGAAGCCTCAGTTGTCGTTGAAGGTTCAGTTGTGGTTGAAGCATCAGAAGTGGTTGATGCATCAGTTGTAGTTGTAGCATCAGTTGTAGTTGAAGCATCAGTTGTAGTTGAAGCTTCAGTTGTCGTTGACGCATCAGTTGTAGTTGAAGCATCAGAAGTGGTTGATGCATCAGTTGTAGTTGAAGCACCAGTTGTAGTTAAAGCATCAGATGATGTCGAAGCATCAGTTGTAGTTGAAGCATCAGATGATGTTGAAGCATCAGTTGTAGTTGAAGAATCAGATGATGCAGAAGCATCAGTTGTAGTTGAACCATCAGTTGTAGTTGAAGCATCAGGTGTAGTTGAAGAATCAGATGATGTTGAAGCATCAGTTGTAGTTGAAGCATCAGTTGTAGTTGAAGCACCAGTTGTAGTTAAAGCATCAGTTGTGGTTGAAGCCTCAGTTGTGGTTGAAGAATCAGTTGTAGTTGACGCATCAGTTGAAGTTGAAGCATCAGTTGTAGTTGAAGCATCAGTTGTTGTTGAAGCATCAGTTGTAGTTGAAGCTTCAGTTGTCGTTGAAGCATCAGTTGTAGTTGAAGCATCAGTTGTTGTTGAAGCATCAGTTGTAGTTAAAGCATCAGATGTGGTTGAAGCATCAGCCGATGTTGAAGCATCAGATGATGTCGAAGCATCAGTTGTAGTTGAAGCATCAGATGATGTCGAAGCATCAGTTGTAGTTGAAGCATCAGATGATGTTGAAGCATCAGTTGTAGTTGAACCATCAGTTGTAGTTGAAGCATCAGGTGTAGTTGAAGAATCAGATGATGTTGAAGCATCAGTTGTAGTTGAAGCATCAGTTGTCGTTGAAGCATCAGGTGTAGTTGAAGAATCAGATGATGTTGAAGCATCAGTTGTAGTTGAAGCATCAGTTGTAGTTAAAGCATCAGTTGTGGTTGAAGCCTCAGTTGTGGTTGAAGAATCAGTTGTAGTTGAAGCATCAGTTGTTGTTGAAGCATCAGTTGTAGTTAAAGCATCAGATGTGGTTGAAGCATCAGCCGATGTTGAAGCATCAGATGTGGTTGAAGCATCTGTTGTAGTTGAAGCATCAGTTGTTGTTGAAGCATCAGATGTGACTGCATCAGTTGTAGTTGAAGCATCAGTTGTAGTTGAAGCATCAGTTGTAGTTGAAGCATCAGTTGTAGTTGAAGCATCAGTTGTAGTTGAAGCATCAGTTGTAGTTGAAGCATCAGTTGTCGTTGAAGCATCAGTTGTAGTAGAAGCATCAGTATTCATTGAAGCATCAGTGTTAGTTGAAGCATCAGTTGAAGTTGAAGCATCAGTATTCGTTGAAGCATCAGTTGTCGTTGAAACATCAGTTGTTGTTGAAGCATCAGTTGTCGTTAAAACATCATTTGTTGTTGAAGCATCAGTTGTAGTTGGAGCATCAGTTGAAGTTGAAGCATCAGTTGTCGTTGAAACATCATTTGTTGTTGAAGCATCAGTTGTAGTTGGAGCATCAGTTGAAGTTGAAGCATCAGTTGTCGTTGAAACATCAGTTGTTGTTGAAGCATCAGTTGTAGTTGAAGCATCAGTTGTAGTTGAAGCATCAGCTGTTGTTGAGACAGCAGCAGTAGTTGTCGAGTCCGCATTTGTGGAGTCGTCACTAATGGCAGAAGTTGAAGATTCTTCTGTTGTTGTAGAAGTTGTAGAGTCCGTTGCTGTAGATGCGTCAGTAGATAAAGTAGTTGTAGATTCTCTAGTAGATGCAGTAGTTGTAGATTCTTCAGTTGCTGCAGTAGTTGAAGATTCTTCAGAAGATGCACTAGTGGTAGATTCTTCAGTAAATGCACTAGTGGTAGATTCTTCAGTTGTTGTAGAAGTTGTAGAGTCCGTTGCTGTAGATGCGTCAGTAGATGCACTAGTGGTAGATTCTTCAGTTGTTGTAGAAGTTGTAGAGTCCGTTGCTGTAGATTCTTCAGTAGATGCACTAGTGGTAGATTCTTCAGTAAATGCACTAGTGGTAGATTCTTCAGTTGTTGTAGAAGTTGTAGAGTCCGTTGCTGTAGATGCGTCAGTAGATGCACTAGTGGTAGATTCTTCAGTTGTTGTAGAAGTTGTAGAGTCCGTTGCTGTAGATGCGTCAGTAGATGCACTAGTGGTAGATTCTTCAGTTGTTGTAGAAGTTGTAGAGTCCGTTGCTGTTGATGCGTCAGTAGATGCACTAGTGGTAGATTCTTCAGTTGTTGTAGAAGTTGTAGAGTCCGTTGCTGTTGATGCGTCAGTAGATGCACTAGTGGTAGATTCTTCAGTTGTTGTAGAAGTTGTAGAGTCCGTTGCTGTTGATGCGTCAGTAGATGCACTAGTGGTAGATTCTTCAGTTGTTGTAGAAGTTGTAGAGTCCGTTGCTGTTGATGCGTCAGTAGATGCAGTAGTGGTAGATTCTTCAGTTGTTGTAGAAGTTGTAGAGTCCGTTGCTGTTGATGCGTCAGTAGATGCACTAGTGGTAGATTCTTCAGTTGTTGTAGAAGTTGTAGAGTCCGTTGCTGTTGATGCGTCAGTAGATGCAGTAGTGGTAGATTCTTCAGTTGTTGTAGAAGTTGTAGAGTCCGTTGCTGTTGATGCGTCAGTAGATGCAGTAGTGGACGATTTTTCAGTTGTTGTAGAAGTTGTAGAGTCCGTTGCTGTAGATGCGTCAGTAGATGCACTAGTGGTAGATTCTTCAGTTGTTGTAGAAGTTGTAGAGTCCATTGCTGTAGATTCCTCAGTTGCTGCAGTAGTTGTAGCTTCTTCAGTAGATGCACTAGTTGACGGTTCTTCAGTAGATGCAGTAGTTGTAGATTCCTCAGTAGATGCAGTAGTTGTAGATTCTTCAGTAGATGCAGTAGTGGTAGATTCTTCAGTAGATGCAGAAGTGGTAGATTCTTCAGTTGCTGCAGTCGTTGTAGATTCCTCAGAAGATGCAGTAGTTGTAGATTCTTCAGTAGATGCAGTAGTGGTAGATTCTTCAGTAGATGCAGAAGTGGTAGATTCTTCAGTTGCTGCAGTAGTGTTTGATTCTTCAGTGGAGGCAGTAGTGGTAGATTCTTCAGTAGATGCAGAAGTGGTAGATTCTTCAGTAGATGCAGTAGTGGTAGATTCTTCAGTTGATGCAGTAGTTGTAGATTCCTCAGTAGATGCAGTAGTTGTAGATTCCTCAGTAGATGTAGTAGTGGTAGATTCTTCAGTGGATCCAGTAGTGGTAGATTCTTCAGTGGATGCAGTAGTTGTAGATTCCTCAGTTGCTGCAGTAGTGGTAGATTCTTCAGTAGATGCAGTAGTGGTAGATTCTTCAGTTGCTGCAGTAGTTGTAGATTCTTCAATGGATGCAGTAGTTGTAGATTCTTCAGTTGCTGCAGTAGTGGTAGATTCTTCAGTTGCTGCAGTAGTGGTAGATTCTTCAGTAGATGCAGTAGTGGTAGATTCTTCAGTTGCTGCAGTAGTGGTAGATTCCTCAGTTGCTGCAGTAGTGGTAGATTCTTCAGTGGATCCAGTAGTGGTAGATTCCTCAGTTGCTGCAGTAGTTGTAGATTCTTCAGTTGCTGCAGTAGTGGTAGATTCCTCAGTTGCTGCAGTAGTGGTAGATTCCTCAGTTGCTGCAGTAGTTGTAGATTCTTCAGTAGATGCAGTAGTGGTAGATTCTTCAGTTGCTGCAGTAGTTGTAGATTCTTCAGTAGATGCAGTAGTGGTAGATTCTTCAGTAGCTGCAGTAGTTGTAGATTCTTCAGTAGATGCAGTAGTGGTAGATTCTTCAGTTGCTGCAGTAGTTGTAGATTCTTCAGTTGCTGCAGTAGTGGTAGATTCCTCAGTTGCTGCAGTAGTTGTAGATTCTTCAGTAGATGCAGTAGTGGTAGATTCTTCAGTGGATGCAGTAGTTGTAGATTCCTCAGTTGCTGCAGTAGTTGTAGATTCTTCAGTTGCTGCAGTAGTGGTAGATTCTTCAGTTGCTGCAGTAGTGGTAGATTCTTCAGTTGCTGCAGTAGTGGTTGATTCTTCAGTTGCTGCAGTAGTGGTAGATTCTTCAGTGGATGCAGTAGTTGTAGATTCCTCAGTAGATGCAGTAGTGGGAGATTCTTCAGTTGCTGCAGTAGTGGTTGATTCTTCAGTTGCTGCAGTAGTGGTAGATTCTTCAGTGGATGCAGTAGTGGTAGATTCTTCAGTTGCTGCAGTAGTGGTTGATTCTTCAGTTGCTGCAGTAGTGGTAGATTCCTCAGTTGCTGCAGTAGTTGTAGATTCTTCAGTAGATGCAGTAGTGGGAGATTCTTCAGTTGCTGCAGTAGTGGTTGATTCTTCAGTTGCTGCAGTAGTGGTAGATTCTTCAGTGGATGCAGTAGTGGTAGATTCTTCAGTTGCTGCAGTAGTGGTAGATTCTTCAGTTGCTGCAGTAGTGGTTGATTCTTCAGTTGCTGCAGTAGTGGTAGATTCTTCAGTGGATGCAGTAGTGGTAGATTCTTCAGTTGCTGCAGTAGTTGTAGATTCCTCAGTAGATGTAGTAGTGGTAGATTCTTCAGTGGATCCAGTAGTGGTAGATTCTTCAGTTGCTGCAGTAGTGGTAGATTCTTCAGTGGATGCAGTTGTGGTAGATTTTTCAGTTGCTGCAGTAGTGGTAGATTCTTCAGTGGATGCAGTAGTTGTAGATTCCTCAGTTGCTGCAGTAGTTGTAGATTCGTCAGTAGATGTAGTAGTGGTAGATTCTTCAGTGGATCCAGTAGTGGTAGATTGTGCAGTTGCTGCAGTAGTGGTAGATTCTTCAGTTGCTGCAGTAGTGGTAGATTCTTCAGTTGCTGCAGTAGTGTTAGATTCTTCAGTTGCTGCAGTAGTGGTAGATTCTTCAGTGGATGCAGTTGTGGTAGATTCTTCAGTTGCTGCAGTAGTGGTAGATTCTTCAGTTGCTGCAGTAGTTGTAGATTCCTCAGTTGCTGCAGTAGTTGTAGATTCGTCAGTAGATGCAGTAGTGGTAGATTGTGCAGTTGCTGCAGTAGTTGTAGATTCCTCAGTTTCTGCAGTAGTGGTAGATTGTGCAGTTGCTGCAGTAGTTGTAGATTCCTCAGTTTCTGCAGTAGTGGTAGATTGTGCAGTTGCTGCAGTAGTTGTAGATTCCTCAGTTTCTGCAGTAGTGGTAGATTCCTCAGTAGATGCAGTAGTGGTAGATTCTTCAGTTGCTGCAGTAGTGGTAGATTCTTCAGTGGATGCAGTAGTGGTAGATTCTTCAGTGGATGCCGTAGTGGTAGATTCTTCAGTGGATGCAGTAGTGGTAGATTCTTTAGTAGATGCAGTAGTTGTTGATTCCTCAGTAGATGCAGTTGTGGTAGATTGAGCAGTTGCTGCAGTAGTGGTAGATTCTTCAGTTGCTGCAGTAGTGGTAGATTCTTCAGTGGATGCAGTAGTGGTAGATTGTTCAGTTGCTGCAGTAGTGGTAGATTCTTCAGTTGCTGCAGTAGTGGTAGATTCTTCAGTGGATGCAGTAGTGGTAGATTCTTCAGTTGATGCAGTAGTGGTAGATTCTTCAGTGGATGCAGTAGTGGTAGATTCCTCAGTTGCTGCAGTAGTTGTAGATTCCTCAGTTGCTGCAGTAGTGGTAGATTCTTCAGTGGATGCAGTAGTGGTAGATTGTTCAGTTGCTGCAGTAGTGGTAGATTCTTCAGTTGCTGCAGTAGTGGTAGATTCTTCAGTGGATGCAGTAGTGGTAGATTCTTCAGTAGATGCAGTAGTTGTAGATTCCTCAGTAGATGCAGTAGTGGTAGATTCCTCAGTTGCTGCAGTAGTTGTAGATTCCTCAGTAGATGCAGTAGTGGTAGATTCTTCAGTAGATGCAGTAGTTGTAGATTCCTCAGTTTCTGCAGTAGTGGTAGATTCCTCAGTAGATGCAGTAGTGGTAGATTGTTCAGTTGCTGCAGTAGTGGTAGATTCTTCAGTTGCTGCAGTAGTGGTAGATTCTTCAGTGGATGCAGTAGTGGTAGATTCTTCAGTTGCTCCAGTAGTTGTAGATTCCTCAGTTGCTGCAGTAGTTGTAGATTCCTCAGTAGATGCAGTAGTGGTAGATTCTTCAGTGGATGCAGTAGTTGTTGATTCTTCAGTAGATGCAGTAGTTGTAGATTGTGCAGTTGCTGCAGTAGTTGTAGATTCCTCAGTAGATGCAGTAGTGGTAGATTCTTCAGTAGATGCACTAGTTGACGATTCTTCAGTAGATGCAGTAGTGGTAGATTCTTCAGTGGATGCAGTAGTTGTTGGTTCTTCAGTAGATAAAGTAGTTGTAGATTCTTCAGTTGCTGCAGTAGTTGTTGATTCTTCAGTAGATGCAGTAGTTGTAGATTCCTCAGTTGCTGCAGTAGTTGTAGATTCCTCAGTAGATGCAGTAGTGGTAGATTCTTCAGTGGATGCAGTAGTTGTTGATTCTTCAGTAGATGCAGTAGTTGTAGATTCTTCAGTTGCTGCAGTAGTGGTAGATTCTTCAGTGGATGCAGTAGTGGTAGATTCCTCAGTGGATACAGTAGTGGTAGTTTCTTCAGTTGCTGCAGTAGTTGTAGATTCCTCAGTAGATGCAGAAGTGGTAGATTCTTCAGTTGCTGCAGTAGTTGTTAATTCTTCAGTAGATGCAGTAGTTGTTGATTCTTCAGTAGATGCAGTAGTTGTAGATTCCTCAGTAGATGCGGTAGTTCTTGATTCTTCAGTAGATGAAGTAGTGGTAGATTCTTCAGTGGATGCATTAGTTGTAGATTCTTCAGTTGCTGCAGTAGTTGTAGATTCCTCAGTAGATGCAGAAGTGGTAGATTCTTCAGTTGCTGCAGTAGTTGTTAATTCTTCAGTAGATGCAGTAGTTGTTGATTCTTCAGTAGATGCAGTAGTTGTAGATTCCTCAGTAGATGCGGTAGTTCTTGATTCTTCAGTAGATGAAGTAGTGGTAGATTCTTCAGTGGATGCAGTAGTGGTAGATTCTTCAGTGGATGCAGTAGTGGTAGATTCTTTAGTAGATGCAGTAGTTGTTGATTCCTCAGTAGATGCAGTAGTGGTAGATTCTTCAGTGTATGCATTAGTTGTAGATTCTTCAGTGGATGCAGTAGTGGTAGATTCCTCAGTAGCTGCAGTAGTGGAAGATTGCTCAGTGGATGCAGTAGTGGTAGATTCCTCAGTAGCTGCAGTAGTGGTAGATTCCTCAGTAGCTGCAGTAGTGGAAGATTGCTCAGTGGATGCAGTAGTGGTAGATTCCTCAGTAGCTGCAGTAGTGGAAGATTGCTCAGTGGATGCAGTAGTGGTAGATTCCTCAGTAGATGCAGTAGTGGTAGATTCCTCAGTTGCTGTTATAGTTGTAGATTCGTCAGTTGCTTCAGTAGTTGTAAGGGCTTCTGTTGAGTCAGCAAAGGTAGTTTCTCCAGTTCCAGCAGCCGTGGATTCATCATTTTTTGTAGTTTCGTCATTTGGTGCAATAGTTGTGGAGCCATCTGTTGTAGATTCGTCAGTTGCAGCAGAAGTTGTAATTTCGTCAGTTGTAGATTCGTCGGTTGTAGATTCGTCAGTTTTAGGTTCGTCAGTTGTTGCAGCAGTTGTACGATCATCAGTTGTAGAATTATCAGCCGGTTCTTGGCTTGAGCTTTGACTATTTCCTGGCGTTATGTGTGCCTGCAAAGAAGTGTCAACATTGTTACAGTGTGCTTGCTTTAGTCACGTACCCCCCAATTAACATGTTATAAAACATGAATTTAACAACAACGTATGTGGTATCTATATCACATTATTATGCTTTGTTGAGAAAATTAAACTATTTAGGTGGCTCGTTGGTCCAGTGGTTAGCATCCCTGCTTCCAATGCAGAAGGTCCCGGGTTCAAATCCCGCTTCAGGCAGAAGTTCTTTAACTTCTAATGTCGATTCAATTCCATCACTTCTGGGCTTAGAAATAAGTAAAAGGTGACTTTGGAGCCGTCCTAGCAACGAAGCACACAATAATTTCAAGGTTGTTCTGAATCAGTCTTGTTGATTCTGGCATCTGTCCGCGGGTGTTCGCACTGTCTTATCACTGATTCATGTGTTTCTTATTTGAAATATAGATCTTTGATTGGTTATCGCTCACTCGTCGACGGTGTTCGAAGCTTACAGGGTTGGTTTAGTCACTTTAAATTAAAGTCCCCCACTGCAAATCAGTTTAGTTACAGAGTGGGTAGACTCTAAATGTGAATTTATTTATTTTTTATTTATTAATATAAAATATGTGTTTGAGCCCTTTATTATGCTACTTATAGTAACAAAAAGGTTTCATGAAGAATACGGCAGACAGCCATCCGCAGAGAGTTCATAATACCGGGCCTTAATCGAGTTATAAGTAATAATCCATATTATTTTTATTTATATGCTAATAAATTTATTATGACTAGCTCTGTTTGACACGTTGATAAGCGAGAGCGTCCATATCTACGAACTTTGTGGCGAAAAGTTCTCAAAGCTAATAAAATCAACAATTCACAACAATTCAAGAATCCGCATTGCAAACTTGTTGTTATACTTTCCGATATTGTTGAATGCAGTGCAATGTGTGTTGCTAAGAATTTTCGTTGTCATTCTGTCTAGTGTTTTCGCGGCGGTCTGCCACCTTTACTAACAGTTATTGACAGAAATAGAAATGTGATTTCAGTCTCAAATACGTATTAGATCGCGTTTACATTAGTATATTCGTAACCGGACAAAACTTTACTATAAGATAACCACCTCACATTTTGCTGTAACAGTGTTCCAGAAAAATATTTTCGAGTAACTTTTGTGTAACTTTGGCAATATTTATCAGATCACCATAAAGTGAATTTATTCATGACCGGAAAAATCTGTAAAAAAGTAAGGCTATCTCACATTTTGCCGCCATTTTGTTTCAGAAAAATATTTTCCAGTAACTATGGTGTAACTTTCTAACTTTTCGAACGATTTTGCCTCAAAACTGTACACCCTCAATCCACATCGAGGCTTGTGGATGGTTTAAATTTCAAGTTGATCGGACTTTCCGTTCGCCCGCTATCGACAGACATAAAAAAACAAAAAAAACAAAAAAAAAACAGAACGAAGTGCCATAAGAGTCTAGTAAAGACGCTCGCTTCGCTCGCTTAATTATTGTTGTTATTACTAGGAAAACGCTCTGTTTGACGCGTTGATAAGCGAGCGCGTCCATATCTACGAACTTTGTGATAAAAAGTTCTCAAAGCTAATAAAAACAACAATTCACAACAATTCAAGAATGCGCATTGGAAATTTGTTCCTAATTTCCATAGCTATTAAACTTCCCGACATTGTTGGATGCAGTGCAATGTGCGTTGCTAAGAATTTTCGTCGTCATGTTTTCAACACTGTCCGCCACCGTTACTAACAGTTATTGACAGCAATAGAAATGTGATTTCTGCCTCAAATACGTATCAGATCGCGTTTACATTAGTATATTCGTAACCGGACAACAATTTACTATAAGATAGCCACCTCACATTTTGCTGTTACTGTGTTTCAGAAATATATTTTCGAGTAACTTTTGTTTACCTTTGCCAATATTTATTTTCGCCATGAGATTAACATATTCGTGATCGGACAAATCTGTAAAAAAATCTGGCTATCTCACATTTTTCCGCTATTTTGTTTCAGAAAAATATTTTGCAGTAACTATGGTGTAACTTTGTAACTTTTCAAACGATTTTGCCTCAAAACTATACACCTTCAATCCACATTGAGACTTGTGGATGGTCCAAATTTCAAGCTGATCGGACGTTCCGTTCGACCGCTATCGACAGACATAAAAAAACAAAAAAACAAAAACAGAACGAAGTGCCATAAGAGTCAAGTGGAGACGCTCGCTTCGCTCGCTTAATTATTTTCCGACATTGTTGAATGCAGTGCTATGTGCGTTGCTAAGAATTTTCGTTCTGGCGAAAAGATCTCAAAGCTAAAAAACAACAAATAACAACATTATTCAAGAATGCGCATTACAAAAAAAATTCTAATTTCCATAGCGATTATACTTCCCGATATTGTTGAATAAAGTGCAATGTGCGTTGCTAAGAATTTTCGTTGTCATTCTGTCTAGTGTTTTCGCCGCGGTCCGCCACCGTTACTAACAGTTATTGACAGCAATAGAAATGTAATGTCTGCCTCGTATCCGATCGCGTTTAAATTAGCATATTCGTGACCGGACGAAAATGTACTACAAGATAGCCACCTCACATTTTGCTGTTACTGTGTTTCAGAAATATATTTTCGAGTAACTTTTGTGTAACTTTGCCAATATTTATCAGATCGCCATAACATGAACATATTCGTGTTCGGTAAAAGCTTTAAAAAAATATGGTTATCTCACATTTTGCCGCCATTTTGTTTCAGAAAAATATTTTGCAGTACCTATGGTGTAACTTTGTAACTTTTCGAACGATTTTGCCTCAAAACTATACACCTTCAATCCACATCGAGGCTTGTGGATGGTCCAAATTTCAAGTTGATCGGACTTTCCGTTCGACCGCTATCGACAGACATAAAAAAACAAAAAAAAACAGAACGAAGTGCCATAAGAGTCAAGTGGAAACGCTCGCTTCGCTCGCTTAAGTAGGAAAACGCTCTGTTTGACGCGTTGATAAGCGAGCGCGTCCATATCTACGCACGTTCTGGCGAAAAGATCTCAAAGCTAATAAAAACAACAATTAACAACAATTCAAGAACGTGCATTTCAAAATTTTTTCTATACCATAGCTATTATACTTCCCGATATTGATGAATGCAGTGCAATTTGCGTTGCTAAGAATTTTCGTTGTCATTCTGTCTAGTGTTTTCGCGGCGGTCCGCCACCGTCACTAACAGTTATTGAGTGTAACTTTGTAACTTTTCGAACGATTTTGCCTCAAAACTATTCACCTTCAATCCACATCGAGGCTTGTGGATGGTCAAAATTTCAAGTTGATCGGACTTTCCGTTTGACCGCCATCGACAGACATAAAAACAAACAAAAAACAAACAGAATGAAGTGCCATAAGAGTCTAGTACAAAAAAAAAAAAACAGAACGAAGTGCCATAAAAGTCTCGTGGAGACGCTCGCTTAACAAAGTATTAGAAGAACGGGCGCCCCTAGGGGAGGGGACGACTATGATTACGGATCTGAGTTTTCAGTTGTGTTCATGTACATTTATATATTTTATTTTTTGTCTTTGGTGGTGGATCTCTTCATATTTTGAAATGTATGGGAATAAAATGATTATAAAATGTGAATGGATTGAACGAGGCTTACCAACAGAACGCAGAGCAACACCGCCTCTAAGATCTTCATGGCTGACTGTGGGGAAGGACGTTCCATCTCATACATCTCAATACTTTATACGTTGGCTCTCATCATCTGCGTGAAGCAAGTCAAGTGGAATAACAAGAACACAATACCTCGCAACGGAACGACAACAACAACACCTATGCAAACATTCGCATTTCGTCGGGCATGACGTTGCTTTCATTGACTCATTCATTCATTCAAGGCATCGTTTATTCGTTTATAGAATGTTATGAGGGTAATAAAAATGATACCTATGAAATATGTGCATGTAAACAATAATGTTGCGTATGGTGTGTACAATGTTATTGTGAAACTGGTATGGGTTATCACAACTACGTATCCTATCTACGTATCCTACGTAACTACGTACCCTATCCTACTACGTAACTACTATCCTAATGTTTGTTATATACGTAGATATTGAGTGCAGATATTATATTTAAGTTTATTTAAGATCCAGTCTTACAATGTCCCAATAACTACTTATTCGTCGAATAGCTTGTTTTCTCCATGGCAACCACCAATCAAAGCCCTTGAAATCCTTCAAATAGCTTAATTGCTACAAATAACTTTCTTATTTCCCTAAGTTTGACATGGTTTAAAGCTCCACCCCCTAGCTATGTGACAACACCCACGTATAACAACAAATATCGCTGATTATAAAATAATAATGTCATATTATATGAACTAGGAAAACGCTCCGCGTTGCCAGTTGAGCGATTTTTTTCTCAATAAAACAAACTAATCATTAGCGTATCATATTATTCTTGCAAAAAAAATGCCTTTATAATAAAGATATAATTTTTTTACAAGATGGCAGTTTAAGTTACAACCTTAGAACTTGTGTACATTATTTCTCGAATATGTTGCTTATAATTGAACGAAATATTATATTTTTTAATAAATTAGAACCTTCAAGTTGATTTTTCAATCAACCGTGCTCTACTCAATAGGCTCTAATTTATAAACTATTAAACATATCTGTCTACAGAAAGTTACACAATATAGATACAGGCAAGATCTAAAAAGATGATGTTGCTAAATTATACAATATATGCATTTAAACAATAATAATAGATTTTTAAATTGCCGACAAAGTTCGTTGTTAACTTTTGCATGTTTGCCGTGAGTCATCAAACATAACACGTCATTGTAGCCATTCTATGATAGATATCGAAATTCCAAATAATAATGAGAAAGGTCTGATTGCGTACGCTATTTTAAGTGCATAAAATGTGGATCTAGCTTCAATGATCCGTAAATGCGAATCATATCCGTGGGACACTGTAAAGATGAAGAAATTAACTGCCGTCAATAAACAATATTTGTTTATAACATGGCGGTTACAGCTACAATTTTGAAACTATATTGTCAAGTGTTGGTAACGTCGATGTGGACCTATGTGCAAAACTGCATTTAAATCCGCGTGTAAGATTTATTTTAAATAAATAATAAACAAATATTTTGTTTTCAGTAATTAATTTTTTGTAGGTTGGGCTCTTGACGAATTTTTCAAGTTAGCAGCATCGATCGACATTAGTGGTCAGGAGTGTACACACACACACACACACACACACACACACACACACACACACACACACACACACACACACACACACACACACACAAAGACAAAGCGCCGATCGAGTTGAATTGAGAGATTCACTCCGCTTCGCTACGCTCATCTAATGATTCTCATTTGTGGAGTATTGACGTTAGATGCACATACTATGCATGGGAAATGGCGTGTACAAAGAGACCTTTCTAAAACTACTTTTGGAATTTCGATAGCTGTAATAAGATGGTGCCAATGGCGGGCGTGGTATGTTTGATGCCTGTTAGGGTAAACAAGAAAAAGTTTTGTTTAAAAACAACATTGAAAACAACGTCTTAAAACTAAAACTTTGTGTGAACGCCAGTACGTGTTACCTATGATCCAACTTTACGACTACGCATTAAACCTTAAATCGTATGTCTTAAAAATCTGTGTGGACCAGCCCTTAGCAACATATCGTGAAATAATGTACACCACCATCTTGGAAAAAAATTATGTGTTTATAATAAAGCCATCTTTTTTTTTTTTTTAAGAGTAATTAGAAAAATGTTTGCAATGCGCATTCATGTATTGTTGTTAATTGTTGTTTTTATTAGCTTTGGAAACTTTTCACCATAAAGTTCGTAGATATGGACGCGCTCGCTTATTAACGTGTCAAACAGAGCGTTTTCCTAGTATGATTTGCAAATGATTTTTCTGATTTATTGAACAAAAACCGCTCATCTGGCAACGCGGAGCGTTTTTCTAGTACTGTCATTAGATGAGCCTATAGGGCACTAGCAACACCAAAAGACAACAATGAAACAAATGAATTGAATCGATGGACAAACAACAAGCTGTCAAAAAATAATTTCTTCTGATTTTGGAAAACAAAACAAACAAATACACATACACAACTTTCACTTAGTCGTTGTCTATCATTAAAAGTTTTAAATGGCGAGCAGTTACTATTACTACACTTGTTTTTATGTCTATGGTTGCAATTTTATTATTTTGACAGCTGATTGTTTGTCCATCAGTTCAATTCATTTGTTCCATTGTTGTCTTTTGGTGTTGCTAGTGCCCTATAGCGAAGCGGAGTGAATCGCTTTCTGTGTGTTTGTGTACAGATATTGTTCGTCGCGCATAGATCAAACGTCTTGACGCATTTGGTTCACATTTTCAGCCAACACTCATGACCACTTAACTAGATTTTGTTAACATAACCAGCATAATCCGTCAAGATGTCAACTTACAAAAAATAATTAGTGAAACATATCGAGTTTTAATAATTGTATTTAAACTTATAAACGGATTTCAACACTTTTTTATGTATAAATATATATATGTGTGTGTGTTCAAACAGCAATTTTGAAGCGTGATTTGGGGTATAAAATTGTAACTTTAACCGCCAATTTGTAGACAAGATTTGTTTGATTCTGTGCAAACGTTTGTTCGTCGTGCACAGGTCAAACGGCTTGACGGATTTGGTAGACATTTTCAGTCAACACTCATGACCACTAAACTGGATTCTGTAAACATACCCAGGAAAATCCGTCAAGATGCCAACCTACAAAAATATAATTATGCGTTTTGAAAAATCGCTCATCTGGCAACGCAGAGCGTTTTTTAGTAACATTAATCATCATTAACCAATCATTAGAATACCAGCCTCGATGTAGTTTCGGGGGAGTTGAACCACTACTCCCCCTCCCTCCCCCCCTAGTTACACACTGTCCTTGAACTTAGCTTGCTGGGCGACAACAATGGTCAAGTCACCTGTGCTAAGCTACACAAGCCCAGATGAGGACCCATTGACGAGTCAACTGCGCTGCCATGAATTCACAACTTATTGAATGTCTAACATTTAAATTATTCATTATACCTTACATTTCTCCTCCTTCTGTTAGCTACATCGGCATCGTCTATGAAAAGTTATCTAAACCGGTTTTTAATTGATTGATAATGTCACACCATCGAAACTAAATCTCTATTATTTCCATCGTCTAAGATAAGGAATTTAAAAAACATTTTTTGAATTAAAATGCTCTTATTTACACTTGGGACATCTGGGTTACGGTGCATGCGTAACATTTCAGTAGCAGACTTGAAAGTTGAAACATTATAAAACAAACTGAAATCATTTTGAAGTTTTTGCCCGCTACGGTTGGCTATTTGGCAATAAATAAAAATAAAAAAATAAATTAACATTTAAGTCTACCCACTCAGTAACAAGACTGATTTTCAGTGGGGAACTTTAATTGAAAGCGACTAAACGAACCCTGTAGATTCCGAACACCATCGACAATTAGTGAGCGATAACTAATCAAAGATCGATATGGTAATTATGATAATGATAATGACGTAAGTTACTAACAATCAACACTCGAGTTGTTGGGTCACCAGTCCTTGCCTCGTTGCTAGACTGCCCAAAGTTACAGGTTTATTTATTGATGATTTATCCCCACATGGCCACGTTACTTGTAATTTCCCAGCCTGTACTTTATTTGCTCATTGTTGCCTTATCCCAACATGATCCTTATCTGCGTCAACGTAACTAGATGTGTAATGTAGGTTGTGTACCTCACAAACAGGTGTCCACTTGAGTGTCTTAGTCTTATCAGCATGTTATCAATAACAGACGACACCTGCACGACGTCCGAGGCAGTATATATGCCCTGTCTGAGGAAGCACGTTTAGGACATCTCCACAGACCGTCAACATGATTCACATCACCATTCTGCTGCTGCTTCTTGCTTCTTCTGCGCATGCGACAACTTTCAGTCCATGTAAGTTGATTCTGCAGGAACACTTTACCGCATAAGCCTTCTGATATAATGTTTATATTAGTTCGTAATTTACTCAGTCATAGTCTTTACTAATTAATATTACTAGGAAAACGCTCTGTGTGACGAGTTAATAAGCGAGCACATAAGCGTCCACGTCAGTACATAAGTTTAAAGTTACCGCCGTTGTTCAATCCATGCAAAGCCGTGCGCTATCTCTATTATTATTATTATTATTATTATTATTATTATTATTATTATTATTATTATTATTATTATTATTATTATTATTATTATTATTATTATTATTATTATTATTATTATTATTGTTGTTGTTGTAATACATACAAACTCGGTCAAAACCGGCATAAACATGTTGTACGGACAGAAATGTCAAGTATTTCCATATGTTTACCTTATTAAAATCTACTTAGAAAATATCATTGTCCACATTATTTTTCCAAACCAAACTGTCGATGCTATGTACGGTCGTGGCCGATTTTTACTCATCCCAGCATTCGCTCTTCGTACGGTGGAAACCACGAAAACCACCATCGGGATGGAGAACTTCTTGAAGTCTTCATTCTTCTTAGTTCAAAAATTTTCGCACTATCCTACACGTGTTCAAAATTATTGCTTTTTGCATCTCGATGTATATGTTTGGTTGGAGACCAATTAGTTTAATACTGTCATGGAGTTTACGCGGAACAATGCCATTTGCTGATATAATTAACGGTAAAACACTGTTACATTATTCTGCTTCCAAAACCTTTTTATTTCAATAGATTAGTTCTTATATCTGTTTATCTTTTCCCGCCAAGTTGTCTCTACGTTGTGGCATAAATGGACAGCAACATCAATTAAAATCGTTTCTTGTTTCTTCTTGTCAATAAATATAATATCCGGTCTGTTGTGATGTATGGTTTGGTCTGGTCGTAATATAATTTGTAGTCTTTACTATCTAATACCTTTTCTTTCAGGCTTGTATTTGTAATTCGCAGTGGTTGTGTTTATAAGTTTATACTTTATGGCTAATTTTTTATGCATAATGTTATTATTATTATTATTATTATTATTATTATTATTATTATTATTATTATTATTAATATTGTTATTATTATTAATATTGTTATTATTATTATTATTATTATTATTATTATTATTATTATTATTATTATTATTATTTTTATTGCTATTATTATTATTATTATTATTATTTTATTGTTGCAATACATACTAACTCGGTCAAAACCGGCATAAACATGTTGTACGGACACAAATGTCAAGTATTTCCATGTGTTTACCTTATTAAAATCTACTTAGAACTACTTAATATATCTTCTTCTTCTCCTTCTTCTTCTTCTTCTTCTTCTTCTTCTTCTTCTTCTTCTTCTTCTGCTTCTCAAATGCCCACATTTGGCTATACTACTTAATATATCATTGTCCACATTATTTTTTCCAAACCGAACTGTGGATGCTATGTACGGTCGTGGCCGATTTGTACTCATCCCAGCATTCGCTCTTTGTACGGTGGAATACCACGAAAACCACCATCGGGATGGAGAACTTCTTGAAGTCTTATTATTATTTTTATTATTATTATTATTATTATTATTATTATTATTATTATTATTATTATTATTATTATTATTATTATTATTATTATTATTATTATTATTATTATTATTATTATTATTATTATTATTATTATTATTATTATTATTATTAACATGAGGGAAGCGTCAGGCATGGCCAGCCGGCTTCGATGTACCTAAGGGCCAGAATATGATGGGATTAATTTCCTATCCCCTACATGACTTCATTGTTGGACACAGGGAGCAGATATAAAAATTATTATTATTGTTATAATTATTATTATTTTTATTATTTCTACTATATGATTATTATTATTTTTATTTTTATTAAGTATATTGGTTATGTTACTATTTTATCATGAACATTATCAAGGTGAACTACTGTACCACACAAACAAGCAAGTGTGAATCTCCTAACTTTATCCGCCACAAGACAAGCCTGGCAGTCGGGAGGTATAGCCACCCTCCTTCGTGTGTGTAGGCCCTACTCTACCTTTATGCACGATAATAAGGGTACAATTTCCTTTTACAATACAACAGTACTGTTTTTAACCCTTTCTCATAAAGCAGAGCTGCTACATCACAAATTGGAGACCTCGCTAATTCATATCATCACCAAACCTTTCTACACGACATATTGTGTTTATTTTCAGGCAATGGCGTCGCTCCTCCAATATCACTTGATGTAGTAGGATGTACTAAAGAACCCTGTGAACTTATCCGAGGAGAGAGCGCCATAGGACATGTCAAGTTCACTGCTGGTAAGTTGACTGATATTGACCTATGTAGTAGGATGTACTAAGAACCCTGTGAACTTATCCGAGGGGAGAGTGTCGTAGGACATGTCAAGTTCACGGCTGGTAAGTTGACTGATATTGACTTGATGTAGTAGGATGTACTAAGAACCCTGTGAACTTATCCGAGGAGAGAGCGCCATAGGACATGTCAAGTTCACTGCTGGTAAGTTGACTGATATTGACTTGATGTAGTAGGATGTACTAAGAACCCTGTGAACTTATCCGAGGAGAGAGCGCCATAGGACATGTCAAGTTCACGGCTGGTAAGTTGACTGATATTGACTTGATGTAGTAGGATGTACTAAGAACCCTGTGAACTTAACCGAGGAGAGAGCGTCATAGGACATGTCAAGTTCACGGCTGGTAAGTTGACTGATATTGACTTGATGTAGTAGGATGTACTAAGAACCCTGTGAACTTATCCGAGGAGAGAGCGTCATAGGACATGTCAAGTTCACGGCTGGTAAGTTGACTGATATTGACTTGATGTAGTAGGATGTACTAAGAACCCTGTGAACTTATCCGAGGAGAGAGCGCCATAGGACATGTCAAGTTCACGGCTGGTAAGTTGACTGATATTGACTTGATGTAGTAGGATGTACTAAGAACCCTGTGAACTTATCCGAGGAGAGAGCGCCATAGGACATGTCAAGTTCACGGCTGGTAAGTTGACTGATATTGACTTGATGTAGTAGGATGTACTAAGAACCCTGTGAACTTATCCGAGGAGAGAGCGCCATAGGACATGTCAAGTTCACTGCTGGTAAGTTGACTGATATTGACTTGATGTAGTAGGATGTACTAAAGAACCCTGTGAACTTATCCGAGGAGAGAGCGTCATAGGACATGTCAAGTTCACTGCTGGTAAGTTGACTGATATTGACTTGATGTAGTAGGATGTACTAAAGAACCCTGTGAACTTATCCGAGGAGAGAGCGTCATAGGACATGTCAAGTTCACTGCTGGTAAGTTGACTGATATTGACTTGATGTAGTAGGATGTACTAAGAACCCTGTGAACTTATCCGAGGAGAGAACGCCATAGGACATGTCAAGTTCACGGCTGGTAAGTTGACTGATATTGACTTGATGTAGTAGGATGTACTAAGAACCCTGGGAACTTATCCGAGGAGAGAGCGTCGTAGGACATGTCAAGTTCACGGCTGGTAAGTTGACTGATATTGACTTGATGTAGTAGGATGTACTAAGAACCCTGTGAACTTATCCGAGGAGAGAGCGTCGTAGGACATGTCAAGTTCACTGCTGGTAAGTTGACTGATATTGACTTGATGTAGTAGGATGTACTAAGAACCCTGTGAACTTATCCGAGGAGAGAGCGTCATAGGACATGTCAAGGTCACGGCTGGTAAGTTGACTCATCATAAATCACAAGCACTGAGTATGATTGAGATGATACATATTGAATCGAAGTACTGCCTAAAAGTACAAAATAATATTATTATTGATTTTAGATGTCGATCAGTATTTTGAATAACAATCTTGAAAATGTAAGAATTCTAAGTCATCCATGTCAGTAAAAATAAAACGAGTATTTGTATAATAGGCACAAAAGTACCAATCTGTTGGCTTATACCTCACTTTAAATTTACCGAATTGCCCTAATGCTTAAAATACTTTTATACATTAAAAACAAGCAATCACTGATTGGCTTTATTTATTATCATAATTTAATCTCATTGTGGCGTGTAGTAAACAGATCACCTAAGACCATAAAAGCGAAATCCAACATTTCAATAATCATTATTATTGACCTAACCTATTAAAAACTGTAACAAATGACGTGACTAGGTGTTGATGGATCACAGTTTACGATTTAATTGCTTATGTGTACGTACTTCTAAACTTCCTTATTTAAGTAATGTTTTATTTCAATTTAGCCCCGCATAATTTTACGTTGTAAAAATAATCAAGTAAGCTCTAGAAGTATCTCATATTTGGCACATAGCCTCACGTTCGATGTACCATTGATATCGAGCCTCGAAAGAAGAGTTGTTGTTTTTAAAACATCGTCGTGATATCGATATCGCATGATGCTTGTTCTAGTTAACACCAACACACTGACGGCTATCATCAAAGCCACCACCAACGGAGTGACAGTCAACTTCCCCCTACCTCAGCCTGACGCCTGCCAGGAACTGACAGCTGCCGAATGTCCTCTCACAGATGGCGAGAAGGTTACCTACACGATCAACATGCCTGTCCTCTCATTGTACCCAAAGGTAAGAATATGGTTTCACGTACTGCGTAGTGGTCTGTGTGGTAGTCGCAGTCCATGATACAATAATATTTAAAACTCTTCGCATTCTCCCCATGCCCTGTGCCTATATATATGAAGTAATCGTCTTTGTTCATACCCACCTTAACCTATTTACTGTAAACTCAAACATTCACGATAGAAATACTATAAATAAAAGTCAACTGAGAGTAACGCAGTGCAACCTAACAAAAAGACAAAAAGGTTTAGCAGAAAGTGGAATTAGAATATATAATACTCTTAACTCTAGCTTTAAAGAAATAAACGATCTAAACAAATTTAAAAAAGCAGTTAAAGATGCACTTTTAAGAAGATGCTACTACTCTGTAGGGGAATACTTTGCAGAACCACTCACACTCTAGGCTGGCACAATAAGTATTGAAGTATATTAATTAGTAATAGTAATATTGTAACATTGTAATAATATTGTAGTCTTAGTGTTTTGGTGAATATTTATGTTGATAGAGTAGTTATTAAGTTAAAACATTGATAACTCAAAAATTCTATACATTCCATAATGTAATCCAAAGAATGTAAAAGAGGCTTCATTTCAAATAAAAATAAAATAAATAAAAATATTACTGTGTGGGTCGCAGTCTGTGCTGACAGTACACCTACTTGTTGACAGGTGTCACTGCTTCTCGAACTCAACTTACTTGACGACAACAAGAAATCTGTCACCTGCTTCAAGCTGCAAGCCAAGGTGGTCGACCGTACATAGTTGAGATCGCATCATCACAGAGAACGACAACTGGTGTATCTTAATTTCTGTTGTTGATTAAAATATATTGATCATGGAAAAAGTTCTATTGATTGTTAAACCTTTTTAATCACCCTCCCCAGGAATGCATATATACGGTAATACTAGTTCATACACTGGCTAGTTTCTTCTAGAATAGTTTTTCGTCTATATCTTCAAAACTAATCAAGCTAGAACGAACGGGCTATTATTATTATTATTATTGTTATTATTATTTTTACTATTATTATTATTATTATTTTATTGTTGCAATACATACAAACTCGGTCAAAACCGGCATAAACATGTTGTACGGACACAAATGTCAAGTATTTCCATGTGTTTACCTTATTAAAATCTACTTAGAACTACTTAATATATCTTCTTCTTCTTCTTCTTCTTCTTCTTCTTCTTCTGCTTCTCAAATGCCCACATTTGGCTATACTACTTAATATATCATTGTCCACATTATTTTTTCCAAACCGAACTGTGGATGCTATGTACGGTCGTGGCCGATTTGTACTCATCCCAGCATTCGCTCTTTGTACGGTGGAAACCACGAAAACCACCATCGGGATGGAGAACTTCTTGAAGTATTATTATTATTATTATTATTATTATTATTATTATTATTATTATTATTATTATTATTATTATTATTATTATTATTATTATTATTATTATTATTATTATTATTATTATTAGGGACAGCAACATCAATTAAAATCGTTTCTTGTTTCTTCTTGTAAATATAATATCCGGTCTATTGTGATGTATGGTTTGGTCTGTTATAACTGCCCGTAATATAATTTGTAGTCTTTACTATATAATACCTTTTCAGGCTTGTATTTGTAATTATTAATTATTATTATTATTATTATTATTATTACTATTATTATTGTTGTTGTTGCAATACATACAAACTCGGTCAAAACCCGCATAAACATGTTGTACGGACAGAAATGTCAAGTATTTCCATGCATTTACCTTATTAAAGTCTACTTAGAACTAATTAAATATATCATTGTCCATATTATATTTCCAAACCAAACTGTGGATGCTATGTACGGTCGTGGCCGATTTGTACTCATCCCAGCATTCGCTCTTCGTACGGTGGAAAACCACGAAAACCACCATTAGGATGGAGAACTTCTTGAAGTCTTCATTCTTCTTAGTTCAAAAATTTTCGCACTATCCTACACGTGTTCAAAATTATTGCTTTTGCATCTCGATGTATATGTTGGGTTGGAGACCAATTAGTTTAATACTGTCATGGAGTTTACGCGGAACAATACCATTTGCTGATATAATTAACGGTACAACAGTTACATTATTCTGCTTCCACAATCTTTTTATTTCAATAGAAATAAACTCATTATATCTGTTAATCTTTTCCCGCCAAGTTGTCTCTACATTGTGGCATAAAGGGACGGCAACATCAATTAAAATCGTTTCTTGTTTCTTCTTGTCAATAAATATAATATCTGGTCTATTGTGATGTATGGTTTGGTACTTTGGTTTGTTATAACTGCCCGGTCGTAATATAATTTGTAGTCTTTCCTATCTAATACCTTTTCAGGTTTGTATTTGTAAAACGCAGTGGATGTCTTTATAAGTTTATACTTTATGGCTAATTTACGATGTATAATGTTTGCAACTTGGATATTCCTATGAAGATAATCTGTTTGACAAAGCATTTTGCACCCAGATACGATGTGTTCAATTGTTTCGCCGTTCATATAACATTTTCTACATTTATCATTCATTGTGACGTCTTTAGTTATTAATTTTTTGTAATTGTTATACTTTATCTTGAATAGCGATCATAAATCCCTCTGTTTCCCTGAATTGATAAATGGGGCTTCACGTCTCATATTTATGCAACCATGGCTAATCGAGACGATGAGCGGGTGATTATGAAAATGAGAAAGATGATCAGATCGCATTCTTTGATACTTTTTGCATCCTGTGAGAACATCAGTTCGTAAATCCATTCATATTTGGCCTTACAATATTACAATAACAATATTTGGGTAGAATATTCATTATTTTTTTACAGACAAACAGTACGGTTCCGCCAAAAACCGTTTACAGTTTCGTGATCACGAGGTCAAGATCTATCAAATTCGATTTTAAAAAGACAAGGTGTTAAAACTCATTTTTTGGACTTAGAAAAAAAAACGACTTCAATTTTTTTTTCAATTTTCAAACTTTTATCATTGTATCGTTTTCTTGGATATTTTTTGAATCCAAAAAGCCCCTCAGTTCAAAAATCCATCCATATTTTGCCCTACAATTACAATTTTAACGTATCGAGTTGAATAGAGATTAATTGTTTACAGCCAAAAGGTTCGTTTCCGCAAAAAACGGTTTACGGATTCGGATTCACGTGGTCAAGATCTATCGAATTCAATCATAAAAAGACAAAGTGTGGAAATTGAAAATCTGAGAAGGGTAGGCCCATAGCCTTGATTGCAAAACGGCTAAAAATATTTGTTTGTCATTTTTGCAATTTTTATGATCAGATCGCATTCTTTGATACTTTTTGCATCCTGTGAGACCATCAGTTCGTAAATCCATTCATATTTGGCCTTACAATTACAATAACAATATTTGGGTAGAATATTCATTATTTTTTTACAGACAAACGGTACAGTTCCGCCAAAAACCGTTTACAGTTTCGTGATCACGTGGTCAAGTTCTATCAAATTCGAATTTAAAAAGACAAGGTGTTAAAACTCATTTTTAGGACTTGGAAAAAAACGACTCCAATTTTTTTTTCAATTTTCAATTTTTTATCATTGAATCGTATTCTTGGATATTTTGTGAATCCAAAAAGCCCCTCATTTAAAAAATCCAACCATATTTGGCCCTACAGTTACAATTTGAATAAGTAGGCCCTATCGAGTTGAATAAAGATTAATTTTTTACAGCCAAACGGTTCGTTTCCGCAAAAAACGGTTTACGGATTCGGATTCACGTGGTCAAGATCTATCAAATTCAATCATAAAAAGACAAAGTGTGGAAATTGAAAGTCTGAGAAGGGGTATAGCCTTGATTGCAAAACGGCTAAAAATATGTTTTTGTCATTTTTGCAATATTTATGATCAGATCGCATTCTTCATATTGATATTTTGTGAATCCAAAAAGCCCCTCAGTTCAAAAATCCATTCCATATTTTGCCCTACAATTACAATTTTAACGTATCGATTTGAATAAATATTAATTTTTTACACCCAAACGGTTCGTTTCCGCAAAAAACGGTTTACGGATTCGGATTTACGTGGTCAAGATCTATCGAATTCAATCATAAAAAGACAAAGTGTGGAAATTGAAAATCTGAGAAGGGTTTCATAAAAATATTTTTTGTCATTTTTGCAATTTTTCTGATCAGATCGCATTCTATGATACTTTTTGCATCCTGTGAGACCATCAGTTCGTAAATCCATTCATATTTGGCCTTACAATTAAAATAACAATAATTGGGTAGAATATTCATTATTTTTTTACAGACAAACGGTACGGTTCCGCCAAAAACCGTTTACAGTCTCGTGATCACATGGTCAATTTCTATCAAATTCAAATTTAAAAAGACAAGGTGTTAAAACTCATTTTAAGGACTTAGAAAAAAAAACGACTTCCATTTTTTTTTTCAATTTTCAAACTTTTATCATTGAGTCGTATTCTTGGATATTTTGTGAATCCAAAAAGCCCCTCAGTTCAAAAATCCATCCATATTTTGCCCTACAATTACAATTTGAACGTATCAAGTTGAATAAAGATTAATTTTTTACAGCCAAACGGTTCGTTTCGGCAAAAAACGGTTTACGGATTCGCATTCACGTGTTCAAGATCTATCGAATTCAATCAAAAAAGACAAAGTGTGGAAATTGAAAATCTGGATTGCAAAACGGCTAAAAATATTTTTTTGTCATTTTGTAATTTTTATGATCAGATCGCATTCTTTGATACTTTTTTCATCCTGTGAGACCATCAGTTCGTAAATCCATTCATATTTGGCCTTACAATTACAACAACAATATTTGGGTAGAATATTCATTATTTTTTTACAGACAAACGGTACGGTTCCGCCAAAAACCGTTTACAGTTTCGTGATCACGTGGTCAAGATCTATCAAATTCGATTTTAAAAAGACAAGGTGTTAAAACTCATTTTTTGGACTTAGAAAAAAAAACGACTTCAATTTTTTTTTCAATTTTCAAACTTTTATCATTGTATCGTATTCTTGGATATTTTGTGAATCCAAAAAGCTCCTCAGTTCAAAAATCCATCCATATTTTGCCCTACAATTACAATTTGAACGTATCGAGTTGAATAAAGATTATTTTTTTACAGCCAAACTGTTCGTTTCCACAAAAAACGGTTTACGGATTCGGATTCACGTGGTCAAGATCTATCGAATTCAATCATAAAAAGACAAAGTGTGGAAATTGAAAATCTGAGAAGGGTGCCTTGATTGCAAAACAACTAAAAATATTTTTTTGCCATTTTTGCAATTTTTATGATCAGATCGCATTCTTTGATACTTTTTGCATCCTGTGAGACCATCAGTTCGTAAATTCATTCATATTTGGCCTTACAATTACAACAACAATATTTGGGTAGAATATTCATTATTTTTGTACAGACAAACGGTACGGTTCCACCAAAAACCGTTTACAGTTTCGTTATCACGTGGTCAAGTTCTATCAAATTCGAATTTAAAAAGACAATGTGTTAAAACTCATTTTTAGGACTTAGATAAAAAAAAACGACTTCAATTTTTTTTTCAATTTTCAAACTTTTATCATTGAATCGTATTCTTGGATATTTTGTGAAAAACCCCACTTGCCCGGTTCCAACGCTGTTGCAATTGCAACTTTCGAGCTCGCCTGCGATTTACTGTATGTTAACGCACTCTTCATTATATAACTTATTAATAATTTATTTCGTTTTGAAAACCTGTCCATGGACAATCCATGTCCCTCTCAGCTGGTTATCTGTGTTATTTGGAATAGTTGTGAAGGAACGAATCAGGTACCTACCTTATTGATTTTCTTACCTCTTTGCATCTCCTACATCCCTGACACACGGCTCGACTTTGAAGCACAGACTGCGTGTGCAGTGACGTCGGGACTGCACATACAGAGGTAGATAGTAGGTAGCTTGCCCCCCTGATCTTGCATAAGGGGGGGGGGGGGGAGGGGGGCAGAGTCATGGGCAAGATTCTAAGGCCATCTTAGACCAGACAGGGTATATCTTACTATCTTTGGTCTAAGGTATCATCTTGCCCTCTCTGGAAAAAAGTTGAATTTATAGAAGTTGATTGATACTATAATTTTCAAACAGTGCTTTCGCAGTTTTGAAGGGCTCAGATAAGTCGCGTTTACACAAAATGGTTAATGTTTAAGGTTTATGGTTTAAGCAAGTTCAGGCATATGATTTACGTGTTAGCGTTCACACAGTGTCGTAAGGTGTAATGTTTAATGATTAGTGTTTAAGAGTAGTTGAACAAGATCGAACTACTGTCGTAAGGCTTACGACCATCCAATCAACGTTCGTTACGTAGTCGCAGATCTTATAAAGAAATATATAGGGGCGGGGACAACGTTACGATTTAAACATTAAACCTTAAACCATACACCTTACGACTTAGACATTAATCATTTTGTGTAGACGCGCCTATAGTCGCCTCTATTGGCACGTTGTAAAAATTTCACAGTTTGACAGCTGTACAGACAGGCACAGACACCGACAGGCCTGCAAGAGCCGGACATTGTGATAGCAACGGATACACGGTCGGACGAGGGGGCAAACTGGTGCTGTTCTGGTCAATGTGGAGCTGCAGGAGCCGGACATTGTGGTAGTGTGTGACATTCAAATTTTGAGAGCCGATTATTGCAAAAATCGTTGCTAGAGAATCGATTCTAAGATTAAATCGAATAAAAAGAAACATAGAAAGAATCGAAAGGAGAGAATCGATTATTCGAAAGAATCGATTCTTTTCACCCATCTCTAGACTCCCGCCATTTCTCTATGCTCCCGGCCCGCCTACCGCAGGCCACTTGAAAATGTCAACAACCGACAGCTGACACTTCGAGGTCTCACGTTTGGTTGCAGTTTGGATCGAGCAAGTAATTGAGGGGCAACGAAGAGTGTTCCGAGAAACGCTGGATCTTCCAAACTACTCTAACAATAAGCTTTTACGAAATTATTACTTTCCAAAGCACAAAGTGTGTGTCAAACTCGAGGTTGGTTAGGTTAGCGTTAGGACCCTAGTCATCTGCTCACTTTAATTTAAATGCATTTTCTACTGAGGCTCTGATTTTCTACAGTCATATTTATTCAACAATATTATTTTAAGACAAATTCATCAATAAAAACAAAGACTAATAACTGTAATAGCTACGGACGACCTACCCTTCTCTGTTCGCATGTTGTCGTACTCCAAAGACATAGGGAACACATATAACTACTCTGAAAGATCTCTTAGTAATGTTTTCAGTGTCAATGTTTCTTGATATCAATAATAGGTGTTCATAAATAATATTACAAACTAAATCAGTCGAACACGGGCGTCACATAATATAGATAAAACTCCCCCATGTGAAATTAACTTCTGTCCCATAGAGAAAGTTCTGT
The DNA here is from genome assembly GCA_945910005.1 of Isoperla grammatica. Lineage (NCBI taxonomy): Eukaryota > Metazoa > Arthropoda > Insecta > Plecoptera > Perlodidae > Isoperla > Isoperla grammatica. Next base: position 5,494,313 of record OX246743.1, on the reverse strand, counting down.
CAAACACGAAACTGCAATAAAGACAACTGACCATCAACTGACGAAGAAACACGTCAAGTATCCTAGCAAGTAGCAACACACAGAATGTCAGTGCTAAGTAAACATTGCGAACGCCACCTATAAGTGCCATGAAGACTGTGCGATACGCTTGGCAACATTGTACAGCCATCGCCTGCCCATCTTCGTACAACGTTGTCTACTTCGTGCTAGCGCTAGCTTGAGCATAGCTCGGTTGGCTCAATTTGCTTAGATGTGGCAAGCAGAATTGCGTAGACATTCGGATAACTTGCTACAGTTTAAATTGTATCAAATACTGGATCTTACAAAAATTATCATAAAGAAACAAATAATTCATGGTTAATCCGATACCCTTAGTATTGGGAAATAGAATATAGGGAATAAATGGGAGCATATTCTAGGCCAACATTTCTATTTCACACCTTATTTTCCTATCCCGTGAAAACAAGGTTGAAACGGAAGTAGATACTTTTCGGCGCACTTGCATTCCCTATGCACCTTTCGAGCCGAAACCAATTAGTTCCCGTTTATTTTAACTTGAGGTAACCGGTAAGCAAATAAAAAAAATGTGTGAGCATTCCCAATTGTTATGTTTCTTCAATATCCACGTAATTAAATGGTTAATAAAACAAGACAATGCAATAAATAACGATCATTTCAGGATCAGATAATTGAGGAAAATATGCATCTGGAGACGGCTCTAGTTAGATTACAATAAGTACATCTTTTTATTTCAGAGATAGCTTTTTATTAGGGCAATTTTACGGACGTAACAATATTGATACAAAACAATGTTCAAATAAAGTACATACATGAGATTCATCTAATCTAAAAAATGTCATATGTGTAAAATATAAACTATAAACTAATTATAAAACTACAGTAAAACAATACATTTAAAATAGCAAACACATATAACACAACCCCCTAGTTTGTGAAATAAATTCATTAGTAGGGACGGACGAACGACTGGCAGAGTTTGATTATTTATCATATTTCTGAACTTCTTTTAACTTTCAAATGTTGTGTTGAATTTCCACAACGGTCATTCTCGTCATGATACAAAGAGAATTGAAACCCCCGTTTGGTAGATTGCCAACATGTTTCAGTTCAACTTGGGTTATATTTTCTACTTTTGACTTTGATATCGCTAGAAATCCTAATCGTCTCCACAGTTCTAATAAAAAGAGTTTGTTTATGCATGGTTGTTTTGATAGTATTGAGGAAACGAATAATTTTGAAAGGAAAGTTGTAGAAAGAATTTAAACATGAACAGTGATAATGTTCCCGATTTCATTGCCCACATGGATAGTCTAGGGCTTTCGGCATACAACGATGCCATTTGGAATTTTACTTCATAAAACTCGGCTGATTAAATGGAGTGCTGGGTGTAGCCAGGTCTTCCTGAAAGAGGACATTTAAAGAAATCAACATCAATCTTCAACAAAACCTGTTGAAGAACCTAGGCTACCTGAGAGGTAGTTTTCTTTTGGATGCTGTAGATGGCATAGGCCTCAGCCTACTAGCTCTAATGATATGACTTTTACAATTGGCTTGCTGCATTATAAAAGTTTGGTTCGAGTTCAAAGTTCAAAACTGTTTTCACTCAGAAGTTTGAGTTTCTTTCGAAACTCTAAAAGCAAGGTTCGTCCATCCCTATTCATAAGCAAATGCTACCCAACATTTTGTTAGGGGCAATGAATATCATCGGTGTGTAAATCTTGTAAACAGCTGCATTGAAAATCATCACATTTATTTGCTTACTTAACTTAAGACATAATGAAGGAATCATTTAGTTATCTTAAGAAACATTTTTCCAGAGTCCACTGATTGTAATACGGCTTTATGTGCGCTTACGTTTACCAAGTCTCTAGGTTTTACGTAATATGCCAACTAGTTAAATTATTAAGTAGGCACCTTGGAAAAATCATGCCGCACCATTTCTTACAGTATTTCATCTCGTTTCGCTTCGATTCACAGGATGTAAGTCGATGTCTCGTCGGCCGACGTAGGAACCGCAATTCTTTTAGGCAGTAGACAATTCTTCCTTTCAGCAGGAGATCGATAGAAATAATTCACTATGAAGACTTGGTATCTTTATTGTCATTATGGGGGAGGGGGAAGGATCATACAACTAGAGTACTTCAATTCTTTTACCAAAATTGTCAATTGCATGTTTGGGTTTTTTCCACACCATCACTGACGCACACGTCACTGTTACCGCGCACACGCTTTGTTACCACGCACATGCTTTGTTACCACGCACACGCTTGCTCTTCTGCTGCTACTTGCTCAGTTAACATCAGTTTGCATAGTGGTCAAAAGAGCCCAAGTACTCGAGAGCGGCTCGGTAGCAGAACTGGTACTGATCCTGTAACAAAATAAATATGTAATGGTTGTTGGATGGAAGTGAATTATACGAGTATATTTGTTAGACATGACCTACTCTTAGGGCCAGAATTATTATTAAATTGATACTATTGAATAGATTAATATTAAAAAGATAGTAGCTAATAACTTCTTTTGCAGTCAATGACTTGGAGAGTTGTCGTCTGTGTTCCGATTGCAGATTCTGAAGTAGAGATAACAACATAACAGGTATGCATCTCTGCCTGTTACACAAAACAATTACATATAAGAGCTGACACTATATAAACTAATCTAGTATTGTATGTATTTTTCAGTAAACATAATACTTAAGATCTTGACTTTTCATCCACTAGCTTGCTGACAGATGACATTGCCTGTGTGTTGTAAGAAGCACCTAATTCATTTATGTATTTTATTAACTTAAATTTAAATATAATTATTCAATAACAACTAGTACTTTAAGACAATTTCATCAACAAAAACAAAGGCTAACAGACCATAACTAACAGCTATGGAATGATCTACCCTTGTCTGTCTGCATATTGTCGTACCCTAAAGGCACAGGGCACACATATTACCACTCTGAAAGATCTCGAGTAATATTTTCAGTGTCAATGTTTCTTGATATCGGTAATGAATTTTCATAAATAATATTACACAGTAAATTAGTCAAACATGAGCGTCACATATTATTGAAAAAACGCCGCCATATTTCCCACACATGAAATCAACTTCTGTCAAACACAAAACAGCAATAAAGACAACTGACAAACAAATACATCAAGTATCCTAGCAACACACAGAACTCACCACTTTCTTGATGTTAGTACGTAGGCCTACGTAACTGTATTTGTAAGTCATAACCTACGAAAGCCAATATTTTCTAACACTGCCTTACTAATCAGTGCATTTTCACTTTGATACGTAGATCGCATTTTTCGGTGCTGGTGGCTGAGCTTTATAGAATCCCTATCCATTTTTATTGTTTTTGTTTTTATTTTTGTTTTTGTTCTTTTTTTAGTACAAGTAGATTGTTTTGTTGTATTGTTATTTTATGATTTTTCATTATCATTTGTGTACAGAGTTCTATTTATTGTCCTCCTTTGTAAATCAGTTTTATAGCATAGTGAATAAGATTATTATTAGGATAGACAATAAACAAATAAATAAATAAATAAGCAAAAATGAAACAAACAAATATGGAAATGAAAATGTTATGTTTTACCTCAGTCTGCACCATGGCTGGACGCTGTGTTCGCAAGATTCGAACGGTTTGGAACACATCGACAACGCCTTCGTATTGCATCCGTTCCAACACGATGCTTAGTGTTATGAACACGCCAGTGCGACCCACTCCGGCACTGAAGCAGACAAACAAACAGTATGTCAATATGCAGTGTTGTTCATTTCTAATTATTATGTGTACTCATTCTCAAATAAGTAAATAGATAAATAAATAAATAAATACATTTTCCATACGTTATGTAATGTTTAATGTATTCTTAAGTGGTTGAAAACTACGCATTAGGCTTGCAGAGAGCAATTAATTTTAGTGGGGTTTATAGAAAAAGTGTGTTTGTACATGAATAATATACATACCCATGTGCAAACTTGGGGAATGAACTTTTAAAATGAACGCGTTCGAATTATGACGAACTTATGAACGAACGCGTTCATTTTTGGTAAGTATGAACTTTTACTTGAAAAATGAAAAAGTTCATTATTTTCGCGAACTTTTGAACGGTTGAAAAGTTCACATATTTCTATGGCGCAGTACACATTACCAGCGAAACTCGGAATTCGGCAGTACAAAAATACACAATACCAAAACGCGAATATTAGATTTTTTTTTACAAAATTTGTGATTGGTTCAAAGAAGACTGGGGAAATTGATATTTTTTGGAGAAAATGGAGAATTTTATATTTTACGAAATATTAAAAAAAAAAACGAAAATGAACTTTTAAAAAGCAAGTTCATTTTTTGGAGTGAACTTGAACTTGAACTGCACAATTTTTAAAGTGAACTTGAACTTTTATAAAGTTCATTTTTTTGAGGGTGAACTGAACTTTCTAAAAGTTCATTTTCAAAATGAACTTCCCCAAGTATGCCCATGTGCAACAAAAATATTAAAAAGACACATGCAAATAAGGGAATGACACTTGGGACTAGAGAAATGTGGTCTGACGTCTCACCTGCAATGGACAGTGATGGGCCCGTCTTGGCCGAACTGCTCCTTAGTCTTGTGGACCTGCCCGATGAAGTCAATGAACCCGTCACCCGACTTGGGCACCCCTTGCTCGGGCCAGTCAATGAACTGGAACTGCCTGAGTGTCCTAGAGCTTCCGTCCCGAGCGTCCGTCACCTTGAACTCTCGTAGAATGTACTGTGGCATGTTGTACTCTGCGATGGGATCCACCACGAAGCACTGATAGCGTACGGAGCGGTCGCTAGGCCAGTACTGGTGGCACTTGTCCTGCACCCAAAGACAGACAGACTAAGACATCATATGAAATACTTCAAGCAAAGCATACTCAGCAATATTCAGCAAAGCATGCAGAGCTTCATTTGGGAGCTAATTTCTTTAAATGTAATCCCCAAATTAAATTTTCATCTACTGTAACTCCGAGGAAGCCCGTGTTTGTTAGTCGCACAATTTTGAAGTTATCGCGAGTTTTTTTGTAGGCTTATGTATGTAATGTCCTATACTGGCAACTGTAATTTTGTGTACGTCTATGATAATGATGATTGTGTGTGTTTATATGTAAGTATTGACAAGTTCCATAGTGGTAATAATTGTGTGATTTTTTTCCTACAATATACTGCTCAAATGGATTCTAAGTAAATTGAAATTGAAATAAATGAAATGGTTATTAAGTCCTCACCCTGCCCATCTCCTTGAGTTTGGTGAGCATCACGACGATGGTCGAGTTATGCTCCCACAACATCCTCCAGAGATCCTCGGTGGTATCCATCAGGGGTCCCTGCGTGGCGATGTAGGCCGAGCGATACCGGTATCCGTCGACGAAGCTGGCGTTGATGTAGTCCGAGCCTTCGACCCCTCGGACCGGGGCCAGACACGCTCGGCTCGACTCGAACGGCAAGATGTGAACCAGACGGTTCTTGTGCTTATTGCAAGCCAGGTTGGCACTGATGAAGCGGGTTGAGTCGGCCTTCATGTTGGACAGTTTCTGAAATACCGACATTTATTTATTCGTTTGTCTTGTTTCACATACAACTTTGTCATTGTATAAAGCTTAAGCAGCATGCATGCCAACTTAACAAACCTTACATTAGTACGTAAATTGGGAAAACAGTAACACGCAAATTCCGGCTACTTGGGGCTATTCATCACAGACAAAACAGTGTTTACAGTAAAACATAGCAATAACAGCATTGAGTTTGTTAGTGTAGGGTAGAGACCCAGCGGCCATTGGCGGCTATCTACCAATAAATTTCCCGTGGACTCTAGTAGTACGCGCTCGTACTACTAGAGTCCACGGGAAATTTATTGGTAGACAGCCGCCAATGGCCGCTGGGTCTCTACCCTACAATAACAAACTCAATGATAACAGTGCATGTACCAGAACTGGTTTTGGAAGCGATTGGGCAGAGTTTGAACTCACAGCCAACTCGACATAAAAAATTGGCTGACAAGCTTAGGCCTATCAAAATTTCGAACCTTTATAGATGCAAAAATATAAAAATTGATCTATTTACAATAAAATACATGAAAAATCATGGAAATCGCACAAATTGTGTGTCCGATCAGAAAATCAGTTAAAAAATCAGCCCTTTCCCGACTAAATCGGGAAGTTGGCCTGCATGTGTTAGGTTGGGTACCGACCTTGAACTCCAATTCCATCCCGGTGACGGTCTCGCCAGGCTCCGGCTGCATCAGCCGCTGGATGTGAGAGTGCAGGTTACGAGCGGCCACCTCGGTGCTGCCCCCTACCACAGCCTCCAGAAGTGCATCGTGGATGAAGATGTACTGGTCCTCCGTCTGAATCATGTCACACAATAATAAGCATTCGGGTTGGGATTCCAATGAAGCTTTCCTAATCAATATAATTCATCGGTATTTTTTTCTGGTTTAAAAATTAAAAAACTAAATGTGTATTTAATAACACTAGGGTTTCGGTTGATAACCAAAATATCGATTGATTAATACTGTAATTAATAATCTATACTCATTATTATTTCTTTTCTATGTGGGAGTTACATACATTCAATATAATACAAACCCATTGATGAGGACAACATTAGAGCAAGGTGCCTTAACACAATGATGCTTATGGTTGCTATAGAGTTTCTTCTTATGGAAAATAGCATAATAAAACAATTCCATAGCAACAAATCTGCAGCAAATCCTGTACTTAACTTGACACTTAACTCTGCACATGGGCCTATATCTACACGTAACCTACTTTACCAGTATTTCAAAGAATTTTGAGGGTGGGGTGAGTAAAAATTAATAGATGAACGAGTGTTAGAAACGCAGACAAGTCACGTGACCGTAGATATCCATCATCTTGTGCATCTCTACTAAATACAGCTAAGGAATCCAACTCACCTGCACCATGTAGTTGCGCTGAGCTCGCAGACAAGTCACATGACCGTAGATATCGATCATCTTCTCGTGACGCATCCGTTCTAACATGGAGTCAATCACGATGAAACACCCAGTACGTCCAACCCCGGCACTGAAAAACCAAACAAGGGTACAGTCCACTCCCGTTTACGCCTTCCAAAAGTTAGTTGTAAAAAGAAGTAGGCCTATAACTGAGCAATTTGCATAACTAGGAAAACACTAGGAAACCAGATGAGCGATTTTTTTTCAAAAGTATCAAAGCAAGCAAATCACTTGCATGCACTTACAAAAATACAATTGAATTGAGTTTGAATATCAGCACATAATTTTCCATTAGAAGTTCCCCTCGTATTCAAGGGCTAGATGAAAAGAGAAAGAAGATGCTACAATAAGCTAAATGGAGAGGCCATTACCTGCAGTGTACAATCATTGGTCCGGCCTCGCTGGGGTTCATGTTCCTCACTCGCCTCAAGAACTGCAGGAACGGTGCTGGGTGGTCGGGAACGCCGTGATCCGGCCAGGCCGTGAACTGGAACTGCTTCATCTCTCGCCGCTCCGGATGCCTACGCAATATTTACAACATTTTCAAGGCATCCTACAATGTTTTCAAGTCATATAATCAAAAGTAGTAGTAGATCAGTACCTAGGCCTACAGTAGTTCTTTTTTATTTAGCAAACAATTGGTATTTTGTATATACCAGGACTTCCAAGAAAATAAATACAAATACCTAACAACAAATTACAAAACACCACCAGTAAAATACATCCACTTCAACAAGATATGTCCACAACTTATAAAAACAGTGATATTTATAAATATAAAAATAAAAGAGATAAAAATAAAGAAAAAGGTAATTACACACATATTACTAAATTGCGAATCCCCAAACCGGCAAACAACCTGACTTTTTTTAGGGCAAAGGGACTTACTTTTTCTTTAGACAATCTGCAGCAGGCCCTCTGCCATCTTAAAAGCTTTTTTTATTTCTTTAGAAATTAAATTACAACTTTGAATACCCATATTGAAAATACTAGTGTTATCTCCATACTTAGTTGCAGTTTAGTAAATAATGTTGTTTTTAGGATGGCTGGATAATAATGAGACATTATTATTACGGTACTTACAGTTCCCTTTATTGTCTTTCCTGTACAGACATGACAAGTGTACTCCCCTCCGAGTCTCATATCTAACTGACTGCCAGGCAACCTTCAGCTGGTGACTCGGCTGTCCGCCGAGTCCACCGCCTTGGTTAGTCTGTATCTTACACCTCACCACTTGGTCAATGACCCTTCAGTGCAATACATTTACAGTAAATAAATTTCATGATAATATCAAATACAATATGATACAATATAATAAGACAATTATATAATAACCATTACAATACGATCCAAGGTGTGACTGACAACAAGTAAGTTGACCACAAGTAATGATAATACAATATGGTACAAATACAATATGATACAATATAATAAGACAATTATATAATAACCATTACAATACGATCCAAGGTGTGACTGACAACAAGTTGACCACAAGTAATGATAATACAATATGGTACAAATACAATATGATACAATATAATAAGACAATTATATAATGACCATTACAATACGATCCAAGGTGTGACTGACAACAAGTTGACCACAAGTAATGATAATACAATATGGTACAAATACAATATGATACAATATAATAACCTACAGTAACATATACTAAACAGTACAGACACTGTACCAAGTAACTGTTACTTTAGACAAAATCTTCATATCGTTTGGGTCTTGTGACAGCTCTACCACTGCGTGTTGTATTGGGTAGCATATCCGGTGTGGCCTTAGATGAGGGTTGATTCTCGCTCTCAATTGTGTGATAGCCTCCCGATTCAGGTACACATATGGGTGGAGGTGGATTTGGTGATTCTCTAAGGTGCCTGCGATTACGTCGCATGTGCGTGTTGTTGCTATCTCTAATGATATAGGATCTTGGGCTGTGGTGGACACTTACAACTTGAGCCGGTTCCCAACATTTTGATTTTCTTACCAGTATACTGTTACCAGGTTCTAGAGGGTTCAAGGGTTTTGCATGTTGGTCATAATAGTGTTTTTGTTTTTCCTGACGTACAGTAAGTTTGGACTTTATGTTTTCATTAAGCTGTGGATCAAGCAGGTGAGATAATGTGGGTAGCTTGGTCTTTATGTTATGGTTAAACATCATTTGAGCAGGGGATAGGTCTAACCCTTTTATCGGTGTACTTCTATACTCTAATAACGCAATGTACACATCCTTCCCTTCGCTAGCTGATTTACGAAGCATATTCTTTGCAATGGAAACTGCTTTTTCAGCAAGCCCATTGGATTGGGGGTAGGTGGGGCTTGAAGTTACAAGGTTGATGTCCCATTCTTTGGCAAAAGTATGGAAAGAAGTGCTATTAAAGGGCATGTTATCGGACACAAAGGTATCTGGTATACCAAATCTGGCAAACATAGACTTTAATTTAACAATTACTTCGTTAGCGGTTTTCCCTACTAACTGAACCAACTCAAGCCACTTACTATAGTAGTCAACCACTACTAGGTAATTTTTTGCACCAATTTCCAGTATATCAGCAGCTACCTTGGACCAAGCTCTGTTCGGGATCTCATGAGGAAGCATGGGTTCCTTTTGATTTTGACTTCTGAAACGTTCACAAATTGAACACTTCAGCACAGAATGTTCGATGTCTACTGACATGCCTGGCCAGTATAAAATACTTCTTGCCCTGGCCTTGCACTTCTCGATACCAGCATGTCCCTCATGAATCAATTCCAACATAAACTGTCGAAGCTGTGCCGGAACGATCAGTCGGTCACCCAGAAATACTAAGCCCTCAGCTACATGAATGCTATCTTTAAGATTCCAATAAAATCGAGCTTTACTTGGCACGTCTTTCTTGTAAGTGGGCCAGCCTATGTGGTATAACTGCTTTAAGCATTGGAGCACCTCATCACTATCGGTCGCAGTTCTAAACTCCAACTTGCGCTCTTCCGTCATGGGCAAGTGTTTAACTAAAGAATGGACAATGTAGTCCATTTCTGGATCCGGTGGGACAGAGTCTGTAAGGTAGGCCCTTGATAAGGTATCAGCAAGGTATAAAAACTTCCCTGGCTTATACTGCACGTTGATCTGGTATTTTAATAATCGTAACATCAATCTTTGCAACCTGGCGGACACTTTATCTAGTGGTTTTTTACACACTGATTCTAATGGTTTGTGATCCGTGTGAACCGAGACCAAGTTACCATACGTGTAATGATGAAATCGTTCAAGACCAAAGACTATGGATGCCAGTTCTTTTTCGATCTGAGCCCATCCTACTTCACCTGGGGTAAGACTACGTGAGGCATATGCTATGGGATGCTCATCCTGGATAAGGCATGCACCGAGGCCATCTTTAGAGGCATCGGTCTGTAGGGTTATGGGTTTTTTGCTATCAAATATGCCCAACACGGGTGGTTTTACAAGCAGAGACTGTATTGTCGTGAAAGATTTATCATGCTTAGAATTCCAATGCCAAAGAACTTCCTTTTTTAATAAGCCACGAAGTGGGGCGCTTATTTGAGAAAGATTAGGAATAAACGGCGCCAAATACTTGGCCATGCCGAGAAATCTCGTAAGATCAGCTTTGTTATTGGGTGTGGCCATTTCCAATATGGGTCGAACATGACGGGGATCAACAGCTACCCCCTCTTTTGAAATAGTACGACCAATATAGTTTACTACAGGAACCCTGAACTGAAATTTCACCTGATTGAATCTAACCTGGTATTGTCGTGCCCTTTCAAATACCTTTGTGAGTGCCTCATCATGTTCTTCGGTAGTTTCTCCGGCCACGATAATGTCATCGATATAGATTTCCACATTCGGAATGTCACCAAAAAGACGTTCGAGAGTTTTTTGAAAAACCTCCGGAGCGGAACAAATGCCATAGGGTAGTCTTAAGAACTGATACCTCCCAAATGGAGTGTTAAAGGTACATAGGTTTGCACTATCATTGTCTAATGCTACGTGCCAAAACCCCTCTTTAAGGTCTAAAACAGAAAACATGGTTTTACCCTTTAATCTAGTTATTAAGTCTTCTGCCTTGGGAATCATGTGATGCTCTCTCTTTACAGCTGTGTTTAGATCACGGGGATCTAAACATAGCCGTAGACTGCCGTCCCCTTTCTCTACCAATACCAGACTGTTTACCCACTCGGTGGGTCGGTCTACCTTCTTGATGATTTTATCATTCTCTAGCCGCGATAATGTATCCTTGAGTTTACTGTGTAGACTCAAAGGGACCCTTTTGGGGGGGTGCACTACTGGCACAACTCCTTGCTTTAATTCTATTTTATGCATTCCTGGGAGATGACCCGTTCCAGTGAATAGATCTTTGTTGGCATGAATCACCATTTCTTTAGTCTGAGAGATTTTAATTTGGTCAATACGACGAATTAAATCTAGCTTTAGGCAGTCATTTAACCCCAACAAGGGTAAATGATCACTATTGACGACAATAAAATCTATTGCGATCGGGGACCTTTTCTTTGCTTTACAAGTCAGGGTAATCAGCCCTTCAGGCTTTAGCCGGAAACTGTTGTCACCATATGACACTAATACAGCGTTTGTACACTTTAGCGTAAGTTTAGGATTAATTTCCTTTAATACCTTAAGGGGAAGGATGCTGGCTTCAGCACCACTATCCAGTTTAAATTTAACTAACATATTGTTAACTAAAATGCTCTCACACCATGATTTGTTACCAGGTTTTATGCCTGAAGGGTAAGGAAGATCAGGCGTTGAGTCTTTGCTTACCGGTACTTTATGTACTGCGTGCACAAATAAGTCTTCATTAGGCTCTTCCGGATCAGATGTCTGGTTGTGCGGGTCTTGATTGTGGTCGTCTGGGTCGGATGAATCCCCAGGATCCTCACTTTCGTCACGTTCCTTAATTGCGTGGATCTTCTTCACAGGCTTCTTCTGTGGACATCCCTTTGCGAAATGGTTAAGTTTTTTACATATGGCACATGTTTTCCCAAATGCCGGACAATGGTATGCTTTATGTTCGTAGCCACACTTCCTACATAGGTACAGTTCTGAAGATTGTCCCTTTGATGAACTGGATTGAAACACTTTGTCTTTGCGGCCCTGAGGTTTCCGATAAAGCCTCTTTACATTTACTGCATCCAGCGATGTTTTCTCCTGGACCGCCTTGGCTTGTCGCTGACTTTCTTCGGTTGCTCTGCAATGGTCAGCGGCCTTCTGTAGTGACAGCGACGGTTCCCGTAGTAACCTTTCTTGAATAGACTTGTCATATATGGCGAGGACAATTCGATCTCGAATGAGGCTTTCTTCCTGGGATTGGAACTCACATGACTTGGCCGCTATGCGAAGCTCTGTCAGAAACTGATCAAACAGTTGGCCTTCTTTTTGATAAATTGAGAAGAATTTAAATCTTTCATACACTACATTTTTTCGGGGAGAGCAATATAATTCAAATTTCGCTAAGACTTGTTGCAGATTACCCTTGCTCTCACTGTCTTCAAAGGTGAACGTATTATACACGTCAAGGGCATCATCGCCTATGAAACTCAGTAGCTTAGATACCTTGATTGAGTCATCCTTCTCTTTATCTCCACCAGTGGCCTTGAGAAATATCTCGAATTTCTGCCGGAACTTGCGCCAATTTTCAGACAAATTCCCGTTCAGATTTAGTTCTGAAGGTGGCCTATACAAGGATTCCATATTCCTCCCTGACAGCTAGGCCTATGCCTTAAGGTCAGGTCTAGGACGCGACGCGCTTTCTAGAAGCGCCACGCCCTGCCACGCCTCGTTATGTTGACGTGTCGGCCTAGGCCTAGGCCGTGAAATCTCTTTAATTGAGACTCTTGGAAACAAATTGTAGTTTCACTTCTGACACCATGTTGTTTTTAGGATGGCTGGATAATAATGAGACATTATTATTACGGTACTTACAGTTCCCTTTATTGTCTTTCCTGTACAGACATGACAAGTGTACTCCCCTCCGAGTCTCATATCTAACTGACTGCCAGGCAACCTTCAGCTGGTGACTCGGCTGTCCGCCGAGTCCACCGCCTTGGTTAGTCTGTATCTTACAAATAATACCTAATACACAGTACATTACACCCTATTAGACTGAACGAGAGGCAGAAGTGACGCATATTTTGTCATTGTCACCCCCTTGGTAATATGATAATATCTATGTACCCCAACGTACTATACAGCAGAATACATTTTAGTTTGAATTCTCTCTTGGTGATCAATGTGAAATAAAGAAACAAAACAACTAAATGGTTCAAGTGTACTAGAAGTACCGGTAACGAGGTCGGGAACTCACCCAGACTTGTGTATCTGGAAGGTTCGTATGCAGTACGTAGCCAGTTCTTGCACGTCGCTGATAGTGACGGTCATGGATCCATATGTGTCGGTGCCCCTGGTTGGCCAATACTGGTCACACTTGATTCGCGTCCGTTCTTCTAGCTTGGTCATCATTACGATCGTGGCGGTGTGAAGCTCCCAGCACATTCGCCAGAAGTCGGCAAACGTATCTTGTAGGGGACCCTGAACATCATAAACACACACTTTTATTAAATAAACTTCAAACAATCATACAGATGTAGTTTAAAAATGAATAATCTGTAATGTATGAGAAGTTATATATAGTGTATACTTAGAGAGGCCAAAAGGCTGGGTTAATTGGAACTCAGAACAAGATAAAACATGTTCTAGTGAGGGGAAGGGTACAGAAGGATGACAGCTTACCTGAGAAAGTAGATAGGCCGCTTAGAGAAACATATACGTAGATGAGAAGACAAATAAACTGAGACGTTTCGGCCAACTAGTGGTCTTGATCTACTCACGCAGTAGAAGAAGAAGAAAGTTCTTCTACTCACGCTGAGTAGATCAAGACCACTAGTTGGCCGAAATGTCTCAGTTTATTTGTCTTCTCATCTACGTATATGTTTCTCTAAGCGGCCTATCTACTTTCTCAGGTAAGCTGTCATCCTTCTGTACCCTTCCCCTCACTAGAACATGTTTTATCTTGTTCTGAGTTCCAATTATATATACAATTACATATGGTAAACCTGGTAAAAGACTGTTTTATATGGGTAGAAAATAATACACTAAGGATTCTGATAACATTTAGTACACACGCCATAAAGTGGCACAAAGTTTTCTTTTATCAACGCAGATCACATTGTTCCCTCGACATACCTGAGTTGCGACATAAGCGTTGTGTTTCCGATAGCCGTCGCAGTAGTTTGCATTGATGTAGTCACTCCCGAGAACGTTGTCCAGTGGCTGAAGGATTACCCTAGAGTGGTCGTACGCGATCACATTCGCGTATCGGTTCTTGGGTTTGTTCACCTCCATGTTTGAATGGTCCCATGTAAACTGCTGGCCCGGCTCAATTGACTGAAAATATCGGAATCACAATCTAACTGCTGTATCTTTATTACAAAACTTAATTAAAAATATTCCTTCTGGAAAGGTGAATACCATCCAGGAGTTTTCAACTAGGCCTAATATATAAATTGTTTCAAACCGTTCTGAAGACTTATTTTCCTAACTATAACTATGTATAACTATGTATTATAACTTTACACGTATTACCCGACTGGTTAGGTGGAACATTGATCTACACTGATTGAACTTACAAAGCGAGCGTCTCCATTAGACTTTTATTACACTCGTTCGCTTATCAAAGCGTCACACAGAGCGTTTCCTAGTTATTAATACCTTATGTTAAGTGATCAAATGTGTAAAATCTTGTACACCAAGTTTAATCCTAATCTTGATCTAAGTAATCTCTCTCTTAAGTAATTGATAAACAGTAGTACAACAGTACAAATGTATGATAAATAAAGTATAAAGTAATAATGTGTGTAATAATATATTAAATAAAAAACCCAGTTTCTTAATCGAGTCCCATCGGGCATCTACCGGTAGGACCTACCATTCATATTGAAATAATGTACTTTATTGATTAATACATGAGTAGGCCTACAGTATAAATCAGAGCACTGACTTCCAGTGGGTATAACTTCCTTGCAAGAAGGGGGTCTTCTACAATTAGACCGGACGCCACCCCAGAAATATGTTTTGCACTGCTGCACCCCTTTTGAGGCAGAAAATGCAATATGCCATGAGTTAGACGAAGTAAATGTGCATCTCAAGTCACCGTGCCTTTTTTGCCTCAGTGGTGCAAACGCCGAATAATTTAATTTGAAATTCATAATTTTTGCTATTGTAATCGCACGCATATGATTGAATATAGTCGTGTATCATCACTATTTACTATGATACGACAACGTGTAATATATCAAATGAAAGATCTTAAAACGCTTGTTCATAATATATGCAATGAAAGTTCATCAAATGGATGTAACTAAACACAAATCGTGAATTAATTACGAAATTAATCTACTTCGAAGGAAGCTTATTTTATCAGTTTTTTTTACAATAGTAGAAATGAAAAAAACACTGCAACTAATAACTTATACGATGCATCATAGTGTAAGCTTTAGATATTGTCTCTTGTCATTTTTATGTATTATTATTATTACGCCCACAATGAACAATAATAGTGAACCACGTGACCGTCTTACGGAAACCATGAAAGTTTGTTTTTATCCATGCAAGGTCACAGTAATTTTTATTTGGTGCAAAATGTACTTTAAAATGGACCTAATACTAAATTGTATGTTAGGAACAGTCAGTTATGGATTTTTGTATTTTTGTTTAGTAAACAAAGAATATTATAGTATTTTGAATTTACGTTTTCTTTAGATTTTGCGACTTCGTCCAGCCCTAACCTCAATATAATTACTTAAATGTACACAAATATTATTATCAAATTAATGAACATTAAATTGTGAGCTCTATTGAAGTTACCAATTGGCAATATCTATTTTTGTTTTCGAGTTTTTCGTCTTCTTATCCGACGATGCGTATTTCCACTACTGCTATTTTTCAAGCATCGAGATTTTTGTTTTGAGCGCGGAAATTGGAAGACTCGCTCTTTAGTTCTCGTAAGGATAGCCCCGTCCCATTCGGTGGCGATTGACAAAAGGGCCTCAACCTTCCTTGTATTGACAACCCATCTGGGACCAATAAACAAGGTTGTATAAATAAAACATGAATAGGCCTAATAGCCCCATCTGCTAAAAGCAAAGATTACTCACTCTTTATAATCTATGCTAAAAGATTTGTTCTGCTAGTTTTTCAAGTCGGTGCTTTCAATGTGTGACAAGACACTGACGGGAGTTGTCACATTGTGTTGTTGGTCCCGCACAGTATTTCGTTATCTTTATCGAGTTTTGCATCATATTATAATTTATAAAATATTACATTTTAATTTATGTCTACGTTTGTATTGTGTTTCTGTTGGTATATTTAGTTAAAAGTATTGTTTTCATAGTGACCATAGTGTAGTGCATGTCATAGTGTATTGGTGCACATAAACGTGTAGGTGAATGCTTTTGATTTATGTTCATGTTTTACCGAGTGTTTTATACTGATTTATGGAAGAAACTAGTCCTTTGAAGATAAAGCCTCCCCAAAAACGTTTTAAAAGGTCAATTGACTACGAAAGGTGTGTTTTTTGCCAAAATGAGACGGGTGAAAAGTTAACTAAGCCATTATCTAGCACTGTAGAATCGTTAGTTGATTCAATCCAAGGATGTAACGACATTGTTTCAATAAGACTGTCGGAGAAACAAACTTCGTGCAACCATTTCAAATGGCATTATTTTTTCGACGATTTTTCCTCAAAACTAATGATCCACATAGAAGCTTGTGATGCTCAAAATTTCTCTCCGTTCGACCGCTATCGCGATAAAAATATAACAAACAAAAACAAAAGAACTGTCATAAGTATAGACTGAAAACGCTCCCTTCTCTCGCTTCCATACATTTTTGCCTACATTGTTTCACTATAAGCTATAAGAAGTATTATTATTTGTCATTGATACTGCTTTTATTATTATTCGTATGTGTCATTGATTATTTTTAATTATTATATATGAAAGATTTGTAAATAATTGTCGAAACTCACAATCAATTACAAGTGGAAGTGCAAAGGTTTATCGTTTTATCGTTTTATTTTCATTTACGACCACCTTCCGCTCCGTCACAACAACCGTCCCATTCAGTCTATTCAACCTTGGCATGCCGCTTTACACCCTGTCTCCCCCCGCCGATATCCTACTGCGTTTAGGGGCTAGTTAGCGAGCCTCACAACTTCTGGAGACGAGAAACTATGTCATTTTGTACTACATCATCTCACAAACCAATTTTTATCTCGTAAGTTATACACATATTGATAAAACAAATTGTGGATGTGTATTAAATGTGAATGTGAAATCATTCTTGTTTGATTTTTACTTCTATGAAGGCATCGTTGTTTCTACTATTTTACTGAGAAATGTGTGATCGTTAAAAAAAGTCTTTTTATCACGATAAAAAAATTCATAATTCCCGAATTATAATAAAAGACAAGCATTTCACTGTTGAAAACCATGTAATCTACTGATATGTATTACGTACTGAACTTTTATTAAAGAAAATTCTCATATTGATCAAATTATAAGAGATCAAAAACGTATCCATCTTTGCGGATAAGCTACAGATTGCCGTGGAAAACTACTCATTACTGGCGTAATTTCATAAATACAAACAAAATGCAAGAGCCATAACTTTTTAATAACTAAATGGTCGTTATTATCAATGCTTCGTATATTAAGATTTCGATTTGTTTAGTACCATAACAAAACTTATAAGATATTACCTAATTGAAAAAGACAAATTTCCGGATGTTGATTACATTTTATGACACGGTATATAATGTAACTTCTTGAATGTTATACAGTTGTATTGTGTGTTTCAATAGCTTTCATTTGATATATAACACATATAATATTGATTATGATAAAAGGGTAATGGTACCCGACATTCGTATCCGTGCATGCCCATTAATTCGTGCAAGTGCCGTCACTTAGATACGATTATTTTCCGTTTGCACCACTGAGGCAAAAAAGGCACGGTGCCTTGATATGCACATTACTTTTATCTCTCTAATGATGTATTGCAATTTCTGCCTCAACAGGGGTGCAGCTAACACCCCGAAATATCAACATTTTTCAAGGGTGGCTCCCGAACTAAATAGTCATATTTATTACGACAATACAATGGAAGAAAAGAAGAATTTAGAAACATAATCATAAAAACGTAAACCTACCTCATATTCTTGTGAGAACTTTAGATTGTCGTTAGCCTTGAGTCTCTCTATGTGGTTGTTCAGCTCGGAGATGGGTATGGGGGGGTGGGAGATCATTCCGGGCGTCTGGAAGTTGAGTCTCCGCATCTCTACGGGGTCTGTGGGGGCGTGACTGGTGCTGACATCAGCGGCCATCAGGGGACGAGTGACGGCAGCTTGGTCGGGGGCCTTGCAGGGCTGCCGTCGTCTGGAACAATATCACCCGTCAAGCAACAGTAGCAGTTGAGTCTCCGCATCTCTACGGGGTCTATGATATTTCATGTGATTATACCTCATAATTTGGCATAAATGTAGGCTATTACATGTTTAAATGAAATACTAAAACTTGATGTATGTTATTGCCTTTTATTTCACAAGTTTCAAGACGTCAACAATAAGTTGCCATTGTCGGCCATATTGCCGAAGTCATGCCCGAAATGCATTCTGGGGAAATGACGTCACTACAGCCGAAATGATGTTGCAGATGGTAGTCTGCATTTTTCTCGCATGGGCGCTCGGTAGACTTCCGTTCAAATTAAACAGCGGGAATACTCGACTCGACTCGAATATCATGAAAAACTCGCTCGCGTTCGATTTAGTACCAGCTACTCAACTTTACTCGAGTTTTCCAGTACTCGCGCATCCCTACTAGTTAAATAAATAAAATAAATTCACATTTAGAGTCTACCCACTCAGTAACTAAACTGATTTGCAGTGGGGGACTTTAATTTAAAGTGACTAAACCAACCCTGTAGGCTTCGAACACCATCGACGAGTGAGCGATAACCAATCAAAGATCGATATTTCAAATACGAAACATATGAATCAGTGATTGGACAGTGCAAACACCTGTGGACACAAGTGCCAGAATCAACAAGGCCGTTACAACTCACTTCTTAATAATGAAGAGCAGCACGAAACAAATGGAGAGCATCAGCGCGAGTATGATGGGTCCTATGACCCAGACCATTCCCGCCTCCTCCGTGTTTGAGATGATGTGATTATTAGTTACAACTCACTTCTTAATAATGAAAAGCAGCACGAAACAAATGGAGAGCATCAGCGCGAGTATGATCGGTCCTATGACCCAGACCATTCCCGCCTCCTCGTGTGATTGCGATGATGTGATTATTAGTTACAACTCACTTCTTGATAATGAAGAGCAGCACGAAACAAATGGAGAGCATCAGCGCGAGTATGATCGGTCCTATGACCCAGACCATTCCCGCCTCCTCGTGTGATTGCGATGATGTGATTATTAGTTACAACTCACTTCTTAATAATGAAGAGCAGCACGAAACAAATGGAGAGCATCAGCGCGAGTATGATCGGTCCTATGACCCAGACCATTCCCGCCTCCTCGTGTGATTGCGATGATGTGATTATTAGTAACAACTCACTTCTTAATAATGAAGAGCAGCACGAAACAAATGGAGAGCATCAGCGCGAGTATGATCGGTCCTATGACCCAGACCATTCCCGCCTCCTCGTGTGATTGCGATGATGTGATTATTAGTAACAACTCACTTCTTAATAATGAAGAGCAGCACGAAACAAATGGAGAGCATCAGCGCGAGTATGATCGGTCCTATGACCCAGACCATTCCCGCCTCCTCGTGTGATTGCGATGATGTGATTATTAGTAACAACTCACTTCTTAATAATGAAGAGCAGCACGAAACAAATGGAGAGCATCAGCGCGAGTATGATCGGTCCTATGACCCAGACCATTCCCGCCTCCTCGTGTGATTGCGATGATGTGATTATTAGTAACAACTCACTTCTTAATAATGAAGAGCAGCACGAAACAAATGGAGAGCATCAGCGCGAGTATGATCGGTCCTATGACCCAGACCATTCCCGCCTCCTCGTGTGATTGCGATGATGTGATTATTAGTAACAACTCACTTCTTAATAATGAAGAGCAGCACGAAACAAATGGAGAGCATCAGCGCGAGTATGATCGGTCCTATGACCCAGACCATTCCCGCCTCCTCGTGTGATTGCGATGATGTGATTATTAGTAACAACTCACTTCTTAATAATGAAGAGCAGCACGAAACAAATGGAGAGCATCAGCGCGAGTATGATCGGTCCTATGACCCAGACCATCCCCGCCTCCTCCGTGTTTGAGATGATGTGATTATTAGTTACAACTCACTTCTTAATAATGAAGAGCAGCACGAAACAAATGGAGAGCATCAGCGCGAGTATGATCGGTCCTATGACCCAGACCATCCCCGCCTCCTCCGTGTTTGAGATGATGTGATTATTAGTTACAACTCACTTCTTAATAATGAAGAGCAGCACGAAACAAATGGAGAGCATCAGCGCGAGTATGATCGGTCCTATGACCCAGACCATTCCCGCCTCCTCCGTGTTTGAGATGACGGACACTTCTGTGTTCTCGGACGGAACGTTGGGGTTGGGCCGGCTCGGAGGGGCGCCGGGGGGGACCTGGCGCATGTCCAGGGCAAGGAACTCGGAGAATGGGCTCGAGGTGTACAGGTGCTGAAAACAACATTTATTTTTGATATTAATTTAACAATATATCAATGCATTTTTATTATTGTTTTTCTTTCAATATAGTACAGTATAGTTTGGTTTGTTGTTTCTTTATACTTTTTTGTATTTATTTATGAATTGGCCCCATACAGCATTTTATGCTATTTAACAGTGACCAGTATAACAACGGATGATTAACAACGATGCATGATGATGAAGAAGGGAGGAGGGGAAGCCTGGTACCGGCACGTAGCCTACTCATGTCGAAAAGTACCAAGGGGACCATCAGCTTTATGTCCCATCAGAAAGGACGGCGTAACTTTGACCAGTCATATAGGTTCCTCCACTAACCTGGACTGCCGAGCAGTTGACGAGAAGAACGAAGCTGTTACACAAGCTTTCGAACCCTCCAATCTGCTCTAACCAACGGGAACTAGTGTTTCAGAGGAGAGTAGTCACCCATCCACCTCCTGACCTAGCCCGAGGTTGCTTAACTCCGGTGTTCGTATGGAAACCGGCTAAGCGACCGCGGCTAAACCGTTGGCTTTGCTATTTTATGGTTTTCCATTCCCCTTGTACTGAGACGATTAGATAACTCACCTTCTGTGGAGTATCTACCACGGCCCTGACGAAGATACGATATCTCTTTCCGCGCTCCAGTTTACGGTTGAGGAATCCCTCGTAAGTATCCCCGCTGCCCATGTGGAATGTGTACGGAATGTTGCGTTGCGGGAACTTGGCGGCGACGTACGGTGAGTTCTCACGCTCCTGCTTTGCACCCTTGTTGGCAATCATCTGCACACACAGACAAACCAGGGTTGTAACAAGGGGAAGCTCTCTAAAAGTAATGTCAATATAAAACAAAATAATTATCCCTTCCTCATTCTCTCATTTAAAGACAATTTCAAATCTTTTCTCATATTTAGCTCCTTTTATTCTCTCTATGAATTGCTGTCATCCCAACACAATGCCATATAAACACTTTGGTTATTCTCATTGGTAAGCAGGGTGAGAATTGATGGGGGGGGGGATGAGGGGGATTTCCCCTCCTCTGGTAATTTCATCCCTGGCTCTGTTTTACTGAAAGGTGTCCCCGCCAGGGATGGCTAAATCCTCACCTCTGGATACCCATCTCATCTCATATCATATCAAGTGACTATCTCGTAATGTTAATAAATAATGCATCAATTTACATATTCCTAGCCAGGAAGCATCTGTAGTCTGTACATTAATAAACCAAACCAATGGACTCTCAGATCACTTCTGAGGCCATCTCAAGGGCAATAATACCCCAAAAATAATATTTTCCCTCTGGCGGCAGGGCTTTGCCCAAGACCCCTTACTGCCCACACAGATAGGCCTACTTCACTTGGGCATCCACCCCTCTGGCAAGCCGTCAATTTGCACCCTGTTGGTAAGCATATGCATCTCGTGTCTGTCATGCCATGTACTTGGTATCTCTAAAATGTGTCCATTTTAATCTTCCTTTGACAAATCTGATATCAATGTATCGCATAGATCAATGGATGCTAATAAATACAAGACATTAATTATAAATAATTCAACAACATTGGTATGAACGAATGCTTGTTTGATATTAAAGTGTTGTTTATTGTAGGCTTACATGAAGAAGACTGACACAGTCAGTACAGTACAGGTTACAGAATGACATCACTGGGCCAGTGATGACATCACAGAGCAGCTGTTGCACAGGTTGCTGAGTGTAAACAACACTGGGGCCTTGCATGACACATACATTACATTACACAACATCTAGGCCTATAACAAGTGTGAATGAGTTAAACTTTTAAAAGTAATTTGTAGGGATGTGCGAGTAGTGCTTTTTGACTTCGAGTCGAGTATCGAGTCGAGTTTTAAATACTCGCGAGTATCGAGTCGAGTCGAGTCGAGTCTCCGTCCATCCTTTTCATATTAGAAAATTAATTTGCAGACCTTCATTCTTACACAGTACTGCATAAATTAGACTGCAGTATGCCACCTACTTTGATCTACCCATAATAGGTAGCGTTTATGAGTGAGGGGCTCTACTCTTCTATTTACTTCCACAATATTGGTTAACCAGTTAATTTTTGTAACAGGTTAAATTAAAATAACTGATTAAAAAAAGAATATTAAATGGGAACTTTCAACTATGCTTGCTTAAATATTCGTCCACGGCCGCTTGTTCAAACTGACCCGTATCAAAGGATACCGCACACTCTCAAGCGCCCCCCCCCCCCCCCCCCCCCCCCCCCCCCCAATATTTGCAGATCGCGCGTACTTTGCGCGAGCCATCCCTTGGTTCAGGCCGGCACTCGGCAAGTGAGAACGGAACAGATGCGGCCGAACGAGAAAGAGCGAGAGAACAATGGTCTGAGCGAGACGCGACGGAAGTAGTTCGCCGTGTCGGCTGCTATCGGCCGCCGTGAGAGAGAGAGAAAGCGCTAGTCGCAGGACGCGCGAGTGGAAGCGAGATCGCGATCGTAGACGCAGGCGAGTGCAATGGAAGCGGCCGCCTGTTGACAGTTCACTACGCAGCACGTAATCAAGAATGGATTAATGAAAAACGACTTAAATAAGCCTCTACATTCGGATATTGCGTTAAAATAAATTGAAATCAATATCCACAATGGTTACAGTCGTGTTTATGACGGCAAAAATAAGCTGACCGGGCCCGCATGCTCGTCACGTAGAGGCCTAGAAGGCCTAAAACATATCGATTTTACAATCGATTCTTGCGCGATTTGTTGGTAGCGCTACCTGTTGGCAGAAAGTTAAACCTTTCGGATTCGGCGGCTCCGTCGACAACTACTCGACTCGACTCGACTTTCGTAAAAAATACTCGAACACTCGAGTCAAGTGGCAACTACTCGACTCGACTCGAATTTTCGAGTACTCGCACATCCCTAGTAATTTGGGCTGTTTTGAATAAATGTTAACATTAATTTGTACCTAGTTTATGATTGTTTCAATGAATCATTTGTCTTATTGCAATGATAGTGGTCTAGTTATTTATTCATTTTATTGTAATTAAGGCAAGTGTAGGGCACAATGCCCTCTTTAGCCAGATGAGTGATGATTGATGAATGATAATGAGGAAGAGAGGAGGGGAAGCCTAGTACCGGCCTAGTAGCCTGTCTCTACTGGATACTTTGACCTAATCCTTCTTTGTATCCTATACTTTGTACTCATGTCAAGTCTTTGGATGCTAATAAAATGAATGAATGAATGAATCATGTGGTGGTATATTTCTTCACATCTCAAGCTTACCTCTTCAGTTAGGAACTGGTCAGGATTCTTGTGTAGAGTGAGTTTATCTTCTGGAACCACGATGAGATAGTAGTGACTGATTGGCCCGTACTCTTCAGATGCCTGCGGGAGAATCACCTGAATCTCCACTCCGCTCACAACACCGTAGAAGTCGGGTTTCACCATCGGTTGGGGAGCTACAAGACACGTACCAAGAAACTTCTATCAACAACAGGGTTGATTGTTGAAAGTGAAAAAGTGATCAACACATATTTATTTCAAGCATTGTGTGCCATAATTAGCGTGAATTCGTATATTTTGCACTTACCGCATGAAATGGAGTTTTTCGCTTGAATTTGCAAGAAACAAGCTTTTATTACGTGCATAACCCTACCAAAGTTCGAGAGCTTTTGTAAAAAATTACATTTTTCACTTTTCGCTTTTATAGTTAATGCGAATTTCACAGACTTTAATCATAACGTAAGAGGTATCATTGTAATCACAAACATTTAACTCATGCTTTGGTAAGTGGTAGTAGGGCCTACGATGCTGACATTTTTGTGGGAGTTATAGCTTGGGATGTCGGGTACTATTATGATAATTCAGACGGTCAGGAAAATAATCGTGTATGAACAACCAGTGTTATATTTATCATTAGGACTATTCTCAGTTCTTTGGAAAGGTTAAATGCACACAAAAAAGTTTAAAAATGGCTAAGACAACAATCTGCTTGTATAAAAAAAATACATTTTTCTTAATTTTCCAAGAAGTAGTGCTCAAATTTTTTTTAACAATTTTTGTATTCTCTTTGATCATGCTTTTTATAAAAACAATCAAAACACCAGATTTTTGTTGGCATCTAGAAAAGCCTGAAGTTCAACTGGACATTAATGTTGTAACAAAAATACTTTATAAAATGTGAGCCACTTCGGGTGGACCACGCAGAATATAAATATTATTTTATTTCTAATCTCCAAATAAAAGCACAACTAGTACTATATTTTCCAACTGACCTGCCATTTGTGTGGTGACAGTGATTTTAGTAGGTGGTCGGTATTGGTGGTCGGACGGAATAGCGCTCACGTTCACACTGTATGTAGTGAACGGTGATAACTCGTTGATAGTATGAGATCGTATTTCAGGTTCAAGTAGAAGAGATCTTCTGGGTACGACCTGAAATAAAGATTGTTAGTTACTTATGAAATTATTGAACTGTACAATTTAATTATAAGTCAGCTTAAGAGTAGACATTGTTTCACAATTGAAAGTGGTGCAAGGCAAGAGGTTCTGTTATCTCCACTACTATTCAACAAATATCGTCCAACTGATAAATGCAAATGTTGGTTGTTTTGAAGCCTCGGTCAGTGTAAATGACTTGTGCTATGCAAATGACATAGTTCTCATGTGTCTATCAATATCTGGCAGTCGTACATTACTCCACACATCTCGTACACTCGTACATTAAGCGTGTGACAGATATAAAGATAACATGGCCTTGTTTACAGTGCGAAAAAGACGAAACTCATAGTCTTTAGGGCAAAAGGACGAGAGCAAACTGTTACGTTATGCCACTGTGTCATTGTGGGAGCATCATTGCCATTGTAAAACAAACCAAATATTTGGGCCATATTATAAAACATTGTCTAGACGATGAAGATATTCAAAGGCAGTGCAGAATAGAGGTGGTCACGTGAGTAATATAAAACATTGTCTAGACGATGAAGATATTCAAAGGCAGTGCAGAATAGAGGTGGTCACGTGAGTATTATAAAACATTGTCTAGACGATGAAGATATTCAAAGGCAGTGCAGAATAGAGGTGGTCACGTGAATAATATAAAACATAGTCTAGACGATGAAGATATTCAAAGGCAGTGCAGAATAGAGGTGGTCACGTGAGTATTATAAAACATTGTCTAGACGATGAAGATATTCAAAAGCAGTGCAGAATAGAGGTGGTCACGTGAGTATTATATAACATTGTCTAGACGGTGAAGATATTCAAAGGCAGTGCAGAATAGAGGTGCTCACGTGAGTAATATAAAACATTGTCTAGACGATGAAGATATTCAAAGACAGTGCAGAATAGAGGTGCTCACGTGAGTATTATAAAACATTGTCTAGACGATGAAGTTATTCAAAGGCAGTGCAGAATAGAGGTGGTCACGTGAGTATTATAAAACATTGTCTAGACGATGAAGATATTCAAAGGCAGTGCAGAATAGAGGTGGTCACGTGAGTAATATAAAACATTGTCTAGACGATGAAGATATTCAAAGGCAGTGCAGAATAGAGGTGGTCACGTGAGTATTATAAAACATTGTCTAGACGATGAAGATATTCAAAGGCAGTGCAGAATAGAGGTGGTCACGTGAGTATTATAAAACATTGTCTAGACGGTGAAGATATTCAAAGGCAGTGCAGAATAGAGGTGCTCACGTGAGTAATATAAAACATTGTCTAGACGATGAAGATATTCAAAGGCAGTGCAGAATAGAGGTGCTCACGTGAGTATTATAAAACATTGTCTAGACGATGAAGTTATTCAAAGGCAGTGCAGAATAGAGGTGGTCACGTGAGTAATATAAAACATTGTCTAGACGATGAAGATATTCAAAGGCAGTGCAGAATAGAGGTGCTCACGTGAGTAATATAAAACATTGTCTAGACGATGAAGATATTCAAAGGCAGTGCAGAATAGAGGTGGTCCCGTGAGTAATATAAAACATTGTCTAGACGATGGAGATATTCAAAGGCAGTGCAGAATAGAGGTGGTCACGTGAGTAATATAAAACATAGTCTAGACGATGAAGATATTCAAAGGCAGTGCAGAATAGAGGTGGTCACGTGAGTATTATAAAACATTGTCTACAAGTCTTTGGGCGTATTTAAAATCAATTTCAAAAATCACCTGTTAAAGTCACAGAAGGAAAATATAGTAATCCGAAGGCAAGCAAAACGTAAACCACTGTCATGGTCAAATTTCTATTTTATGGCATATGCATATATACTTGTCGCTCTTATGATAATATACATCTGCCATTTGTGAGAAGAGCACAGTAAATTTACTGGCTGGCTTTATCCAGGTTATGGAAAACTGCTAGGGTATGGCATAAGCATTGTGTTTGCACCTGTGAATGACCTTTGTTATGAATTGTTACGACAGGGTAAGGATTTGTGAGAAAAAAAATAAAAAAAAAAAAAAAATAATAATAATAATAATATGTGTGTGAAACAGTCACACACCTATTTTAGTCACATATGTAGTAATTACTTATGAGTGTGGTTTGACTGGGATATCTTTGTTGAAATAACAAAGAAAAAAGATATCCTAGTCAAATAACACTCATTGTTGTGTTAGTATTGTTAATATAGGCTATTAATTTTGTAATCCAATGGTTGTGTGGAAGAGCGATACATGTATCGAACAACGCCATTTTATCCATCCATGTATGTGTACAAATAAAGACTATCTATCTATCTATCTATCTAGACGATGAAGATATTCAAAGGCAGTGCAGAATAGAGGTGGTCACGTGAGTAATATAAAACATTGTCTAGACGATGAAGATATTCAAAGGCAGTGAAGAATAGAGGTGGTCACGTGAGTAATTTTTTACTCATGTCACATCACGTCACGTTGACTCATGTTTCCACACATGTATGACTATTTTCTGTTCAATCATGATCACGCACGATCATGTTGTATTTAGTAAGTCAATCGCGCATACTCATGGACACCAATGATTTCAAAAAAGCATATATATAAAAGTGTCATTTTACATATATATTATGTCTAGCCTATCAATGTGTATAATTTGAAGTTTGTTGGGGAAAGAGTGATAGGGATCGACCTACAGATTACCTGTAGAAGTTTGGGTAGTTGTCTGAAGAATGAAGACACGAACATATTTATAAACAAAACGACGAAACGTTTCGGCTTAGGCAGCCTTGTTCACTCGTCGGAGTGGAGAAACTAACTAGAAACTAGAGTTAGTTTAGTTTCTCCACTCCGTGTAACAATTTACTTTTGTATTTGTAGCTTTAAAATAACATTTAAAATAAAAATGATTGATTTACGTATGAGTCAAGGTCATCGGTAGTAGTATTCTTACTTGTGTCTGTGTGATGCCTTGAGAGTCAACGAACTCCTTGACGGCATCGAATGAGATCTTAAAGTTGATGGGGTTAAGTCTGATTGGCGGGGCCCAAGAGAGAGTCATGCTGTGTGTGCTCACGTCGTGCGCTCTCAGACCCAACGGAACATCCTCGGGTTTCACCTTCACCGTCACCTGCAACCAATGTCATCTCCAGGTATCAAATCACATATTCTTTATTATTATTATTATTATTATTTATTAGCCTTCATACAAATCACTTATGCGTCTACACACTGTTGTGGTGAACAAGTATCAGAAGTTGTCAATAATTTATCAGCAAATATAAATCTAGTACTACAAAACAGTCATTATTTAGTACGGCCGCACTTCGCGAGATCTGTCGCTTTATATTAATTTATTTATTTATATACATTTATATATTATATTCATTATTTTAATAGATATTTTGTCTTTATCTAAGTGACATACACACTAGAAACATATAAGATGGCAAATAGAGATCTCTGTATCTGTCATGCAATGCTTGCATATATATATATATATATATATATATATCTTGACCCCGTTTCCAACATTAATCTATTGGGTAGGGGGGGCACCTCTATTCTCATGCGTTTGCATACTACTACTACATACTCTCATACTCTCATATGCTTGCATATGTAGATAATTTACAATAATTATATAATATATATATATATATCGCTACTCTTTATTCCAACATCATTTAGTTGGGTTACAATAATATTTACCATTTACTTTACATTTTTATTTACATTTTTATTTTTATTTGCATTAATTTTTAATTTTTATTATTTATAACATTATACTGTATTGTTTATCACATTTTAAATAATAATTATGTATCAGCATGACTATTTCATGCTCTCTTTGGAGCAGTGCACATCTGTACCATGTACAAGATCAAGGTGAAAAAGAACTATTAATTATTATTTTGTCTGGGCCCAGATTCACAATTAAGTTAGTCTTAACTTCAGCTGGGTCTAACTTTAGGACCACTTATGATTATTACACACCATTGGCTGATAGGGACTTGCTCATACTGTCGACTCAACCCTAGGATAATTAACACTTGAGACCAAAACTTAGGCCCTGTCTGTGTTGGTCTTACCTTGGTTCAAAGATAGTGGCAATGCGCCTATCACTTCAAAGTGTGAACACGAATAGATATCATTAATAATAATGACCTCTATTTGGTCTCTGCAGTCAAAGCTGTTGCCACATGTAAATGTAAATAAACGATATCTATTCGTGTTTACAACACGGTTGCAATTACAACACAGACAAATGTAATGCAAGCACACTCCTCCAAGTGTACTCTCTAGTCAAAGTCAACTACGACAACTAATCAAAGTCATAAACGTAAGTCAAAAAAAGTCATACAAAGTTTAGGAAGTTAAGCCTAATCTAGTAAAATAATAAAAAAATGACTCGCACATATCCTATTCACTTTGACTTTGACTGTAAAGAGGTTGTCTGAATTAATGTTTTAGCTGAATCTGTGGGAAAACTAAGATTGGGTTAGATTAGTGAACAAGTTGAAAGAGAGCAAGAAAATAAGCATTTCTTTACTGGGCCACAATGATAGTAATGAAACCAAATGTGGGCATTTTAAAAGAAGATGACTATACTTTAATGATTATACCTACCTTTTCTGACAATCGTCCAAGTCCAGACGATTTCGTTCGGGCGGCGACCGCAATCGCGTATTGAGCAAATTTTTCAAGATTGACGAGGTCGGCAGACTCCGTCAATCCAACCACTTTCTGCGACCACTCGTCAAGGTCTTCCACTGCCGTCATCGTGTAGAAGATCTGATAGCCGACCACCTTTCCCCCTCGACTTGGAACGCCCTCCCACCAGACCTACAGCCAATCAGATAACAGTAGTAGTAGGTCTTCCACTGCCGTCATCGTGTAGAAGATCTGATAGCCGACCACCTTTCCCCCTCGACTTGGAACGCCCTCCCACCAGACCTACAGCCAATCAGATAACAGTAGTAGTAGGTCTTGCACTGCTGTCATCGTGTACAAGCTGGTAGCCGACCACCTTTCCCCCTCGACTTGGAACGCTCTCCCACCAGACCTACAGCCAATCAGATAACAGTAGTAGTAGGTCTTGCACTGCTGTCATCGTGTACAAGATCTGGTAGCCGACCACCTTTCCCCCTCGACTTGGAACGCCCTCCCACCAGACCTACAGCCAATCAGATAACAGTAGTAGTAGGTCTTCCACTGCTGTCATGGTGTACAAGATCTGGTAGCCGACCACCTTTCCCCCTCGACTTGGAACGCTCTCCCACCAGACCTACAGCCAATCAGATAACAGTAGTAGTAGGTCTTCCACTGCTGTCATGGTGTACAAGATCTGGTAGCCGACCACCTTTCCCCCTCGACTTGGAACGCTCTCCCACCAGACCTACAGCCAATCAGATAACAGTAGTAGTAGGTCTTCCACTGCTGTCATGGTGTACAAGATCTGGTAGCCGACCACCTTTCCCCCTCGACTTGGAACGCCCTCCCACCAGACCTACAGCCAACCAGATAACAGTAGTAGTAGGTCTTGCACTGCTGTCATCGTGTACAAGATCTGGTAGCCGACCACCTTTCCCCCTCGACTTGGAATACCCTTCCACCAGACCTACAGCCAACCAGATAACAGTAGTAGTAGGTCTTCCACTGCTGTCATTGTGTACAAGATCTGGTAGCCGACCACCTTTCCCCCTCGACTTGGAACGCCCTCCCACCAGACCTACAGCCAATCAGATAACAGTAGTAGTAGGTCTTCCACTGCCGTCATCGTGTAGAAGATCTGATAGCCGACCACCTTTCCCCCTCGACTTGGAACGCTCTCCCACCAGACCTACAGCCAACCAGATAACAGTAGTAGTAGGTCTTCCACTGCCGTCATCGTGTAGAAGATCTGATAGCCGACCACCTTTCCCCCTCGACTTGGAACGCTCTCCCACCAGACCTACAGCCAACCAGATAACAGTAGTAGTAGGTCTTCCACTGCCGTCATCGTGTAGAAGATCTGATAGCCGACCACCTTTCCCCCTCGACTTGGAACGCCCTCCCACCAGACCTACAGCCAACCAGATAACAGTAGTAGTAGGTCTTCCACTGCTGTCATGGTGTACAAGATCTGGTAGCCGACCACCTTTCCCCCTCGACTTGGAACACCCTTCCACCAGACCTACAGCCAATCAGATAACAGTAGTAGTAGGTCTTCCACTGCTGTCATGGTGTACAAGATCTGGTAGCCGACCACCTTTCCCCCTCGACTTGGAACGCCCTCCCACCAGACCTACAGCCAACCAGATAACAGTAGTAGTAGGTCTTCCACTGCCGTCATCGTGTACAAGATCTGGTAGCCGACCACCTTTCCCCCTCGACTTGGAACGCCCTCCCACCAGACCTACAGCCAATCAGATAACAGTAGTAGTAGGTCTTCCACTGCTGTCATGGTGTACAAGATCTGGTAGCCGACCACCTTTCCCCCTCGACTTGGAACGCCCTCCCACCAGACCTACAGCCAACCAGATAACAGTAGTAGTAGGTCTTCCACTGCTGTCATGGTGTACAAGATCTGGTAGCCGACCACCTTTCCCCCTCGACTTGGAACGCTCTCCCACCAGACCTACAGCCAATCAGATAACAGTAGTAGTAGGTCTTCCACTGCTGTCATGGTGTACAAGATCTGGTAGCCGACCACCTTTCCCCCTCGACTTGGAATACCCTTCCACCAGACCTACAGCCAATCAGATGAAGCGTTGCCCCAAGCAAGCAAACCATAAGAAATTAAAGATTCGGCAAGAGCAAAATACACGCTACACAACATAGAGAATGATAAACAATATTTTAAGAGTAAATTTGATCTACACAAGACCTTAATTTCTTACAAACCGATTTAATGTATGGTTCCCATGTAAAATTGTTGTCAATAGTTAATCCTAAATATACGTGACTAGTTACATTTTCTATAAGTTCTACACATTTACAAACAAACAAATCAATTTTGTGATGTTAACATTCATAATTATGACAGATAACTTCGACTTCTTTGCCGTTTTTAGCGTAGGTATACATATATGAATAAGCTTGGATTAAGTAAAATTAATAACAAGGTCATAGTCACGGATCCACCTCAACAAGTCATTAAAATCTGTTTGCATGTCAAGTTCAGCCACCTTTATATTTTTGTGCACTGAAACTAGCGCTACAACGTCAGCATATAAAAAAACGTAGCAATGCTTCAGACAACTAACCATAGGGCCTATCATTCACGTAGACCAAATACAAAATGGGACCTAAAATAGAACCTTGTGGTACTCCCATTAAAATTTCCCTCTCGCGACTTGAGGTGTACTTCCGATTTTAAATAATAAATAATAAATAATAATAATAATAATAATAATAATAATAGTAATAATATCAATAATAGTAATAATAATAATAATAATAATAATAATAATAATAATAATAATAATAATCATAATAATAATAATAATAATAATAATAATAATAATAATAATAATAATAATATCTGATACAATTATAATAATATATGTGCCAGTAGCAAATTAAAACCTGCAAACTATACCTAAATACAGTAAGTTCAATAACATGTAACAAAGAAACAACAAGATTTAAGTAATGATGATTAATAGGCCAACATAAAATTACTAAAACTCCAATGGAGTAATGGCAACAACAAGTAATATATTTTTTGTAATAGTAATAGTAGTAATATATTACTCTACTTACAGATGAAGCCATTAATAGTGTATAAACTGGCTATAGGCCTAGCATACTAAAGGTCCTCTTACAATCTGAAGAATATCAGAGAAATAATAGGTGTTACGGGAACAATCCCTGAGTTTTTTTAGGCATTTCGAAAATCATTCAACCCAAGTGCAAGCCTCACCGAAGATATTGTTTCATGCGATTTACATTGCACAATTTTTATTTCTAGGCACCATATCTTGTAGGCCTATACTTCATTTTGTATCATTATTACTATTCTGTGTCGATTGAGACCGATATTGTTCACCTGCTTGATACAATATAAACAAACACACCTCGACACTTTGTTCCGAAGTGGCCACAGCTTGAACGCTCATGGGTGCCCGCACGATATCTCGCTCCGTGTGAATAGCGATGCGCTCACTCAGCGGTCCCCCACCTTGAGACGTGAACGCTCGCACGTGGAACGCATAGTCTGTGTCTTCTTCCAGGTCCGTGAACACAGCCTGAAACCAGGGGCTGGCATAAGCACAATGTAGACACGTCTTTATGGTACCCGTACAAGATAATAAGTATGTTCCCTTAGCAAGACGTGCTACTCGAGTAGACGTACCTTGGTCTGTGTGGTGTTCCTCTCGGTAATGGTCGTGTGGTCCATTTTCTTGTGGAACTGTACGTCGTAGCGGGTGATCTGGCCGTTACGATGTTCCCTGGTGGGGGTGGCCCAGGTGACGCACACCGTGTCGGGGGTCTGGAAGTGGTACGAGATGTTGGTGGGGGGGCCGGTGGGGGGGCCCTCGGGAGTTGCCAGGTACTTGATCTGCTCTTGGCCGAACCCGATGTGGTTCTGACCGCAGATTCGGAACTCGTACTCCACGCCACGCTCTGAATCAAACCATGAACACTTGCAATTAATAACAAGTGAATCATTATTTATACAAAAACAATGTAATGTTAATGTTAAGACATTGTTCCAAACCAATGACAGTGTGCAGCTCGAACATAACACCTAAATCACTATAGGCTAAAACTATTGGACAGTGATCCAATCAATATGGGTGTACAGCTACACAATAAGTTACTTGATATATTTAGTAAAGTACTTGATAATTTAAAAAATATTAATACCAGAACTCTACTTAAAAATCATGTAAAAAGTTCTGACATAACAATATTCCAACTAGATGTGCTTCTAATAATGCATTGTATTAAAATATAGTCATTAATAGTCTATATATATATAGACTACATTATTATATACTATATACTATATATATATATATATATATACATATAGTGTATACTTGGAGAGGCCAAAAGGCTAAGTTAATTGGAACTCAGAACAAGATAAAACATGTTCTAGTGAGGGGAAAGGCACAGAAGGACGACAGCTTACCTGAGAAAGTAGAGGACGCTTAGAGAAACATATGAGAAATGTCTCAGTTTATTTGTCTTCTCATCTATATGTTTCTCTAAGCGACCTCTACTTTCTCAGGTAGGCTGTCGTCCTTCTGTACCTTTCCCCGAGGTCACTAGAACATGTTTTATCTTGTTCGCATTAGAGCTCGTGTTTAATAATAATAATAGAAATAGAGTTATTGTGTCGTAATGGTTAAGCCCAAGCCTAAATTATGATTTTAAAACTTAAAATTTTTTTAGGCCTGTTACTCCAACCAACTTGACTCGATACTTGCGAGTAGATGGCACCTCGACTCGATACTCGACTCCAACTGAGAAGTACTACTCGCACATCCCTATATGTAGTTAGTATGAATGGGGACAAATTTTTTAACTTGTAAAATTAGCATTTTGTAGCAGTTTCAAAAATACATCCTTTATCAGACCAGATAGATTTATCATCTAAAACCTAAAATTCAAAAACCGTATCTCCTCTCACCCAGGTCGTTGATCTTGTGGTGCAGTACGGACGTGCCCTTCAAGAACTCCTCCCTGAGTGGTTGGTCCCTGATACCGTATCTCAGCCGATAGCCCAGGAGGTCACCGAAGGTCGCCGTAGGTCGGACCCACTCCAGCTCGATGCTCACGACCGGGTCACGTTCCAAGATCCTGGAGGTACAGAAATACAAATAAGTGGTATTTATGGGGAGACGACAACAAATGCATACACTGCAAACCACTATGCATGTATTTTCGGGATGTTTACCTATGCTTTTGAACTTTAAAAATCACAATGAAAATAATGTATGAAAAACTAAAAATTAAATTGGGGTTGTGGGGAAATCTTCAACAATTAAAAAATATTTTATACCGTACAAAATTATTTCATTTTTGGCATGTTTCTGAGTAATTTTTTTCCTGATATAGTTTTGAATGACATAGCAAACGGGTTTGAGCTTACTTGAGGTTGACTGTGGGTCTGTTGGGGACACCCCCCTGAGTCTTGACACTGACGGGAGTGCTACGATCTCCGTCTCCCTTCCTTGTCAGTGCTGCCACCTGTACGGAGTACTTAGTGTCTGGCTAATGACGTAGCAAGAGGGCTAGCTTACTTGAGGTTGACTGTGGGTCTGTTGGGGACACCCCCCGGAGTCTTGACACTGACGGGAGTGCTACGATCTCCGTCTCCCTTCCTTGTCAGTGCTGCCACCTGTACGGAGTACTTAGTGTCTGGCTAATGACGTAGCAAGAGGGCTAGCTTACTTGAGGTTGACTGTGGGTCTGTTGGGGACACCCCCCGGAGTCTTGACACTGACGGGAGTGCTACGTCCCCCTTCCTTGTCAGTGCTGCCACCTGTACGGAGTACTTAGTGTCTGGCTAATGACCTAGCAAGGGGGCTAGCTTACTTGAGGTTGACTGTGGGTCTGTTGGGGACACCCCCCGGAGTCTTGACACTGACGGGAGTGCTACGTCCCCCTTCCTTGTCAGTGCTGCCACCTGTACGGAGTACTTAGTGTCTGGCTAATGACCTAGCAAGGGGGCTAGCTTACTTGAGGTTGACTGTGGGTCTGTTGGGGACACCCCCCGGAGTCTTGACACTGACGGGAGTGCTACGATCTCCATCCCCCTTCCTTGTCAGTGCTGCCACCTGTACGGAGTACTTAGTGTCTGGCTAATGACGTAGCAAGAGGGCTAGCTTACTTCAGGTTGACTGTGGGTCTGTTGGGGACACCCCCCGGAGTCTTGACACTGACGGGAGTGCTCCGTCGCCCTTCCTTGTCAGTGCTGCCACCTGTACGGAGTACTTAGTGTCTGGCTAATGACGTAGCAAGAGGGCTAGCTTACTTGAGGTTGACTGTGGGTCTGTTGGGGACACCCCCCTGAGTCTTGACACTGACGGGAGTGCTACGTCTCCCTTCCTTGTCAGTGCTGCCACCTGTACGGAGTACTTAGTGACTGGCTAATGACGTAGCAAGAGGGCTAGCTTACTTGAGGTTGACTGTGGGTCTGTTGGGGACACCCCCCTGAGTCTTGACACTGATGGGAGTGCTACGGTCTCCATACCCCTTCCTTGGTCAGTGCTGCCACCTGTACGGAGTACTTAGTGACTGGCTAATGACGTAGCAAGAGGGCTAGCTTACTTGAGGTTGACTGTGGGTCTGTTGGGGACACCCCCCTGAGTCTTGACACTGACGGGAGTGCTACGTCTCCCTTCCTTGTCAGTGCTGCCACCTGTACGGAGTACTTAGTGTCTGGCTAATGACGTAGCAAGAGGGCTAGCTTACTTGAGGTTGACTGTGGGTCTGTTGGGGACACCCCCCGGAGTCTTGACACTGACGGGAGTGCTACGATCTCCGTCTCCCTTCCTTGTCAGTGCTGCCACCTGTACGGAGTACTTAGTGTCTGGCTGGAGCCCGGTCACGTTTATCTCGTTGGCGTTCCCGTCCAGAACGTCGAACCGCATCGGATCGTTCAGCAGGTTTTTAGTCTGTAAAGAGTATTTCATTCAAGTTGTGATATGATCATATGGATAGGAATACGGTTGAACAACTAGGTATGTACACTAATGGCCGGCATTATGAAATTTCTTTTGAATCCCACCACCTGCACTGACTCCAATACGAGATATATCGTAATACTATCGAAAATCTATTGCCAACACTGATTAAAAAAGATTAAACCAAAGCGAGCTTAGCGGCGGGCCAAATTCAGTTCATAAGACCCGTCCACAGTTTAGCACCGGCCTAAATTTTAGCCCGAGGCCAAATTTATACCGGTGCTAACGATATATTTAGCCGGGCGTTATAAGACCGGGCCTTAGTGGGCTACTAAATTGTTTTCACCACGGCAGCAACCAATGAATCCTGGTTGCCATAGTGAAACAAGTAGTCTTACTAAATATTTCACAATTCAGACTAAGAGGTATACTTGCACTATGTGACTAGAACCGCTAACTCACGTACCTTTTCAACTCCAATTAGGCGGTAATTGGAAATTCTCTTCAAACTAACCTAACGGTACCCATGATGTTCCATTTAGCAAGTGGTGTGAATATTTACTCTACTTGTAATTATTATATGACTCCCTAAATTGATAGAATAGCCAACCGAAGGAAGTATAGTACTATACTATTACAAGTGCATGTCATTTGACAGCAATTTATTTATTTATTATTTATTTCAATAAGCCTTCTACATTTCCACTCGTATACACATCTCAAGGATGTGTGAGTATTTGAAGTTGTCATGTTTGTTATAGATAGCTTACATTACATACATACATCATATTCATATTATAAAACATATGTAAAAAAAGAAAACACAAACAAACATATGTAAAACATATGTAATATTAAATATTATTAAAACTATTTTTATTGTGTATTTCACATTTGTCATTTAAAATAAGAAGTAGGATTTCATATTTTAATATAGGGAATTCAAAAAGTTACATAGGCCTACACCGAAACATCCCCAGCCTCAAAGAATTCCTTTATGGAATAAAAACTATGCGCTAATAAAAATGATTTGACCCAAGCCTTGAAGTCATTACTAGATCTAGTGCCTCCAATGACCCTTAACTCTTCAGGCAACCTATTATATACCTTAAGGATAATAAGAGATAAGGGTTATCTCACCTCGTCTCTAGTTTCTTGCACGTGGATGTGATACCCCCTTATTATGCCGTTCCGTTCTTTCTCTTGCGGAGGTCTCCAAGAAACGTGGATCGCCGTCGAGTTAATGGGTGTTGCTTTTACGTCTTGAGGACTTCCCGGCACTGTAACCGATCACAATCCATTTCAACGACTCGCCACACGGAGCAAGTACGCACAAACATACGTCATAACTTACCAAGCCTTGACAAGTAGGCCTACAATACAAGTCCTCACAACAGAGATGAGATTTATTTGAGGGAAAAATACAGTTGGTATAGTTTTATCATGGACAGACATGAGTTGGTAAATTATGCTGAATGTATGCACGTACAAATACAGTTCCTAAAAACCTTGAATATTAATTCATTGCAATTTTTGTGTCAAATAAGTTAGTAAGATTGAATAGCAAATATTAATGCCGTCACAAAACGTAATCGCACAATTTGAATTTGTTTAATTTTAGTTAAATTATAAGCAACAGCAATGTCAAAGCAATTTTGCAAAGGTGCTTAGAACATGAACTGGTTCCTGCCTTTTTTTTTAAATTTTGGTAATTTACTAATTTGATTTAATAACTTTAAAAATATACTAAATAATGTATTAAAAAATAGGCACAAAAATATTTTTGTTAAAATTATTCTTTGTGACGTAGCAATGTTTTTAACTGTTTTTTAAAGTGTTTTTTAAAACTAGAAAACATTTTGTAATGATCACCTTCTTTATCATTGTGGATAAGTCAAGAAAGTAGAAGGAATAATTTTTGTTAATATGAGACATAAACGTTTTGTAAGTATTTTGTCCAAAGATTCTTTAAAATGCATATGAATCTGATGACACATTGTGGTGTCCTGAACTAGTAACAAAAATAAATAAAATGTTAACAATATTTAGAGCACCATGAAATTCGCATTAACTATAAAAGCGAAAAGTGAAAGATGTAAATTTTTACGAAATTTCTCGAACTTTGGTAAGGTTAAGGTTTTTTCTTGTGAATTCAAGCAAAATACTCCATTTCATGTGATAAGCGCGAAATATACGAATTCACGCTAATTACGGCAAATTTTCTCAACTTTAAACAACAATCGTAAAAAATGCGAAAATAATACATTTTTGTCGATTTCCTGAACATTCCATTCCACTATTTTTATTTGGTTACTAGGCCCATTTCAGTTTTTATTACATCCATAGAGTCAATGAACAATCTTAATAAAAAATAATTAATTTTTTGATCACAGTTTTTGGGCCACATTTAATATTTTGTTGCTAAAAACCCGAGTTCCGATAAAAACTAATTACAGTGTATTACTAAAATTTTGCTTTTTTTCAACTGATTAATGCTAAATTTTTCAGAGGACACGCTAAACAAACAAAAATTAATGCTAATTTTACATGGGCTCTAACAATAGTATGAAGATAAATCTATACAGACAATCATTTTGGGGAAAGTGTTAGAAGACTTGCTGCCAACTTCGATAGACATGAGTTGTGTGAAAGCAAAGAGTAGAAAGAGAATAGTACCAGAAGAGAAGAAACCACCTTCTAATATTAGTAGTGCTCATTGGTCTACCATCATGGGGATACCTGACTGGTTACATTTGAGTTCTGTGTTTTAGTTTGGTTTACTATTCATTAAAAAACCTATCTAAATCTAGCGATGAAAGCCGTTAAGTCTTCCAACACTTCTTTATTTGTCTCATAGTACCTAATAAGATTGGTACTTCTTTCATACAGAGCAATCATCAGCAGAAAATGATTTATTTTCCACCTCTTTTACAGTACCTGTCATCCAATCGACGCTAAGTGCATGACTGACAAAAGATTTAGGACACAGGTCATGAACTCTATCCCAAATGTCTAAATTTGTAATTTATTGACTATAAAAATAATTTTACTTGAAAACACATGTTTTCACGAAAAATAATTAAATATAGAGAACATTTGAATACCAACACATTAAACACTTGTTGAAGTATATTTTTGAACCAGATTTCTATCACATTGCAGAGCAATTGCGACCCACCAAACATACCTGGTTACTTTCACAACGAAAGAATCGGACTTAGTCAAGAGAGAGAATTTACAAATGCTACTGTACTACATACATAACTTGTAAGACAGGAAGACGGCACAACGAAAACACTCTACATTCTACGGTCTAGACTACACTACGAGACGCTCACAAACTATTCAGCTACTGTCACACAGTAAGAAGTATAGCAAAGTACTTACTGCGTTCCACTGTACGAGGCAACCCAACAGTTAGTTTGGGGAAAAAGTGGAAAAAATTGTATTTGTAAGTGAGAAAATTGTTAGTAATTTTTTTTCATTTCTACACAACAAAAAAATGATTGGTTCTTGTGTGAAAATGTTTCATCTCTCCATCTCTGGTAAAAAATGTTCTTGTTTTCTTATCTGCTACAAAAAAGTAAGTAACAGTGGTGATCATATGACGAACGGGTGTGTCTGTGGCCGAACAAGGCCATCAGTGGGTCTCAAAAAGCAAAAAGCAAAGATGGCAGCATTTTCTGCTGTTTGCTGTTGCTACTGTAACATGCATAGGTTGTACTGTACAAAGCTACTGTTTATTTGTAATAAGGATACGAATAGAAATACGTGGAAATAAGAACCAAAAGAGGTGAAATATTTCAAAACAAGGAGCAACGTAAATAAGAGAGGATTCTCGTCAAGTACGAGGAAGTGACTAAATTCTCGTTTAAAATACAGGAATATTGGTTGGAAAAATCAAGACTAAATAAAAATTTGGAAAAATTATTCTCTAGCAAGACCTGTGTTATCACGCATACATTTGTTCAAACATTGCGCACACGCACAACAGCTCACGCACGATTCAGTCAAACCATGCACAAGTGAAAATAAAAGATAGAGAGACAGAGAAAGATAGAGAAATTCTTCCTGTACTGTGGGTTCGGCGACAGTGTATTGGTATTCAAATGTGATTCGAGGTGCGTCTCCGTATAGTTTAGTACCGACGGGAGCCGTAAGTAGTGTCCTTGTGTGTACATGAATTACTCTGTGACGGATAGGTTTTGCTAGGATCAACGTTCTAGAACGTACGGTTTGCACACCCAAACAAACGCGGCATGACAGTGATACAATAAAACACCAACGACAAGACTTGTGCAGAATTAACAAAGTGCCAGATTAGTGAGTGCCTGTGCCTAATGTGTGCTCAGCCTACGTCAGACCTGGGTAGAGAGGAGAGTGGGAAGGAGGAAGGAAGGACAGTGAAGAGATCAACATGCAATAGTTAAAGAGGTGAATATCTAAATATACAAGTGGTGCAGTTTAGAAAAAACAAAACCAACAAAAATGGTGCGTGTGTGAATAACTTTCTTGAATTAAAAATACATTCAAGTGTGCTGGTGAGCAAGTCATCATTACCATGTGAGAGTGGGTGATACCACGTTTGCTAAACATATACGAAACGTATAAAAAATACCAGAAGGATGTGTTTGCATCGTTGCAACAAAGAGGGGTGGGGGTGACTGACAAATTACAAGCCATACAATATTGATGGTTAAAACCTCTCCCACCATTCAACTGCAGCTGGAAATGCTCTTTGAAGGAAAAAACAGAAATACAATTAGTTAGTTGAAATCGTTTGTTCTCGTCGGCAACGACGACAAAAAATTCTCCTTGGAAGGTCAGACACTCACACACACAAAAATAGCACTTCAAAAATACAGTGGGCTTGCTGCAAAAATTCCGTCACCAAAAATCATTAGCAAAAATAGGTTTTTGTAAAAATGTATCACCATGTCCCCAACTTGACAACTTTTGTCAATGTAAATGTGAATAATGTATTTTTGTCAAGGATTTAGTGAAGGATAACTATGGTTAGGTGAGTGTGGGGCTAGTTTTATTTGGTCTTTCTTTCCTTATTGAGATGTTAATGAATTACAAAAATTTGTAATTAGCTTTTATTATTATTTTAAGTTTAATTGGGAACTTTAAATATATAATTTATTTCTGAACTAACTTTATACTCGAAGCATCTATGTTGTTATGAAAACTGATTACAGTATAAGTGTCATTATTGGCTGGAGTTTTATCAAAGAAAACCAGTAAGAGAATACAGTTTCCCTTAAAGACTGGGTGGCAACAGCTGTTGACATTTCTACCAGAATACAATTCTAATCCAAGTAACTGTTATGAAAATATGCATCAATTTAAAAAACATAGGCAACATTAGTACATTTTCAGTACTTTTTCAAAGAAAATCTGGCAAACAACGTTATTGACAGCCTTAGTTGAAGCATTTACTAGTTTGTCCCGACTAAACAAGGAGCGTGGGGTATCCCGTGTGTGTACATACCATCCTCATGCGTTCGGACCGTTATCGGATAGCTTGGAGGACCGTCACCGACGCTGGTTCCCGCCAAGAGCCATATCCGATATTCCGTCCACCGTTTCAGTTCGTCCAGGATAAAGTGCGT
The DNA here is from genome assembly GCA_945910005.1 of Isoperla grammatica. Classification (NCBI taxonomy): domain Eukaryota; kingdom Metazoa; phylum Arthropoda; class Insecta; order Plecoptera; family Perlodidae; genus Isoperla; species Isoperla grammatica. The sequence goes on along the minus strand of OX246743.1, from coordinate 5,451,888 downwards.
GGCGTTCAAAGTGACCACCGAAGCCTCGGAATCGGAGCGTCCGCTCTCGGCATACTGCAGCTTGTAGTAGACGATCCTTCCGTTGCTGCGCTCGGCAGGCGGAGGGGACCAGGTCACTCGGATCGACGTCGGACCGACGGCTGAGCCCGACACGTTTTGGGGAGGGGCCCCCGGAACTGTGGTTACGTGTTAATACTTTCAAAAACTAGCCTGGCTTCGTTGACAGTTCCCATGGAGAAGGTTGTGTTTAATGATGTTTTGGTTAGAGGAGTCAATCAAGTCTAAAAATCTTCAGTTTCAAAATATATTCGGGCATCATTTCCTTTCGATTTTTTATTTCAGAAAGCCATTAAGTAAGAAATCATTCAATGAAATGTAATTTTGTATGAAGACAAAAAATATTTGTAGTCTTATGTACTGTACTGCATTTGCTGGCAATAGAATATATTTTAGGGATTAATATAATGGATGTGTAGCATATAGTGGTACTATATTAACTAGGGGTCCAGTGATTTACCAATTCCGATACCGATGCCAATTCCGATTTTTTCTAAAATACATTCTCAACAAACTGGCTCCATGATTTTTGGTATGAAATGGAAGTCAATATTATAGGAGATACAGGCCTAGGCCCATGCAAGTTTTTTTTTTTTTAATCGTTGTCTAAGGATAAGCTTATTGAAACCCTAAATCAATGTTTCTCAAACTATTGGTAGAGCTAACTAACATTTGAACAATGAAATGTGAACAAATGATTTTATTTCACAAAATGAACATGACATAATCAATGTTAAACCAGAAAATGGAAAAATTGGATCACTGCCAAAGACTGAAATTGGTATAAATTGGAGAATAACATTGAAACACATAATATTATATTATTTTTGTTTTTAATGATGAAAAGCACAAAAAATAGTATTTTTGATAGTGCGGGTGTGCGATCGGTATCAGAATTGGTACATAAAAAATATAAATTTTGTTTGAATATCTATTGTGTTAAAAAAAATAATAAAAAAATGTTATACCCAATATTTGTATTAAATGTTAATTCAATGGACTACAGTAGTTTCAAGGTGAACATAAAATCTAAATGTATCAATAATGTATTCCAATAATAAAACAAAAGAAAACTAGTATGATACATTGATATGAGGTATTTATAATTGAATTACATCTTTGCTGGACAGTTATATCCTGCGAGAACTTTAGGGATACCTGCGCGGTCTGTTGCATGTCTGTTTGTAACAATTAACTTTCCCTGTTAGGAAAAAAATTGTACCGCTTCAAAAAATTGTTACGGTACATAAATTTGATCAACTAGGAGAAATCTGATCAATATGGATCAGTAATTAATTCCAGTGCATTTCACACACTCACTCACTCACACACCGGCTTGACTTGTGGGGAAAACGTGAGTGAGAACAACTTACAAGTTACTTAATTACTTGGTGGAGTGCATACAAAATGCCCAATGAATATAATATAAACGATGCATATACTTGGTGCAGTGTGGTACATTACTTAAGGCTGTGCTGTGAACAGTGAAAAATTAGGCCATCGAATAACAATAAAAAAATCAAACATTCCTTGTGAAACATGCAATGCTGTGAGTGAATCCACATCAAACGTGACTTAATACAAACAATCAAATTACTGTGACCATTACTTGGTATAGGTTCAACTACAATTTTACTAACTTAGAGAGGAATGGATCTCACAGTTAATACATGGACTCTTGTTTCTTTGGGCATTGAAAGCATTACTCGTCACTAGCTTCGGTCAAACCGAGAAGTAGTACCGAGGCTTACGGCACACGTGTTCTAGCTTCGGTCAAACCGAGAAGTAGTACCGAGGCTTACGGCACACGTGTTTTAGCTTCGGTCAAACTGAGAAGTAGTACCGAGGCTTACGGCACACGTGTTTTAGCTTCGGTCAAACTGAGAAGTAGTACCGATGGGTTTACGGCACACGTGTTTTCATAATACGTGTGGTGAAATCATAATCAAATTAGAACAATCAACAAAACTGTTGATTTCATGGAGATTTCTTGTATTTTAATTATAAAATAAAATATGTTACCAAAAGAAATAAATTGGCTAAATAACTAACAGGAGAAAGACGTATATGTGTAACATACCGTAGTCACACACATAAACAAATAACATGCAGAACTGAAACTTCAAATGCTAAATTTGTTCTTAGTTTATGTATATCACTATCACAACTCATGTACATTTCTTGGTTATGCTGCTGGAATCTACGGCTTTCATCCAATCAGTGATAAAACAAAATCAATTATTTAATTAAAACATTATCAGAATTTGATCGTAAGTTCCAAAGAAAAGTTGAAAACTATTGTTTATCAAAGCAAGGCCAAGACATAATGAAATTGTTAAGTGTATTTAGAATCTAACTCTATTTCCTGGCAAGACACAATGACTGTCCAAGTACACAGATGGAAACATTGTATTCACTCAATAATGCATGATGCCATCTGCATTTGTACCGGTACAAGTACCAGTACAAGTCAGTGAGTCATATGTGATTCCAACAACTTTATATTGTACATAAAAAAACGTTTGCTCCAAATTTATAAATATCATAAACCTGTAGTTTCCTTTAACATTTTGCTTCAACTAAATAACAAATTAACATTGATATTTTTAGGTAGTAGTGGTTTTTTTTTAGGTTGTTTTTAGGTTGTTATTATGCTATAGTAGTACAATTTGGTTTGTATAGCCTACCCTTGAAATAATGTTTAAAAAATATAATGCTACCACAAATTGAAACAAAATTGAAAAGAAATGTAACTTGTTGAATATTTGAAAACTATGAAATGCAAAACAAATCATAAGATACATTGTAAATAATAATTCAATACAAAATCCATTGAAAGACATGAGTAATTTGATTATGATTTCACATAACATAAAAGCGGCTAAGAGTTACATCGGCAACAATGTGAAATTTTGTATCATTTTCTCGGATTTTGTGTTGGTTTCTAGTGTTGAAAAAAATCTATCTGGGGGATTCCAGGGTGTCTCCCAAGTTCGAGTTTGCCAGATGCACGATTAAAATTACAGTAGAACTGTTTGCTATTTATAATGAACAGTTCTGAAAGTGACTGCTCCGTTATTGAAAGTAAATAAAAATGGACCCTAGAATTGTTTTTGTATTAAGTGCATTTTTGTAAGCCAATCTCTTAGCCCCTATTTTGTTTTTAAATAAACAAACTTACCTTGGTTTGTAGGCCCAAGACTCTAAGCTCGCCCATCAAGGATTGTGCATCCACTGTCAGACAAGTCAGCCGTTTCTTTACCAAAGTGGCAACTATAAATGATTTAAGAACAATCGTTCTTGTAATGGCAGCAGTAAATATTGTGGGACCGCGAGTTTCCCTCACACACCAAAGTGAATTTACACAAGTAAAGCAAAGAGCACAATTGCTTACTTAGATCTAAAATCATGCAGTTCTTATATGCCGTAAGCATAGTCGAAAAAATACTACTAACAACTTACGGTATGATAAATGGTAAAAACTATTAATTACTTAGCAAGTTTGATAGAAAAAGTAAATTGGCCACTAGACTAATTGATAAGAAACAGTGGAAATAGGCTCCCACAGGAAGTTGAAGAATCTTCCATCAACTAATTTAAATTTACTGAAATAATATTTCAGTAAACTAATTGCATCTATATCACACACACTTTAAAAAAAAAAAAAAAACGGGCATTTTTTTTTTCCACTAACGAAAATAAGCCGCATGGTGGTTCTGAGAGACACAAAATAAGAAAAAAAAGCGTGGCTTATATGCGTGTAAATACGGTTTAAGACAACATATTTATGTTTCCAAGTAAATCATTCTATGTGTGGACCAAAAGTTCAATTTGTGCAGAATTTTTTATAAGGGATTGATTGGACTCATATACAAGTAGCAACCCCTCATCCGGGCCCGGGGTAGAATAGGCCCAGGATCACTCTGCCAATTGTAAGAGGTGACTTAAAAAGAGACCCTGTTAACATTCCTCCTCCCACTTGGCTTTGCCCTCCCTTGCCAAACTCTCCCTATGACGACCCACGCAATCAATGTATAACGGACCCGATTTGGAAGACGTCAGACGATCTAAGAACTAAGTTATCGAACCTGTCTGAGAGTGGATGCATATTGCGTGAGAGTGGATCGTGTCTTACCATACTGCTTGGTTCGAACAGGGATGGGTGGAGTAGTTGCCCCTTCCCCCCTCTGTGACCGGGCCGCCAGCCACACAAAGTACAGCGTGTTGGGATATAGGCCGGTCAGAGTGTAGCTCTCGGAGATGGGAATACGGCGGTGGTGTTTCTCCTGGAATTAGTTCCGCACATGGATGGGGAGGTTACTCACTACTGTAGGGTAGACATGTATCTATATGATGGTAGCCTACTAGTCTAGTCTACACATAACTGGTGACTTTGGAGCCGCCATAGAAATGAAGCACATCATAAATTGTGTTATAACTTATAATGTCCCCTACTGAAAATTATTTATTGTAACTGAGTGGGTAGACTAGGCCTATACATGCAAATTTATTTATTTATTTAATAACTTCAATAATTGATTATGAAATAATAAAATTTGAGGATGTTAGTTCTAATATTTATTATTTATTTATTATTTATTTATTTTTACCAGTATCCACAATATCAACACAAGAAGAAAACACCCCTTTATCGAGTGGAGAACAAGAGTGGAAAAAGTGGGAACAAACCTCTTGTAGGTTGAAGTTCCTTGATAAAGACACTGTTCACACTGGAGTATAATTGTTTAATAGGTTACCAGAAGATTTTAAGACACTAATTAGAGAAAAACAATGCCTTAAAGCTCGATAACTAAAAGAAAAGTGAAAAATTGGTTGTTGGATCATGGATTTGGTTCGGTGGATGATTATGTTAAATATGACGAAAGGTGAGAGGTTGTAAATGTCCTATGCATTGTAAATTTGTAAATAATTGTGTAAATTTCTACTTTGACAAATTCTAATACTCACATGTAGAATGACATGCACATGAGTGATTGTATAGAAACCTATGAATGAATAAATCAATAAATAAGTAAGTAAATAAGTAAATAAATTAATTAATAAAACAGTAAACTAAAGTGCACAGTGTACCTTGGCATACGTGTCGTTCCAATAAAGCTCGTAGCTGACGATATTCTCCCCGGAGTGAGACGGCCGGCTCCACTGCAGGGTGACAGATGTCTCTCCTACGTCACTGGTACGCAGATTGCTGGGCTGGCTTGGAACACCTGGAGCAAACCGACCATAGCATCATTCATACAACACTCGTAACACGCTCGTAGCTGACAATATTCTCCCCGGAGTGAGACGGACGGCTCCACTGCAGGGTGACAGATGTCTCTCCTACGTCGCTGGTACGCAGATTGCTGGGCTGGCTTGGAACTCCTGGAGCAAACCGACCATAGCATCATTCATACAACACTTGTAACACGCTCGTAGCTGACGATATTCTCTCCCGAGTGAGACGGCCGGCTCCACTGCAGGGTGACAGATGTCTCTCCTACGTCGCTGGTACGCAGATTGCTGGGCTGGCTTGGAACTCCTGGAGCAAACCGACCATAGCATCATTCATACAACACTCGTAACACGCTCGTAGCTGACGATATTCTCCCCCGAGTGAGATGGCCGGCTCCACTGCAGGGTGACAGATGTCTCTCCTACGTCGCTGGTACGCAGATTGCTGGGCTGGCTTGGAACACCTGGAGCAAACCGACCATAGTATCATTCAAACAACACTCGTAACACGCTCGTAGCTGACAATATTCTCCCCCGAGTGAGACGGACGGCTCCACTGCAGGGTGACAGATGTCTCTCCTACGTCGCTGGTACGCAGATTGCTGGGCTGGCTTGGAACTCCTGGAGCAAACCGACCATAGTACATAAGTTGTATATTGAGAAATGTTTTTTTTTACTCGACGTGATTACTGCAGGCATATTCCGAGAGGGTAACCAAGCGGGCAGCGTGCATATAATTCGTCCCTCGTCTTCGCGCCCCGCGCACTTCACAAGGCCTATAGATTGACCAATACCACATCTCCCTTGGCCAAAACGGACGAGTCAATGTCGACTGGAATGCAGGTGATAGCTCATAAACGCGTGCTCCTCGCACTCGGCGGGTGAACGGTAGCGGCAAAACATGGCTTCACTTACATTGCATTATTTCCGAAACTATTCAAGCTAGAGCAATATTATAAGCGGCACAAGAAAGATGACAGTTATACCTTGACGACGATAGTTTTATATTTGTGACAGGTTTCTTGTAAACCATACAAATTGCGATCGTAAAAAACGTAGAAATCTTCGAAAAGGTTTCCACTAACATTGCTCTGCTTTAATGGCATTATTTTATTAACTAATAATGTTTGACAAATATAGTGCACATCATCGTGTAGAGGAAGGTTAGACAAAAGTATTTGTGTGGTTGAATGTTTGATGCGCGTATTGGTTATCTTGAAACCATGAGTTGAATATTGGCTGAACGTAGTTTTGCCGTAGCTTGCTGGCTACGGCCGGCCGTTTAGCTCTGCCGTAAGCGCGCGGGAGAGATGTGTTCCCGACCACTGCCGATAGCAACTGACTCCTGCTAGCTGCACAACACTACCGGCCGCCCCTAAAAAAACGAATAGACTAGACCCGGATGCGCGCGCAAGCTTTCGCGCGCGGAGATGTGCTCGTGGTAAATTTATAGCGACGACCTTCAAAACAAGCATACACATCGAAAAATACGTTTTCAGGATCCGGGTACCCGGGTAATATGAGAGCTGGAACCGGTTCCGAATTTTATTACCCGATGTCATCCCTAGTACACTTACATCAAACAAAGCCATAAATCAGTTACCTTTGAAAGTTAGTTTGATACATGGTCGTGCTTGATATAACGTCGAAAATCAATTGTCCCTTCAGCGACATTCTTATGCTTACAACATATTCAAGTCTAATGGTTCCAACGTAATTGTCTAATTGAAACAGATCCATTAGCGATATTTTACGACTTCCCTTGGCTACCTGGAACTGTGGGTGTGGCTAATTGAAAGGCTTATGCACTCTACCAAGACTGCATTTACGAATGTGTGAAAGAACGTCAGGTATCTGTTGATTTTTTGGGAATTAACGCGGGTGAAAGGGGCAGGAGATAATGATCTGAGGTCGGTTTGCAAATAGTACTTACATTGGGGCTAGTACAGGACTAGATTGCTTTGAATTATTTTAGCCATATTAGTATTTTTAACCACTGTAAAATTGTCTTCTCCTTCTTTTCTTATACCCACAATTGATATCTCGTGTCATCATGTATTTTCTAGTAAGCCAGTAGAGATAGTATTCCCTGTTCCCTTCGATCCATGCCACCTGGCATTTTGTCCCTTTCATCCTATACATATGCACACTCAAAGATATGCCTCCTGTCTTGTTCTCCGAACTGTAATATTGTAACAAATTGAATTGTAATTGAATATCAGTAGTAAAATGGATGTGTGCTGCCCACCTTGCTGTGTCTTGACTAAGACGGGGGCAGAAAGGGGCCCGGGGCCAACGCTAGTAAACGCTTGGACCCGGATAGTGTAGATGGTGTGCGGAGTAAGCTCGCTGATCGTGGTAAGCTGGTTGTTGTCAACCATCTGGGACTCCCAGGACGCCATTGGAAGATTGGGCGTTACCGTGTAGTACACCTTATAGCCCTGTCATCAAAAACAAAAGGTTAGTCCAAGTAAGAGTGATACAAAATATTCTCAGACGTTTGGAAGAGAATTTTCTTATCTTAAAAATATGTCGTTTCAAGGGATGTGTAGCTACCAGTATTTTTGGGCTTAGAGTAATAATAACACTAACAATAATAATACGTAAATAATATTAAATTGTATTACTTATTTATTATGCTTGATGCATAATATATATGAACTAATAATGAATAATATATGTACAGAACAAATTATAACCACAAGCCCATAAAGGCTTATCAGTGGTTTTGAGCTCCTTAAACGAGAACCGAACTTTAAAATTAAGTACTGGTTTTTACTATGACGAGGCTCGTCCTTCCAACGGCAGCAGCTTGGCCAAGCTCGGCTACCCAACCCTTACTATTTCATTCAGTTACACACTTGTCACGGTTGTCGTTCTTTGATTCTTGCAAATGGATAAGAAAATACATCCGTACCAGTTTGAGTCCCAGTACACAGATAGTGAAGATTTAGATTTAGACACTGAAATTGAAGATGCAAAATATGTTGGTAGAGAGAACTTCATTTGATGTTTGTGCTCTAACTAAAAGATCTGTTATGCAGTATCTAACCAAGAAAGTTTGTGTTGCCAAGAAAGTGATATCATAGGTAAAGTGTGCAAGGACTTTCCACGTATTACTCTAAATCCAGCATTTCAAAATATAATACTTTCAGTAGACAGTTTAAATATGACGAGGCATCAATTAATTAGAATAACAACTAATCATCGTAAAAAATGTACTCTTATGGATCCGTGGAGGTATTTAACATACAAACAATTTGTATCATGGATTAATACCTGGACAGCAATTGGAAAGGGAAATAGAATAGTTATCCCATTTTGTGTCGTAATGAAACAAAAGGGAGTGTTTTCCTGGCGAGAACGAGTTTACATTAGATTTCATCTGTTAAAATTCTATTTCAGGCTCAAGTATTGTATCAAGAGGTTCTGTGTCTTGTCCAGATACCGGTACCGATACCGGTAATATTGATGTTGACGGAGACAATAGGTCGTCTACTTGTTTCTTACGTAAATAACACGACAGTCGTGGAGTTTTTGGGGATTTTTCACATGTTCCTGTCAACATGTTGCGTCGGTATTGCAGTATGGTTTAGTTTAATCAACTTTTGATGCAACTATTACTCTAGCTTTAATAAGATCAGACTTGTCAAAATCTTCAGTCACGAAATGTCTAGCACAAACATGTGCGCTGCGCGTTGGAACTAAGTTCTTTCTGTGCATTCTATCGCACCACACAGAAAATCTCTTCGGCGATTTGTCTCGGCTAGGAAAACTATGTTAAGCGAATATCCACTCCCTCAGTTAGAAGTGCAATAAAACACAGAGCACATTGGCGTTTTCAAATTATGTGTATAACTATGAAAAGTTATGTATAAATAAATGATAATGCGTAGCTGTCACGCGCTCATCCCCTACTGACACTCAGTGCCGGCCGGCTCGGACCGCAGGTAGCAAGGACGCGTGACGTAGGGGCTCGCCACAAGACATCCGGTAAACCACACAGGCAAGGGCTAAGACAAGATCGGAACGTGCCATTCTACTAGTATTGCACATATCTACAAGGATGTGCAAAGTTGAAGTGTAAAGTTCGGTTCTCCTTTAAATAATATCAACCTCGATTAGAACATTATGTACATCTATAAACACATTTAGAAAAGAAACACTTTACACAAAACTCTGACATCATAATATCATAACTAAACCTGAAATGAATGTATCTTCACATAACTTTTACAATACAATACTTTTACAATACAATACATTCTGGTGACCAAGACCGAAGCGTCAAAACGTCCAGAAGTTTTTGTGTTGTGTTTTTTGTTTTGTTTTGTGTCATCTACGCTACGCAGCCTGCCAAATGGTTTCAGGTAAGCTGTTGGCCCCTATCCTTCTTTCCTTCTCACACATATGTTATTAAATATATATGTAGAATATGTAGAATATTGTATATATGTAGAAAAGGAAGTTATTTTTACTGTGAATGGTAAGGAAAATGGTTTCCACTTTCCATCATTACATTTATAGCCAGGACAGAGCGAGGATAGGTTTAAAGTCTCTTTTACTAATACCACTACGTAGACTGCCCTTACACAGACTCTAAAAATTAAAAAAAAAAGTTTACTAAAATTTGGATTGTAGGCTATTGATTGAACCAACAAAACTAATTACCGTGACTTGTCCGTTTGGGGTTTCTGGTTCGTCCCACTGAATGACCATCGTACTGGAGCTCAGAGGGCGTACTTGAACGTTCCTTGGTGCAGTCCCAGGTTCTGGAAGCATCACAACTGTTGTAAGTTTCTTTCACAAACAAATTAGATCATTGTTTGTATGAATGATAGCTTGGTGAAACTTCCAAAACAATGGATAACAATACATTTGTATCTTATCCTTGTTTATTTATCCTTAAGTACCAGACTAATAGTCTAATTGTTGAATAAGGTTTGATGACTAAATTTCTTTAAGATTTTGAGTCTTTCTTTAGTCATCCTTTTTACAGAATCTTTGGGTAGTACACAGTATGATGTTATCTCTAGATGTAGTAATGCCCAAAAACTATTTTGACAACTGTAAAACAAGAAAAACACGTGTAATTAAGTATGATACGTGTCATAAAAAAACAAAGGCTACAATGTGCTGGACTGAAATGTTTCTAATATTAGCCTACATTACCTACGATAGTATACATGAAATAAATTGACCACAACTGTATGATAATATGTATCACCAATCTACTTCTGTGCCAAGGAGACTTCCAAGTTACTCCATAAAGTAAAGTGCACAACAACTATCATCCTTGCGTTATGTCTGTGGAAGTTGCCATATTATGGCTTGCAAGTGCAGTAACACATCTACAGTTGCAATGTACATAAACCTAATACAAAGAGGCACATCCTGTAAAACAGTCGAGAACAATTGAAAGCCAACTCGTGCATACAAAATACAAGCAAAAAGAAAACACAAAATTAGAAAGATTAATTAATACTGTACAGTATTATGACCATTAACAAAGAATTATAACAAACAGAAACACAAAAAAATACAAACTCAGTGTTTGGCTTTTAATTTTAAGCGAGCCATTTAAATTTGTATCGATGAACTTCAAATTTCAACCCGACTCATACAAAAGTCAAGTCCTCGTTTACATGAGGGACCAAGTCTATGGACTGGACTCAGCCTCACATGTAAACGCAGCTTTTATGAGGAGATCAGAGAAACCGTGTTGCTAGTAGGAAAATGAAAACCTACTAATACTAAACGTAAATATTTTAAGTTATTAACATTATGTTTGTTAAAACAAACACAACTTCCATATATTTTATTTTTATGTGATGCAAAGAAACATATCGAAAGAAAAAGTCTAGCAGTACTTGCACATATACCAATACGTACTACAAAATAGCTGCTACCATTGACAACCATAGTCACTAGGCCTAAACAGTAAAAAAGCAGGATGGGTGTAGGGGGGTATACTGTCACTTTGATATAGAAAATATTCAGCACAATTACAGATACAATTCAATCAGCAATTGAAATGTTTTAAAGTACCTACATTGCAAAGAAAAGTTGTAAAAATCTTTACTCTTTAGGTAAAATTCAATTCTAAGTTTTAACTAGGTGTATTGCAATAACATCCCCAAGGCTGTCTCCACAGTGATTCCATTGACCAATGTATTTTAACCTGGTCATAGCAAAAGTTATTAAGGAACAAAAACGTGTATCTAACAGCTACAACTAAATCATAAGTGTAAGCGGCAAACAACTGCTGTTAAAAATAACAAGAATATTAACAAAATACACACGGAACATAGAACATGCACAGTACTCGTTGACACTTACTGGCACCTCCAGGAGAAGAGGGTAAATTAGGATCGCCTAAAAAAGAGATTCATTGTTTAACAACAGTTATTATTACATGTTAATGGCATTATGTATTTAACATGACACAATTTCTATAGCTAGATAAAAAAAATGTGTTTCCAAAAAACACATCCCTTGTAAAAGCTCTACTCTAGTGCAGCTATAATATTCTCAGGTCTGTCTTGCACATTACGTATCCATTTTTATTTTTTTCATGAGAGAATATTGAATAACATAAAAATAAAATAGGATATTATTGTAATGCTGCATTTCATCCAAAACAAACATGTAAAATCAAATGTTCTTTTATAAGCTTTAAGGAATGACAATTTGACAAGCTCATAGCTACACTAAGCCAAGCCTAATAAAATCTACCATAAAATGTTTTTATAAATATTAAATAGCCTAGATATTAGAAAGAACATTCCAAAAGTAGAAAACAATGTATTGAACTGATAAATGTATGAGAGATGGTCTACAGTCCTTCCTTTTCATGAAAATGTTCACAAAATATATTAACACACTTTTACACTAATGTATGATCAAAAATGATTTATCCAAAAGTCAATTGTGGTCTTTTGTGAATTCAAAATTATTCAGATTTTAGATTTAGTACCTACCTAAACATAGATAATTGGGAGGCTTGAAAAATACATTTTGTGAAAGAAAATAATGAAGTACCGCACCATTTCTCCAAAATTTTGTCAGTTCTTTTCTTAATGGAATAAAAGTTGTCTTATATAGATGTAGGCATACTAGCTTAGCAAATATTTGCATAACTGAACCTAGCATTCAATGCAAGCAATTTGCAACCGAGTGCGATGAAATTAATCGAGTCTGGATATAAGCCTCTAAGCTACGTAAAATACAGTAACGTAAAAATACAAAAACTTACATCAAGTATAAACGTAGATAGTTCCACAAGTAATGGCATGAAATTCAAAAAATTCTCATTCAAAAATTACACACGGCCAAAAATTATGCCACCAACAAAATTCAAAATTTGTAATTAAAATTTAAAAACATTGTATTAAAAGACTTTGTTTCACAGTCTGGATCCAAGTGAAAATGCTATAATAACAGTCATCAACACATAGCAGAGCAGATATAGGCTTGAATCAAACTCATAGTCACACACACAAAAGTACAACTAAAAAAAGTAACAGTAACAATTATGTTTGTATTTCTTATTTCAAATGTTTATTACCAGAGACACCTTTAATAACGCCATTATGTCATAGTATGTAGAGTACGTATTACTTTAGTTTAGTTCATAGTTATATTAGAAGTAGGCAAAATTCAGGCATTAGGTAGGCCTACACACACACAAGTCATATAACTTATGTGTGTACCTAAATGCAACAACTTAAAAATAATGTGTTTCTGTTCTATGTTACTTCTATTGATGTCAACATATATGCAATACATTGCAAATAACATGTACATGTACTATGGCAATAAAATATGGCAATATGGCTTGAAACTTGAAACTTGTAATTTGTCACAGTGTGTTAACTGAAGGGGATAGTACCACCAAGTGAAAATGTTTTCAAGCAACTTGTCCAATGCTTTAGTCATAGACAATTGTGAATTGTGGGGCAACCCCAACCAGCAAGTCCATATTTCAAATACTACCGGTAATTCCTGGTTGCCTGTTGGGAATTATATTGTTCAGAACTACTTGAAAATAAAATGTTAGTCGATCTTACACATGAACGAGTGGCGTACATAACAGATGAGTGTACTCAGGACAATACAAAATACATTATATGATAGGCATTAATATTGTAGTAGTTTTGTGCAATTATACTAATTCAGATATTATATGAGAATGCTATAGGCCTAACCAATGAGTAAGTAATATAGGGTAGAGGCCCAATGACATCGGCAGTTTGTCTACCGTGTCTTACCGTCCAACATACTTTAGTTGGGTAGCAGAGTTTGCCAAGCGTACACTACGACACAGCTTACGGCCGTCTTCGCATATCTTCGGCAAAGTAGCCGACCAATCGGGCATCACGTGGCGAACCCCTACTACCAGACTAAGGTACGTTGAGCAGTAGAAGGCAGTAGACAAACTGTCGATGGTGTTGGGCCTCTACCCTATATTACTCACTCAATGCTATCACACAACACAACAAATTACGTGAATTTAGTATGTAAGAATGATATACTTGTGATAATTATATGCACAAATTTAGAAGAAAAAGGGTTGAATTAAAAATATAAGTCCATAGCAATGTAATATCAATTGGTATAGCCTACTATTTCAGAAAAAACTTTGTTTGTAAATTACTGAGAAATATTTAAAAGTTCATATGCCCAAGATCAATGGTGGAAACACCCCTTTACCCAACTAAATGATGTTGGAATAAAGAGTAGCTCTATATATCAGTTTGCAACCGCAAGCAGAAGTATCTCACATGTTAGCTGTGCTGTCTAGCATTGCTAGTGTCGTCTTTGCTTAGGGGGGGGGGGGGGGGGGGGGGGGTACAGTACTATGGTATAGTTTATCTCATTAACACATTTTGCTAATAATGAGGGTACAAAAAATAGTTGCATAATTAGTATTCCTTGTTGAACACAGTGACTTCATTTTCAATGAATTTTGTTAAATTTCACACTCGGTTTTATGAGTACATTATGTAGTAGAAGCAGGATGATAGAAAATATGTTAAGGGACATAATTCAAAAGACTTGAATTAAAATTACGTTCTCAAAATCTTCACATTGAATGATACACAGAAATATGTATGATATGAATTTCAATACTATGATAGTAGGAATGTATTGAACGAACACTGAACGCTGTATGTTCATCTACCCAGCAGAACACCCAAGTTCGGTCTGTAAAAATTGCGTTAATTAAAATGTTTTTAAATTATCTTAAAAGAAAATCAAAATCTGTCATATATCTTCTAGAGAATTTAGTACTCTTTCTTATGATTTTTTTTTATTCTAATCAATGTTTACGTTTTTATGTCCTTAATTAGGCGTGAAAGGTGTCCAGTAACGTTACATTAACAACGTTATTTAAGAACATTTGAACAACGGAAATATTTATTGGAACAAAGAAACATAAGAGCACTAAATGCTCTCGAGGATGACATAGTTTGATTTACATTTTGGACAATTAAAATACATTTTAAATCAATTAAGACCAAAACCGGGTTTTCCACAGGCTAGGTGGACAATAGAGAAGTGTTGTACCCACCTGTTTCCCCGGTGGTAACGATCGCCGGTGTGCTGGCCGGTCCACGGCCGATGTTATTGACCGCGATGACAAACAACTCGTACTCCGTGTACGGACTGAGCCCTCGGACAGTGTAGTACATGGTGATGATGCCAGATATCTCGGAGTACGCCTGGTTAGCGTACTTGGGCTTGTACTGTATCACGTAGTACTGCAGTTCCTCGGCAGCGTTGTACGACCAAGTCAGTCTGACGGAGGTAGCGGTGATCTCGGACACTCTTACGTTAGAAGGCGGGCCGGGCAACGCTGTAAGACACCAGTACGTTTATTATCTACTCATCTAGTTTTTATTCAGGTAACAGAGAATTTAACATCCTACCACCTAAAGTTGTTAATTTTACAATAGTGTTACTTGTAGGGATGACATCGGGTACCCGGCTCAAAATATTACCCGGAGCCGTTTTTCGGGTCCGAGTAATTTTTTAGTTCGTATCTAGGCTAAATTAGCTTGCATTCGTTACTGTTTGTTCTTTGTTGAACATTCTGGTTAATACTTGTTCTATTACTATTTATTTTCCTTAAAATATCATGTTTTATGTATGTGCTTCAGTTGTGTATTGAGAAATGACTTTTTACTCGACGTGATTACTGCAGGCAAATTCTGAGAGGCTAACCGAGCGGGTGGCATGCATATCATTCGTCCCTTGTCTTCCCGCCCTGCGCACTTCACAAGGCCTAACAACGACCTTCAAATCAAGCCTATACATGAAAAAATACGTTTTCAGGATCCGGGTAATATGAGAGCTGGAACTGGTTCCGAATTTTATTACCCGATGTCATCCCTAGTTACTTGTTTTAAGAAACATTATATTTTGTATAGAGCTCAGGCTCAATCCCAAGTTGATGTTAATATTTGTTATATTATTTGAGTAGGCCCTATATTATATTTTAGGGGTATGTGAAGCTTCGAAACTATCAAATCCGGATCGAATCTTTTAACATTTGAATTCGATTCGTCACTCGAATCCAAAACCTTAACATTTCCAAGTATTCGAACGAATTTGAATCAGAATCGAATCTCGACTACTGCATATCAATCATCAATCATCATTATAGTAGGCTTGACATAGGCGCTAACACTTATGAATGACTTACACTGCACTTTGACTTGCGCGACAGACTCTATCACTCCCAGTGCGCTGGCAGCCACGCAAGTATAGTTGGCCGACTCCTGCATAGGCCTATCAATCATCATTATAGTAGGCTTGACATGGGCGCTACACTTATGAATGACTTACACTGCACTTTGACTTGTGCGACAGACTCTATCACTCCCAGTGCGCTGGCAGCCACGCAAGTAGGGCCTATAGTTGGCCGACTCCTGCATATCATTCATCATGACAGTAGGCTTGACATGGGTGCTACACTTATGAATGACTTACACTGCACTTTGACTTGCGCGACAGACTCTATCACTCCCAGTGCGCTGGCAGCCACGCAAGTATAGTTGGCCGACTCCTGCATATCATTCATCATTATAGTAGGCTTGACATGGGCGCTAACACTTATGAATGACTTACACTGCACTTTGACTTGCGCGACAGACTCTATCACTCCCAGTGCGCTGGCAGCCACGCAAGTATAGTTGGCCGACTCCTGGATGTTTGTGAGCTCGAGTACGTTGCGTCCGATGGGCAGTTTGTCCTCGGGCGTAATGTCCGTGGCCAGACCCTTGCGCCACTTGACGAACGGCATCGGGGATCCCACGGCGACGCACGTCAGGTTCAGGTCGGAGCCGAGCATCACTTCGTTGACTTGTTGCGGAGGTATCGAGAACTGTGGGGGCACACGGCGAACTGCACAGGAGAAAACAGTGGCGGTTAGGACACAGACCTAAATACGCAAATCATAGCGACTCCTTAAACAAGTGAATCAGATGGTACGTCCACTCAGAAACTGCCCTTGGTGTTATTTTTATTTTTGTATCATCCTACACAAAGTGTTTTTTTATTTTTTTATTTATTTATTTTTTTTTAGTAGAAGGGTTAATTCCAAAATGTCACTTCATGGTTTTCATTCATACTTATTTTGGATGTTTGAAAACTATCTAACAAACTGAAATATCTGATAAAAAATCAAGTTCTTTCATTTTGCAAACAAAGCACAATGTAGCCTGTGTCTGTGAGATAAACTGTAAACATTACTTTTCAATAGGGATGCACATGATAATTAAGATGTCTGTCAAGATTGTGCTTGAAAGAATTAAAATATTCCTTGTGAACAATATAAAAACCTGAAGAAGATTCTGACTCTCATAGGTTTGATCATAACAGAACAGTAGCCTACCTGTTGGTCTCGATTCAAATCGAACAATTTGCCCAAGTCATCTTCCCAATAAAATGTTTGTGTGACCTTTACATATATATCCAACGACCTTGATGCGAATAAATCTCAACAAACCCCTTGAATTTCCTGAACTACTTTTAATGTACGACAGATCCACAACCTCCCCTCTCTTACCTTCCAAGCACTTAATCTCCCTCCCTCTATTGCGCCACCTCACCCTCTCATCCACTTAGGATAAATAGGTGCTCTTAATAAAATTACCCCGAGCTCGCTGGCCATTGGACCAAAACCTTTCCATCATACGATGTGTTTCCTCATCAACAGGATGTCTACGTGGTCTCCACATAGATGAACATCTGACATTTCATTTCATGTTTGTAATTATTTAGAATCATCAAAGAGCGTAAGATTAGCAGATCAAATTTACTTCATCTAAAATGTAGATTACTTTATGAATATATAAACAAATATGGTACAAACCAGAGAAATATACAAATACTTGACTGATGTTTTCTGGGCTACTTTTAAAATTGATACTGAAGATTTCACTTCTTACAGATACAGCTATTTTGAGATGGTCTCTCAGCAAAGGAAACCATATTAACTTTTAGTACGTTATGTTATAGTTGTTATAAGGTCTACCTAACTTTGGTTGTTGAGGAATCACATCCCACATAATGCTGCTATCTTTCTTATTACACATGCACAGTATTTTAAATTACATCATCATCATAATTCATTAAGCTTGAGACGGTACAAGCTTGTCCCACACAACTTTGGTGTTCTTAAAAGCCATAAGTGCACAAAGTCGAGGGAAACCACTCAGAAGAGTATCAGTTTTCTAAATGGTGCAGTATTTGACATTTTAAACGATGGTCTGGTGTTGGTCTTGGAGGGGAGGTCAGAGGTTGTTACCACGCCGAGGGTGAGAACTTCCACTTCAAGACTAAATACCAGGCTAGTCCATTTTAGGCCGATACCCCCCCCCCCCCCCCCCCCCCTCCCAGTAACCAAATTCAAAATCTTTCATGACGTAACTATATTGGAGCCTTCTGATTGGTCGCCCTAAAAACACAGGAGCAAGTTTGTAGCCGGAGTCCTGAGGGACTGGACAGATTCAAATCAGCTTTTAGCCGGGGAGGTTGTGAAGAGAAAAAGACGCAGTGCGAGTGTGAAGTGTGTAATAATCGTTATCATCATCATCATCATCATCATAAATAAGTAATAAGTAACGAACGAGACGGAACATTGCAAATAATACGCAATAACAGAATAATCAAACAACCAGAGACCACCACAGCTACAACACCATAGCATAGATAGTTATAATCAGTCCACACACGCTCTCCGGCTGCATCTACCAACATATTATCAACATCGATCATCTTACCTTGTACCACCATCACCATCGTCATCACGACCATCGCACAAAGCCATCCATCTCCACCACAGCTACAGCCCCAGCCACAACCAGGTACCGTTATTACTTTTTTACCCATTCTATGATCATAGGATTTGTAATTAACGATATTTATTTCAGATTTTTTGTGTTTCGTTCATTCTTTCTTGTTTATGTAGGGCCTAGCCCTAGGCCTATTTCATTTTTGAGTATAGATAGATAGATAATTTTATTGAAACTGCTTTGAACAATACAAATTGTAATTCGGTGGCAGAGTATAGAATACAAAGTTTATAAGTCATATACATAAAATACTTATATTAATACATTCTTAAGTCTACTTCTAAATATACTAACTGCTGGCAAATCCTTGAATACTTCCTCAGGCAAGTCATTCCATTCCACTATACCCATTTCAACCAGTGAATTTAGTCCTTTCCTTCTGTATTTCACATCTCTTTCCATCTTGTATTTGTGGTCCCTTCTCCCAACATACCTTGCTTTAAACATTCTGCCTTTTATCTCTTTCCATGGCATCTCCCCTCTAAATGCTCTGTACAGGTATGCTAGTCTAGCTATTTTCCTTCTTTTTTGTAGGGAGTCCCATTTTAGTTTCTTTAGAGTTTCAGATACACTTTTGTGTGCATATTGTACTAATTTGATATTTCCTTCTTTTATCCCTTCCTCCTTCACTGTATTTGCTAGTCCTATTGCCAGTTGTTCTTTTTTTCCTATTGTTGGTAATTTCCTCTTTTTTAGTTCCACTTTTATCTGCTTGAGATTTAGATCTCCAACTTTCTTTTCTTCTGTTTGTTTTATTACCCATCTACCCCCATTTACAAATTTTGCAGCCCTTCTTTGCAATGATTCAATTTTGTTTGTATTCTTCAAATTGCACGTATCCCATATTGCCCCTGCATATTCAATCACTGGACGGATTAATGTCTTGTATGCCAGTTCTTTTGCTCTTTTACTGGAACTCTTTAGAATTCGCATAATAAAATACAGTCTCTGGAACGCTTTACTAGTAGCTCTCTCAACCTGTTTGGTCCACTTAAGTTCAGAGTCAATTAATATTCCTAAATAATTTACCTCCTCCCTGTTTTGTACCGGATCTCCTCCTAAGCTGTAGATCATTCTTCCTACATCTTTATTTCCTCTTCCTATGGTAAGAGCTGCACTTTTAATACTATTGACTTTTAATTTCTTCTGAGCTATTTTGACATACAAATTATCTAAGCCACTTTGTAGTTCGTGACAGTCCTCTACCTTCTTGATTTCTAGATATGCAACGCAATCATCAGCAAATAACCTTATTTTAATTTTCGCTCCGATTCCGTCAGACACGCTATTGATAAAAATTAAGAAGAGTGTTGGGCCAAGGACGCTTCCTTGTGGCACGCCCGAAATTACTTCTACTTCCTTGGATACAGCATCCCCCACCCTCACCTTTTGTGTACGCCCCCTCAGAAATTCTCCTATCCAACTAACGATCCTTTTATCAATTGGCAATTCTTTCAGCATTTTTATTAATAATGTATGGTTCACTGAATCAAATGCCTTGCTTATGTCAATGAAAATTACATCGGTTCGCCCTCCCGTATCATAGACGTCTGTTAGGTCTTGAATTAGTCCTGCTAACTGCGTTTCACAGCTGTACCCTTTTCTGAACCCATGCTGCGTCTCAGTAAACCATCCCGCCCCCTCACAGTACTCATGAATATGGTTGGTTATTAATTTCTCTAAAACTTTGCATACTACAGAGGTTAGACTGATTGGTCTGTAGTTGCCAGCCTCGGCTTTGTTGCCTCCTTTAAAAATTGGTGTCACTATGGCTTTTTTCCAGTCCATTGGTATCTGGCAGTTATTCATGGATGCATTGTATAGTACTCGTAGGTAGGGAACTATTGCTTTTTGCACAGTCTTTAGGTAATCAATTGAAACATTGTCATTTCCTGCTGCTTTATGGGGCTTCATACCCTTAATTTCCCTTAGTATTTCCTTATCCGTAACCTCAAACAATTTACAGCTAGGCATATCAGTATTTCCTGCTTTTTCACTCCCATTTTTTATATGAGCACCCTCAGATCTTGTGCCACTTGAGTAATTTGAAAATACACTTGCATAAAATTGATTTAGCAAATTGGCCTTATCTTCGTCTCGAGTACACATCTTATCTTTGTTTAGTAATTCTGGAATTCCTGTTTTATTTCCCCCTTTTCTCCTTATGTATGTGTAAAATTGGTTGTTTGTGTCCCTCCCTGCGCTGTTCATGTTATCTTTTTCTAGTAGGTTTATCATAAATTTCTCCTGTGCTATCCACTTTATCTCTTTTAATTTATTTGATGCTTCCTTAAACATGTCTAAGTCTTTGGTACTTCGTTTCCTATGTTTATAAAGTTTTCGACATTTAGTCTTAAGCGTTTTGATTTGTTTGTTGTAGTAGAGGGGATCTGGATTTCTACTTAGTGTTTTACAAGGTATGAATGCCTTACTCCTCTCAACTATTTTAAGGAACTCTTGCCACATGCTTTCGACTGATTCCCCATTTGAAGCCCATTTTGGGAACTCCTCCCACAGAAACTCGTTTATTCCATTTATATCTGCCTTACTATATTGCCAGGATATTTTTCCTTTGCAACTTTCTCTTCCTATTTCTGTTTTCACTTCTAACATAACCATCTTGTGGTCACTAAAACCATCAACTATATCTACCTGCTGTACTATTTCTTTTGGCCGAACTATGTATACATCAAGTAGGTTATCTCCCCTAGTAGGGCCACTGACACACTGGGTTAAGCCACCCTCTCTCAGCAGTGTGGAGACTAATTCCTGCCTCTCTCCTCCCCCCACTGCATCTATAGTCCAGTTTATATGAGGTAGATTTATATCTCCCCCTACAACAACATTCTTTGATAATATTTTATTTGATGTTAAAAAGTCTGTTAATTTTATAATGGTGCTATAGTCACTATTTGGAGGACGATATATTCCTATTACAACTAAAGGTTTGCCCTGTCCTTTCATGATCTCTACTGCAATAACCTCCTCCTTGTCTCCCTTCCATATTTCCCGTGCCTTATATCCAAGTTTCACTCCTACAGCTACCCCTCCTCCCATAGTGCTTGTTTCCCTGTCTTTTCTGTATATCATATACCCAGTCGGAAAGATTTCATTATCATCTACACTCTTGTCTAGCCATGTTTCTGTTCCTATGAATATGTCAGGGTCATATGTATCCATCATATCACTGAGGAGCTTAGCTTTTATCTGACTTCTTAGACTGCGGCAGTTTGTCTGCATTACCCGCAATGTTTTTGTTTTGCCTTCTGGATCTGTAGGTCTACTACTGTTTCTGGCTAGGCCTACTGCACTACTTCCCATCTTCTGATTTAGTTTCCCGAGTGATGTGGTTTGATTACGCTAACTGTCATGTCTAGTAGGTGGCCAAGCTTTAATGTTCCAAACCTATTCAGGTGCAAACCATCCCAGGCCAGGTCACTGTCACTGATCCACCTGTTTCCATCGACAAAAACGCACTGCAACTCATTACACTGAAAGTTAAGGCACTGATTGATTGCGTCGATGTATCGACTGTCCACGTCTCTCCTATACAGAACTCCGCTTATCACCCATTTTGCCTTTGGGAACATAATCCTTCCTTCATCGATGAGACACCGCATTTTCTTTGCCACTTCGTCTGGTGATCTCGAGCTTCGTACGTTGTTCGTTCCCGCATGGATGGATATTGAGTCAAAAATTTCCCCTTGCATTTTCATTAACCTAAGTTTGTGCACAAGATGTTCGACCCTTATGCCTGGGTAAGACTCGACGCACATGCTGGTTTGGCTTTTATATGGCGCTTGATTGATGTGTTTTGGGATTGAGTCCCCAATCAGGAGCTTAGAAGACCTGTACGCCTGGGGTAGGTGGTATGCTGTTATATTTACCCCAGTGTTTTTAAAGGTGTTTTCTATATTCTCTTTGACATCCTGCCAATGAAGCTTGTCGAGCCCGCATCCGAGCCTAGGCACTGATAAGTTTTTAACATTGTTTTCAATGCAGTGGTCTTTTAAGGCTTTTATACACTTATTTAGGTTTTTAAGGGTAGGCTTTTCGGAGACACGATCTTTTGTGATCAAATAGTATACATACTTCTGTCCCACTTTTTTAATTGCTACATCACCTACCTTCTTATTTTGGGTGACAAGCCCATTGCTGCCAAAGCGTCGGTGAAATTCTGCAGCTATCCCCTTAGCCATTGCAAAGTCTCTGCTTACACAATGTGCTAGAGAAGCATCAGCAGAAGAGAGGGAAAACAGATCTCCTTCAGCTTCAACAACTCGCGCCTCTTGGATGACTAGGTTCGAGGGGCTGTTTTCATGTGTTGTTTGCAGCATTGCAGCTGGCTCTTTAGGCCTTATTTGAAGTAGTTTTTCTATTACCGGTACTATTTCTTCCATTTTTTCTTCCGTGTGATTTGGGGTTGACGTATTGATAGGCCTATATACCTTTTCCCCGTTGTTTTTGTGCATACTAAGCCTAGACATTTCTTCATCAATTTTCTTTACTGTTTTCTTCTGGTGTTGTTTTTCTACTAGGCTTGTATGGTTTTGGGTCGACGTATTGGTAGGCCTATATCCATTCTTCTTCTTCATCCATTCTTCATCCAGGTCTTCATCAATTTTCTTTTCTGTTT
This sequence comes from Isoperla grammatica, assembly GCA_945910005.1. Classification (NCBI taxonomy): domain Eukaryota; kingdom Metazoa; phylum Arthropoda; class Insecta; order Plecoptera; family Perlodidae; genus Isoperla; species Isoperla grammatica. The sequence goes on along the minus strand of OX246743.1, from coordinate 5,428,599 downwards.
TCTTCTGGTGTTGTTTTTCTACTAGGCCTTCTGATTTCTTTAGTACTTCATCCTTTTGTGTATCCTTTTTCATTTGGATTTCATCACATTGTTGCTCCAGCCATTGTACCCTCTTTTCGAGTTCTCTTTCTCTTGTTTCTTGTGTTTTTATTATTTTCTGCATTCCAATTACTTCTTTTTTCAAGTCTTCTGTTACTTTTACGTTTCCATGTATCTGCCCCGCAATGTGAACGAACGTGGCCAACATTCCTTTAACAACCTGCGACTGTAGGCCTTTATTCTTTTTTATCGAATTTCCGTAACCCCACCTCTCTTTTCGGAGTTCCTTAACAATCCATTTCTCCAGCTTTCTAGATTTATTTGTGTAATTTGCTTCATTATCCTTTTTCAGGCCTAGGCCTTCATTCGGAATTGTATTTAGGCCTAGGTTAGGTAGGCCAACTTTTGGGTCTGGACTATGCTTAGGGCCTAGGCCTAGGCCTAGGCCTAGACCCACGGGCGCCGGGCCTAGACTTGGCTCTTCTCTATGATCACTGTGAATACTGCTATCCACTAACTGTTTCTCTTCTGTCAGTATAGTTTTGGGGCCTAGGGTATTTAGCAAACTGACGGGGCTTTGGGTCTTTTCCAACATTTCCGAACCCATAACCTCACTTTTTAGACACTTTTTACATTGCCATTTACTTTCCCCGACAGTGTCTCTCTTCTTTGTTCCCGCACATGGGAAGTGTGCCCAATGTTTGCAGTGGACACACCACAACCCTGCCCTGACACCTTTCTCACACTCTAAACACTTTTCCAACTTCATTTTCCCTTTTAACTTCCTATTCAGTACCTTTTTTACTATCACGGCCGCCATCTTGACGCCCCGGCCGCCATCTTTTCCGTCATTTAAATTAACGGTAATTGTTCCGTATAGCTGATCGCGTTTCGTACTCACTTTTTCGTGGGATGTCAGGCAGCTAGGCCAAGATCGACCAGATACAATAACCCGTTACCCCCCCTAACCTCGGGCAAAGTCACTTTCGGGCGCAAATCGGTTAAGGGGGGTTATTGTATCTGGTCGATCTTGGCCTAGCTGCCTGACATCCCACGAAAAAAAGTGAGTACGAAACGCGATCAGCGATACGGAACAATTACCAAATTTACTTAAAAATTAAGCTTTATATTAGGCCTATTCTATTTTTGTCATTCCCATAGGCCTAGGCCTACAACCACACAAGATCTTAACTTTTAATCTATGGGAGCAGTAAGACATAGGCCTAGCTATAAGCTTTTGTATTTCCATTTTTTTATGACACAAAATCCTAAATTTATAATTCGAGAATTATTTTTTTTCTTAAGTTAATCATGCAGATTTTATAATATACTATTTCATCTTAAATCTATTAAGGAGAACACACACAAAAAATCATTTTTGTGAGACAAGTAGGCCTAGGCCCTAGGCCTAGGCCTAAGCCTAGTTTGTAAGATATGATTTTCTCCATACTAAGCCAGAAAGAGGCTCTAAGTTAGATAATGTATTTAAAACAAAGTATCTGGGCTCATGGCTAGGCTCGCTAGGCCCATAGAGAAATAAAACAGGCTAGGCCTACACATTTAGGTTACAAGGGGTTAGAACCATAGAGAAAAAGTTAGAACCTTGTGCCACTTGTGCCAAACAACAAAACACCTTGAATTTGAAACGTTCAACCTCCCAAGGTCTACTTGATCTCCTCCGCCTGGCGGAGGCTCGTCGAACTCCCAAGATGAGAGTTCGACGAGCCTCCGCTAGGCGGAAATCAAGTACAAACAAACGAAGCTCTTGTCAACCTCCATGCGCCATGCGTTCAACACAAGGAGGTTATATAAAGCACTGGAGGGGCGGTGGCCTATGTTTACGGGCTGTTGCAGTGAAGCCGGTTTTGCGGCGCGCGGCCGAGCGGCGGCCATATTGAGACTGGAAGGATTTCAATGCATGCATCTTTCCCCGCCCCCTCGGCGGCCCCCCGCACGTGACTTTTTCCACGATGTGTCGCTACAGTTTTCGGCGCCCGGCCTTTGGCTACTCGTGGGTATTTTTTTCGACTTTCCACCCCCACCCCTTCACCCCCTCACGACTTGTTTATCTCGTCAAGTGTGCGATTTCGGCGCTCTCGTTTTGCGGTAAAAATTGTAAAAAATTCAAATGTTTTTTTGGGAATTTTTCGGATGCTTTTGATCGCAAGTCAATTGATTGGCGCATCTTTTTGTAAGAATTTTATGAATTTTAATGGTCCCTTTTAAAAGTTACGGGCACTTAAACTCGAAACATTTGCGAAATTTGGATTTGACGGATCTGGTACGTTTTTAACGCGTCACATTCAAACGGCTCTGCCCGTCGAACCAAACGAGATATAACGTTCGTTTTTGTTTCGTTACCGACGCTTACTATCTGGGTAACTGGAATTTGGAAATTTTTTGGATTCGTCCCAGAACTTTCGTCAGTCAAATTGTGTACATTTGGTAAAGTGCGTTTTTAAAAAGCGCGTGTAACACTTTGTTTCCACATTTTTTGTTTGAAAATTTTCTCGACTTTTTCATTTTGATAAATAACCACTAATCTTGATTATTAACGAAGCGATTTTTAAATTTCGTCCCGGATGCTTAGTTATGGGCACTTTTCCATTAATTCTACACGGTTTCAGTTTTGATTTTTTTGCGTCAAGTTGGTACTTTCGAAATGGTTTTTTTTTCTTTAGGCCGATGCTGAACCCTTGCCCGTACAGGGGCATGAAAAAACATTTTCGAAAAGTCACCTCTTTACCGAATGACAGATGTTCCCGCAACGCACTTTTCACGGCGTTAAGAAAACACGCATACAAAAGTTTTGTTTTTGTATATTAAAAGGGATTTTAATATACCATCCAACATACATTTGTAATTAGTATTATTAAATGCACATTTGTCTATCCGAAAACGTTACGTTAAAAAATTAGACTTTACGGGTGTCCGAGTTACGGTGCTTTAACGGATTTCACGCGTAGCCGTTTTTTGTCGGAATTTGTCTTTGGGAATTTTTTAAAGTCTTAAAAAAGCATGTCAAAAGCATGTCAAAAATAGTCTCGGACACGGTTAAACGGAAAACGATAATTAGAAAAAATTCCAACATACTTTTTTAAGACTTTGAAAAATTCCCAAAGACAAATTCCGACAAAAAACGGCTACGCGTGAAATCCGTTAAAGCACCGTAACTCGGACACCCGTAAAGTCTAATTTTTTAACGTAACGTTTTCGGATAGACAAATGTGCATTTAATAATACTAATAACAAATGTATGTTGGATGGTATATTAAAATGCCTTTTAATATACAAAAACGAAACTTTTGTATGCGTGTTTTCTTAACGCCGTGAAAAGTGCGTTGCGGGAACATCTGTCATTCGGTAAAGGGGTGACTTTTCGAAAATGTTGTTTCATGCCCCTGTACGGGCAAGGGTTCAGCATCGGCCTAAAGAAAAAAAAACCATTTCGAAAGTACCAACTTGACGCAAAAAAATCAAAACTGAAACCGTGTAGAATTAATGGAAAAGTGCCCATAACTAAGCATCCGGGACGAAATTAAAAAATCGCTTCGTTAATAATCAAGATTAGTGGTTATTTATCAAAATGAAAAAGTCGAGAAAATTTTCAAACAAAAAATGTGGAAAAAAAGTGTTACACGCGCTTTATAAAAACGCACTTTACCAAATGTACACAATTTGATTGACGAAAGTTCTGGGACGAATCCAAAAAATTTCCAAATTCCAGTTACCCAGATGGTAAGCGTCGGTAACGAAACAAAAACGAAAGTTATATCTCGTTTGGTTCGACGGGCAGAGCCGTTTGAATGTGACGCGTTAAAAACGTACCAGATCCGTCAAATCCAAATTTCGCAAATTTTTCGAGTTTAAGTGCCCGTAACTTTTAAAAGGGACCATTAAAATTCATACAATTCTTACAAAAAGATGCGCCAATCAATTGACTTGCGATCAAAAGCATCCGAAAAATTCCCAAAAAAACATTTGAATTTTTTACAATTTTTACCGCAAAACGAGAGCGCCGAAATCGCACACTTGACGAGATAAAACACGTCGTGAGGGGGTGAAGGGGTGGGGGTGGAAAGTCGAAAAAAATACCCACGAGTAGCCAAAGGCCGGGCGCCGAAAACTGTAGCGACACATCGTGGAAAAAGTCACGTGCGGGGGGCCGCCGAGGGGGCGGGGAAAGATGCATGCATTGAAATCCTTCCAGTCTCAATATGGCCGCCGCTCGGCCGCGCGCCGCAAAACTGGCTTCACTGCAACAGAGGCCACCGCCCCTCCAGTGCTTTATATAACCTCCTTGGTTCAACACAAAAGAAAGATATTCCAATCCAACAAAATTAAAAGTTATTAGTTGTTGTTCTCTTTCCTTTGAATCCAAAGCTTCCTGGACAAAAGTAGTGTGTCGCTACCTCTATTCAAATACTCGAACTACTACAAGAAACTGGCGCAATTTTTGAATATCTCTTAAATCGCCTCGATTGGAACAGCGCAAAAACGCTTTACATGCATCATTCAAGTGTAAATAAATGCATATTACATTAATTATGTTCCTTGTTTGGGTTAAACTAGCCAGTCGACATGCAGCGGGCAGACATACTCTGGTAGACAGTAGCTTCCCCCCCCCCCCTCCCCTTCAACTAGCCAGTCGACATGCAGCGGACAGACACAGCAGTTCGGAATTTCATTAGAACACAAAACCCACTCGACGATTGTAATAAAGTCTTTCATGTTGTAGTGCGCAGCGCATTTTGTGTCTGCCTTGCCCGGGCCCTTGAATGATAATTATTCACTACTCGGGACACACCCCATTCCTGCAGCTGTCGATCATAAAGCAGACATAAAACTTACATGGGTGCTTAACCGCGCGAAACATAAATCGTAAGTAGTTTTAACTGATGTTAAACCTTGTTTCATATAATATGTAATGAATGTAAGTTTATGCACAGTAAGTGGTTATACACGTCCGAAGGCAAGACAAGCTTACAAATGCTTGGGCAACCAGCGAGCCCCCCGAGCCGAGCAAATACTATCACCCCCTACAATCCCTTATCTGTGCTATCACTGATGAGCCTCGATCGAGTTCCTCTTACGTAAGGTTGTCTCCTTACATCTGAATATGTTTGGGAGATATTAATATATTGTTATTATTGAATAAGGTATTTGCTGAAATGTCCATAACAACATAGGCACTTAAATAATAATTTCTATTTTATAATACAGAGATCGAATCAGGTTGCAGTTCATTGCATCAGGTCTTTCGTGACTTTTAACTACCGGTAGGCCGCGGGCCCTGAACATTTTGGCCGGCTCCTAAACTTCCACTGGATTTGTCCACCCCTGTCTGTTACGATACGTATATATGGTGACATTACAATAAAAGATTGCAAAACTGGGCCTCGAACCCGGGACATGCCGGCACACTACCGAAGACTTTAAAATACTATGATTTAAAATACTATAATGGTTTGAGAACTATTTATATAAATGAAAAACCCTATATTGAAGTAAACTGACTTACTGGAAAAAAGTATGTAAAATCCAAAGTTATAATGTAATAATACTACAGCTGTGCTAGAGCAGTCATTAATTCATAATGATTATCACCATGTATGAACAAGTACTGTAGTTACGCAGTGATGATGATTCATTGGAAAAGAAGGGTTCACACGCTTTTCTAAGGATTATGAGTACAAGTTGAACTTATGGAAATGTGTATTATAAAGCGTTGTTCACCCGAAACTTCAGATAGTGACATTAAGACTAACGGCTACTAACTATTAACATGTAGCCCCAGTTTATAATCCAACCAATCAGATGAAAGCTACTGTTGTGTTGTATTCATAGGCCTAGATATTTACAGTGAACCGATGACGGCTCTTGTGTGAAAGGAGTTGGAAAGAGAGCGACTCACCTTTAACATACAGCATTGTCGAGTGGGAGTACTCAGTACCGACGGCGTTCTCAGCTACGCACTCGTATTTGCCCTGGTCCACTTCCTCGCTGCTGGTGATCTGCAGCGCTCCTAAAGCAAGACACCACAGTTACACTCTAGCTACACCAATCACAGCCACAGAACACTTCCTGGCTGCTGGTGATCTGCAGCGCTCCTAAAGCAAGACACCACAGTTACACTCTAGCTACACCAATCACAGCCACAGAACACTTCCTGGCTGCTGGTGATCTGCAGCGCTCCTAAAGCAAGACACAACAGTTACACTCTAGCTACACCAATCACAGCCACAGAACACTTCCTCGCTGCTGGTGATCTGCAGCGCTCCTAAAGCACGACACCACAGTTACACTCTAGCTACACCAATCACAGCCACAGAACACTTCCTGGCTGCTGGTGATCTGCAGCGCTCCTAAAGCAAGATACCACAGTTACACTCTAGCTACACCAATCACAGCCACAGAACACTTCCTGGCTGCTGGTGATCTGCAGCGCTCCTAAAGCAAGATACCACAGTTACACTCTAGCTACACCAATCACAGCCACAGAACACTTCCTCGCTGCTGGTGATCTGCAGCGCTCCTAAAGCAAGACACCACAGTTACACTCTAGCTACACCAATCACAGCCACAGAACACTTCCTGGCTGCTGGTGATCTGCAGCGCTCCTAAAGCAAGATACCACAGTTACACTCTAGCTACACCAATCACAGCCACAGAACACTTCCTCGCTGCTGGTGATCTGCAGCGCTCCTAAAGCAAGACACCACAGTTACACTCTAGCTACACCAATCACAGCCACAGAACACTTCCTGGCTGCTGGTGATCTGCAGCGCTCCTAAAGCAAGATACCACAGTTACACTCTAGCTACACCAATCACAGCCACAGAACACTTCCTCGCTGCTGGTGATCTGCAGCGCTCCTAAAGCAAGATACCACAGTTACACTCTATAGCTACACCAATCACAGCCACAGAACACTTCCTCGCTGCTGGTGATCTGCAGCGCTCCTAAAGCAAGACACCACAGTTACACTCTAGCTACACCAATCACAGCCACAGAACACTTCCTCGCTGCTGGTGATCTGCAGCGCTCCTAAAGCAAGACACCACAGTTACACTCTAGCTACACCAATCACAGCCACAGAACACTTCCTGGCTGCTGGGGATCTGCAGCGCTCCTAAAGCAAGACACCACAGTTAGAGCTAGTTGCACTCTAGCTAACACCAATAACAGCTACATAACACATAACACATCCTGGCTGCTGGTGATCTGCAGCGCTCCTAAAGCAAGACACCACAGTTACAGTTACACAGTTAATATAATGGGGATGATTGACATTTGGACGTAGTTATGCAGAAAGGAACCAACCCACAAATATATTTTTTTTTTAGAAAAATAGTTCCAAGCATCGACAATAGAGGCCTCCAAGTATGTGTTAATTCCCAACTTAGTATTATATATGTGCTGCCTTCTATACGCACCAGAACCAACCCACACAAGAAAATTCAACATTTCGTATTTTGCAGAAAGGAACCAACCCACTTGGTTCTTTTCTGCTACCGGTAGGCTACACAAGAAATCCTACATTTCGTATTTTGCAGAAAGGAACCAACCCACTTGGTTCTTTTCTGCTTAATGTGAGATTGAGAATGCAACATTTTATGTTTCTTTCCATTCTGATCATTATATTGTGTTGTTGTTTTCAGAACATTTATATTTTATAAATGTGATTTTAATGATAAAAAGAAGAATCCTATATCTATCTATAAACCCAAAGTTTGGCCGGATGTTTATGTTGAAAGCAGAGTAGTAAGCCGTTGCAATTATTGACGTTAATGTTACAAAAATGGCACATATATAAAAACTACTACCTATTCATTTAAAATCCTAATATATCACTTTTTGTCAAACTTTATTGCATCAAATATAGTAAAAGCAAAGGAACCAACCCACATTTTATTTTTTGTAGTTGACTTATCCTAGTAAGCAGAAAGGAACCAACCAACATTTTTCGAATTAGCAACCAAAATACAAATATTTTTGGAAATATTTTCTTCTCCTTAAATTTACATATAACTAGTGTATTTAACATGATTTTGTAGATATCGTGGGGTTAATGCAGATTTTATTATAAGAAGTAATAGTAATACTAGAAACGCGGTAACTATTTTTCAGATGTGTGGGTTGGTTCCTTTCTGCATAACTACGTCCATTTATGACCTCCACAATACCATCGCTTCGCTTCAGGTTAGTGATAGGCAGGGTGCTAGTTAAACTGGAACCATAACGAACGTTCTACGTACTTACTAATTATAATTACAAACTATAGTACATGTATTCTTGTTATAAATTTCTATGTACTTTGTTACATAATTATTCCAAGTTCCGTTTGGTTTGCCTCTTCACTATTTTTCAGTACCACCCACATGAGTTTGTTCATCTGTTATATCACAGGTAACCAACAATAATAATAATAACAACACTTTTCACTGGTAAATGTGTTAGGATTGGACGAAAAACCATGCTATGTTCATAAGTGATTGCTCACTATCAAACCAGTGTAAAGGAGACATTATTCAAGAAAATAGAGATATAACGAATAGATAGTATTTAAAAGTACTATATTCCTGACCGGATGGTTTGCACTTTCAGTGCAGTGCCTTCAGTGCTTGAAAGAAAATACATAAAGACGTATGGAACCAATATTTAAAAACTCCAATTCCAAATATTTCTACATTTATTCTTCAAACATAGTTTGGTAATAAAAAAAGAAAGACGACGTTATGACGATGCCCCCCCCCCCCCCCCCCCCCCCTCCCAACCGTTTGGTGTCGATATCTCTTAGGATAACAAACACGTGATAGTTGCATGGAATGATTCAGTCACTACTTCACGTACTATGAAGCAATGAATGCGGTATAACAAAAGCCAGCACACACAGAACAAGTCTTGCAAGTCACTGAAATAACATCCAACAAGGGTCTTTACCATCATAATACAGATATACCGCATGGAATGATTCAGTCACTACTTCACGTACTATGAAGCAATGAATGCGGTATAACATAAGCCAGCACACACAGAACAAGTCTTGCAAGTCACTGAAGTGACATCCAACAAGGGTCTGTACCATCATAATACAGATATACTGCATGGAATGATTCAGTCACTACTTCACGTACCATGAAGCAATGAATGCGGTATAACATAAGCCAGCACACACAGAACAAGTATTGCAAGTCACTGAAATGACATTCAACAAGGGTCTTTACCATCATACTACAGATATACTGCATGGAATGATTCAGTCACTACTTCACGTACTATGAAGCAATGAATGCGGTATAACATAAGCCAGCACACACAGAACAAGTCTTGCAAGTCACTGAAATGACATCCAACAAGGGTATGTACCATCATAATACAGATATACTGCATGGAATGATTCAGTCACTACTTCACGTACCATGAAGCAATGAATGCGGTATAACAAAAGCCAGCACACACAGAACAAGTCTTGCAAGTCACTGAAATGACATCCAACAAGGGTCTTTACCATCATAATACAGATATACTGCATGGAATGATTCAGTCACTACCTCACGTACCATGAAGCAATGAATGCGGTATAACAAAAGCCAGCACACACAGAACAAGTCTTGCAAGTCACTGAAATGACATCCAACAAGGGTCTTTACCATCATAATACAGATATACTGCATGGAATGATTCAGTCACTACTTCACGTACTATGAAGCAATGAATGCAGTATAACAAAAGCCAGCACACACAGAACAAGTCTTGCAAGTCACTGAAATGGCATCCAACAAGGGTCTTTACCATCATAATACAGATATACTGCATGGAATGATTCAGTCACTACTTCACGTACTATGAAGCAATGAATGCGGTATCACATAAGCCAGCACACACAGAGCAAGTCTTGCTAGTCACTGAAATGACATCCAACAAGGGTATGTACCATCATAATACAGATATACTGCATGGAATGATTCAGTCACTACTTCACGTACTATGAAGCAATGAATGCGGTATCACATAAGCCAGCACACACAGAGCAAGTCTTGCTAGTCACTGAAATGGCATCCAACAAGGGTCTGTACCATCATAATACAGATATACTGCATGGAATGATTCAGTCACTACTTCACGTACCATGAAGCAATGAATGCGGTATAACATAAGCCAGCACACACAGAACAAGTCTTGCAAGTCACTGAAATGGCATCCAACAAGGGTCTTTACCATCATAATACAGATATACTGCATGGAATGATTCAGTCACTACTTCACGTACCATGAAGCAATGAATGCGGTATAACAAAAGCCAGCACACACAGAACAAGTCTTGCAAGTCACTGAAATGGCATCCAACAAGGGTCTTTACCATCATAATACAGATATACTGCATGGAATGATTCAGTCACTACTTCACGTACTATGAAGCAATGAATGCGGTATAACATAAGCCAGCACACACAGAACAAGTCTTGCAAGTCACTGAAATGGCATCCAACAAGGGTCTTTACCATCATAATACAGATATACTGCATGGAATGATTCAGTCACTACTTCACGTACTATGAAGCAATGAATGCAGTATAACAAAAGCCAGCACACACAGAACAAGTCTTGCAAGTCACTGAAATGGCATCCAACAAGGGTCTTTACCATCATAACACAGATATACTGCATGGAATGATTCAGTCACTACTTCACGTACTATGAAGCAATGAATGCGGTATCACATAAGCCAGCACACACAGAGCAAGTCTTGCTAGTCACTGAAATGACATCCAACAAGGGTATGTACCATCATAATACAGATATACTGCATGGAATGATTCAGTCACTACTTCACGTACTATGAAGCAATGAATGCGGTATCACATAAGCCAGCACACACAGAGCAAGTCTTGCTAGTCACTGAAATGGCATCCAACAAGGGTCTGTACCATCATAATACAGATATACTGCATGGAATGATTCAGTCACTACTTCACGTACCATGAAGCAATGAATGCGGTATAACAAAAGCCAGCACACACAGAACAAGTCTTGCTAGTCACTGAAATGACATCCAACAAGGGTCTGTACCATCATAATACAGATATACTGCATGGAATGATTCAGTCACTACTTCACGTACCATGAAGCAATGAATGCGGTATAACATAAGCCAGGACACACAGAACAAGTCTTGCTAGTCACTGAAATGACATCCAACAAGGGTCTGTACCATCATAATACAGATATACTGCATGGAATGATTCAGTCACTACTTCACGTACCATGAAGCAATGAATGCGGTATAACATAAGCCAGGACACACAGAACAAGTCTTGCAAGTCACTGAAATGACATCCAACAAGAGTTTTTACCATCATAATACAGATATACTGCATGGAATGACTCAGTCACTACTTCACGTACCATGAAGCAATGAACGCGGTATAACAAAAGCCAGCACACACAGAACAAGTCTTGCAAGTCACTAAAATGACATCCAACAAGGGTCTGTACCATCATAATACAGATATACTGCATGGAATGATTCAGTCACTACTTCACGTACCATGAAGCAATGAATGCGGTATAACATAAGCCAGGACACACAGAACAAGTCTTGCAAGTCACTGAAATGACATCCAACAAGGGTTTTTACCATCATAATACAGATATACTGCATGGAATGACTCAGTCACTACTTCACGTACCATGAAGCAATGAACGCGGTATAACAAAAGCCAGCACACACAGAACAAGTCTTGCAAGTCACTGAAATGACATCCAACAAGGGTCTGTACCATCATAATACAGATATACTGCATGGAATGATTCAGTCACTACTTCACGTACCATGAAGCAATGAATGCGGTATAACATAAGCCAGGACACACAGAACAAGTCTTGCAAGTCACTGAAATGACATCCAACAAGAGTTTTTACCATCATAATACAGATATACTGCATGGAATGATTCAGTCACTACTTCACGTACTATGAAGCAATGAATGCAGTATAACAAAAGCCAGCACACACAGAACAAGTCTTGCAAGTCACTGAAATGGCATCCAACAAGGGTCTTTACCATCATAATACAGATATACTGCATGGAATGATTCAGTCACTACTTCACGTACTATGAAGCAATGAATGCGGTATCACATAAGCCAGCACACACAGAGCAAGTCTTGCTAGTCACTGAAATGACATCCAACAAGGGTATGTACCATCATAATACAGATATACTGCATGGAATGATTCAGTCACTACTTCACGTACTATGAAGCAATGAATGCGGTATCACATAAGCCAGCACACACAGAGCAAGTCTTGCTAGTCACTGAAATGGCATCCAACAAGGGTCTGTACCATCATAATACAGATATACTGCATGGAATGATTCAGTCACTACTTCACGTACCATGAAGCAATGAATGCGGTATAACATAAGCCAGCACACACAGAACAAGTCTTGCAAGTCACTGAAATGGCATCCAACAAGGGTCTTTACCATCATAATACAGATATACTGCATGGAATGATTCAGTCACTACTTCACGTACCATGAAGCAATGAATGCGGTATAACAAAAGCCAGCACACACAGAACAAGTCTTGCAAGTCACTGAAATGGCATCCAACAAGGGTCTTTACCATCATAATACAGATATACTGCATGGAATGATTCAGTCACTACTTCACGTACCATGAAGCAATGAATGCGGTATAACATAAGCCAGCACACACAGAACAAGTCTTGCAAGTCACTGAAATGGCATCCAACAAGGGTCTTTACCATCATAATACAGATATACTGCATGGAATGATTCAGTCACTACTTCACGTACTATGAAGCAATGAATGCAGTATAACAAAAGCCAGCACACACAGAACAAGTCTTGCAAGTCACTGAAATGGCATCCAACAAGGGTCTTTACCATCATAATACAGATATACTGCATGGAATGATTCAGTCACTACTTCACGTACTATGAAGCAATGAATGCGGTATCACATAAGCCAGCACACACAGAGCAAGTCTTGCTAGTCACTGAAATGACATCCAACAAGGGTCTGTACCATCATAATACAGATATACTGCATGGAATGATTCAGTCACTACTTCACGTACTATGAAGCAATGAATGCGGTATAACATAAGCCAGGACACACAGAACAAGTCTTGCTAGTCACTGAAATGACATCCAACAAGGGTCTGTACCATCATAATACAGATATACTGCATGGAATGATTCAGTCACTACTTCACGTACCATGAAGCAATGAATGCGGTATAACATAAGCCAGGACACACAGAACAAGTCTTGCAAGTCACTGAAATGACATCCAACAAGAGTTTTTACCATCATAATACAGATATACTGCATGGAATGACTCAGTCACTACTTCACGTACCATGAAGCAATGAACGCGGTATAACAAAAGCCAGCACACACAGAACAAGTCTTGCAAGTCACTAAAATGACATCCAACAAGGGTCTGTACCATCATAATACAGATATACTGCATGGAATGATTCAGTCACTACTTCACGTACCATGAAGCAATGAATGCGGTATAACATAAGCCAGGACACACAGAACAAGTCTTGCAAGTCACTGAAATGACATCCAACAAGAGTTTTTACCATCATAATACAGATATACTGCATGGAATGACTCAGACACTACTTCACGTACTATGAAGCAATGAATGTGGTATAACATAAGCCAGCACACACAGAACAAGTCTTGCAAGTCACTGAAATGACATCCAACAAGGGTCTGTACCATCATAATACAGATATACTGCATGGAATGATTCAGTCACTACTTCACGTACCATGAAGCAATGAATGCGGTATAACATAAGCCAGGACACACAGAACAAGTCTTGCAAGTCACTGAAATGACATCCAACAAGAGTTTTTACCATCATAATACAGATATACTGCATGGAATGATTCAGTCACTACTTCACGTACTATGAAGCAATGAATGCGGTATAACAAGAGCCAGCACACACTGAACAAGTCTTGCAAGTCACTGAAATGACATCCAACAAGGTCTTTACCATCATAATACAGATATACGCGGCGGCATCGAATAACATATACATATTTCAGAGAGTATTTCCCTGAAGGTGATCCATCTCCGAAAACTTTGTAATGCTTCCCTGAGAGGCTTCACGAGTGAACCGGCGCACTGGCGCACTGGCATGACAAATGAATATATTGCCCGGCCCGGTATCGAGAAACTTCGATGCTCTGGAAAGAGACAGCGAGAAGTTTGGCAACACTGGTTGAACGGTCAAGTTTCATCGTATATCATAAGGGACTCACTAACACCGAACTGAACTATTCACGGTAACAATCATCATAAGCAAAACATAACGCCGTAAAACTGAAGACCCAAAGCCTACGTGACACAAACTCTCACGTACACCATGCGCATTTTGGTTTTCAGTTCTTATTTCGACTCACTGTAATTTTAATTTGATATCTCATAGTTGGAGCCCCCTCCTTGAGGCATAGTCATATATTTATCTGTAACTTCTGCACTTCTGCCTTTAAAAATACAATGTCGTAACTATGTAGAAACATCCACTATAGTTGTCCCAAGACTACCTTACACATGTATTCGTCACAGGCGGCTGGTTCGTAGCCAATCAGCGATCGGTATTGGCCCGGATGTGTCTCGGACGGTTCGCTGGTTGGCTACGACTGCCCCGGATGTGACGAAAGCAGGTGTAAAGTAATCTTGGGTCCACTATATAACCAAATGTAACAGTGGTTAACTTATTCAAATCAAGAGCTACAAACATTGGCACCGTTTCTGGAGCTGTGTTTTTTTTTTTAATCACACTTATAATATCGGGTAGATTCCTGATAACATTACTTGTCTCCCCCACATAATTAGATGAGCGTAGCGAAGCGGAGTGAATCTCTCCATACAACTCGATCGGCGCTTTGTCTGTGTGTCTGTATGTCTGTATGTCTGTATGTGCGCTAAATTTTGTTCGTCGCGCACAGGTCAAACGGCTAGACGTATTTGGCTGAAATTTTCGGGCAACGTTTGAGACCACTTAACTCGATGCTGTTAACATAACCAGCAAAATTCGTCAAGATGCCAACCTACAAAAAATTAATAACTGAAAAATAAAATTTGTTTATTTATTTGATTAAATGAATACTTACAAACGGATTTAAATAATGTTTCACGTGTAGGTTTATATCAACAGTAACAACAATTGACAATAATTTCAAAATTGTACGTTTATCCGCCATGTTATAAAAAAATATTGTTTATTTACAACAATAATTTCTTCATTTTTACAGTGTTCCGCCGATATGATTTGCATTTGCGGACTATTGCAGTTAGATGCACATAGTATACACTAAACATAGCGTACGTAACAATACTTATGCACCATTATTTGGAATTTCGATAGCTGTCATAGAATGGCTACAATGACGTAAGATGCCAACCTACAAAAAATTAACAACTGAAACACATGTTTTGTTATTTATTTAATTAAATTAAACCTTACGCACCGATATTAATAAATTTTTATTTGTTAGTCCACATCAATAGTACCAACACACGACAACAGTTTCAAAATTGTACCTTCAACCGCCATGTTATAAACAAATATTGTTTATTTACGGTAGTAATTTTCTTCGTTTTTACAGTGTTCCACCGATATGATCCGCATTTGCGGACCATTGAAGTTAGATGCACATAGTATGCTGCCGAAATGGCGTACGCAGTCCGACCTTTCTCACTATGTATTTGGAATTTTGATAGCTATCATAGGATGGCTACAATGACGTGTTATATTTAATGACCTTCACGGCAAACATGCAAATGTTAACAACGAGCTTGGTCGACAAATTAAAGAGCTTTTATTATGATTTAAAAGCGGGTTATTGTATGATTAATTAATAATACATTTTAGATATAGTCTGTATCTACATTATGGAACTTTCCATACACTGATAGGTTTAATAATTTGTGAATTAGAGCCTATTGAGTAGACCACGGTCGAATGAAATTATGCGGAAATCCATCAACTTGAAGGTTTTAATTTCTTTAAAGAAAACTTCTTAACGGATTTGAATAATATTTCGTGCATCTATTAGCAACATATCAAGAAATAATATACTTAAGTTATAAGGATGTAACTTGATCCGCCATCTTGTAAAATAATCATATGTTTATTATAAAGGTATTTTTTTTTTAAAGAGTAATATGATATGCAAATGATTTATTTGATTTGATACATTGAAAAAAATCGCTCATCTCGCAACGCGGAGCGTTTTCCTAGTTAGATGAGCGTAGCGAAGCGGAGTGAATCTTTCCATACAACTCGATCGGCGCTTTGTCTGTGTGTACGTATGTATGTATGTATGTATGTCTGTATGTATGTATGTATGTGCGCTAAATTTTGTTCGTCGCGCACAGGTCAAACGGCTTGACGTATTTGGCTAAAAATTTTGGGCAACGTTTGTGACCACTAAACTCGATGCTGTTAACATAACCAGCAAAATTCGTCAAGATGCCAACCTACAAAAAATTAATAACTGAAAAATAAAATTTGTTTATTTATTTAATTAAATGAAAACTTACTAACGGATTTAAATAATGTTTCACTTGTAGATTGACATCAACGGTACCAACATTTGACAAAAGTTTCAAAATTGTAAGTTCATCCGCCATGTTATAAAAAAATATTGTTTATTTACTACAATAATTTCTTCATTTTTACAGTGTTCCAGCGATATGATTCGCATTTGCGAACTATTGCAGTTAGATGCACAAAGTAAACACAAAAATACCGTACGCAATCATACCTTTCTCATTATTATTTGGAATCTCAATAGCTGTAATAGAATGGCTACAATGACGTAAGATGCCAACCGACAAAAAATTAACAACTGAAACACATGTTTTGTTATTTATTTAATTATATTAAAACTTACACACCGATATAAATAATTTTTTAAATGTAAGTCTACATTGATAATACTAACACTCGACAACAGTTTCAAAATTGTAGCTTTAACCGCCATGTTATAAACAAACATTGTTTATTTAAAGCAGTAATTTTCTTCGTGTTTACAGTGTTCCACCGATATGATTCGCATTTGCGGACCATTGAAGTTAGATGCACATAGTATGCTACCGAAATGGCTAACGCAGTCAGACCTTTCTTACTAAGTATTTGGAATTTTGATATCAATCATAGAATGGCTACAATGACGTGTTATATTTAATGACCTTCACGGCAAACATGCAAATGTTAACAAAGAACTTGGTCGACAAATAAAAAATCCTTTATTATGATTTAAAAGCGGGTAATTGTATGATTAATTAATATTACATTTTAGATATAGTCTGTATCTACATTATGGAGTTTTCGATACACTGATAGGTTTAATAGTTTATGAATTAGAGCCCATTGAGTAGACCACGGTCGAATGAAATTATGCGGAAATCCATCAACTTGAAGGTTTTAATTTCTTTAAAGAAAACTTCTGAACGGATTTAAATAATATTTCGTGCATTTATTAGCAACATATCAAGAAATAATATACTCAAGTTATAAGGTTGTTACTTGATCCGCCATATTGTAAAAAAATCATATGTTTATTATAAAGGTATTTTTTTTTTTAAAAGAGTAATATGATATGCATATGATTTATTTGATTTGATACATTAAAAATCTCGCTCATCTGTCAACGCGGAGCGTTTTCCTAGTATAGACCATACAGAGAAGGCTGTGATTCTTCGATAATTTCTTCACTAAGGTGAGACTTGCACAGTGGTCGAATTGAAGGGGGGGGGGGGGGGTGCGAGGGGATACCGTCCCACTAAAGTAGAAACATCAAACATGGACCTGGACATAACCTGGTATGGATTTAATCACTTTTCAAAAAATGTAAAAAGATCACAAACAATTTCAAAATACCGGAAATCATAAATATCTTTGTTCTTATCCACCGTAAAAGAATTGATGAGTGAAGAAAGGCCGCAGTGGTAGGATTATGGGGTTAAAAGAAGACCCCTATATTACTGCTCGTCAATACCGTCACGATTACCCTTGTTACGATTACAGAATGGGCTACAAATGGTGTATAAAAGTTACTGTAATATGGAAGGCCGACTTCTTTAGTATCACTTTCAGACACCTTGGGGATTTCTACATAACATATTGATGCTAATACATTCTTACAGTTTCCTGCATAAGATAAACCGAGCCGGGAAAGATAATATATAAACAACAAAAAACCATTTTGCCGAGAGGAAGACTTTATAAAAAGGTAATATATTTCTCTTTTGGGTTTTATAGGATAACCTTTTACGGCGGCCGGAGTGACAAAACATAGTATGCGAGCCTAGCTCGATACGTCGGCATCTCTCAGGTGTGCAAGTGGCTGCCTAACCTCCGGGGGCCACCCTACCTGTTTTCCAACAACACTATTTGGCTTTACCTAATGGGCCATTTTGTTGCACACACTCTACATATTAACAGCTGCCGCTTCGTAGATCGTAACTAAAGTCATGTTTGTTTGCGTTAAGTTACGTTATACGTAGTCAAGTTAGGGTGATCCAGAGGACATTTCTTCAAACAACCCAAACATTCATATACACCTCGAAAAGGGGACACAATCATGTAAAACTAATTAGATACAACAATTTCAGAATGTACATAATGCAAACTTAAATGTCAAATGTGTTCGTTTTTTTTTGTTTTTTTTTTTAAGAACATTCGCCAATCTTGTAGATACATTCTACGCACGATGCAAATCTACCGCACCTAATCTCACAACTAAGAGCGTTATCGGTCAAATAAAGTAACACTATTCGAAACGATGAGGGGATTGGTATGACGATAAAGAATAATGATAAAATTGTCTTTTACTTATGCAGGAACTGACCAACCACGTCAGCCATCACGTATAGGACGCACGAATTAGACTTTTAATTCTATATCAATTGACCACAAGATATCAATCATTAGTATACTATCTTCCACAAGAGAATTTCCACTAGCAAACTCCCAAATGCAACAAAAGTTCAACTTATTTTCTTCGTTCAGCGGCATAAAACTCATCACGTTAGTCAATTCGTTCAAGTACCACCACGCTTCAATATTGGGGTGAAAACGTTGTCCCACAAAATCAAGTTCGCTACCTGCGTCTTGAATTCAGTAACATCTTCAGCTGGTTGACTCACTGTAAAAAAAAAAGACAACTAATACTGTACGCTCCAGATTAAACCTGTTAATCCTCACCCAGGGGTAGATTACGTGGCTGCAGTTTTGACAAACGTACTTGGCGTTCATCCTCGAATTTGCTTGCGGTGTTTTAGCACCCCTTATTGGCCCACTACTGTCCCTCTACGCATCCCTGGAACGTCGAGTTTTGCGAAGAATTGCAAGACTTCCTCCCGTGACCAAAAATGAAGACATCAACGATCTTTTAGACAATAACCATATCTCAAACCGCATTCATCACCTATCTGAAATACTTTGATAAAATTATTAACGACAACCGCAAAGACATGCTAGACATAATAACTCGCCGTATTACCTTATCCTTCAGACCGGAATTCAAATATCCATTACCGATCAATGTCATATATAATAACAACCTTTATTAGGTCTCTGCAGCAATAGCTGTTGCCGTAAGACACAGAATAACAAACAATAATTCCTCTCCATGTATTTAACTTTGTAACTTTAAACTTTGTATAATTGTATGTAATTGTGTAATTGTATGTGCCTGTAGGCTAAAGAGGGTATGGGCATGCCCACAATCCTACACTGGCCATCCTATCCTGTCATGGGACAGACAAAATAACAATAAAATTGAATTGAACTAGCAAACTCTTACACCCACCCTACCAAATACTATGTTTATGATTGTCGTTACGTTACTCTTGTTTTAGGGCCCAATTACGTTAACACGTTAACATGTGAAAGTTCCTAAACCTTGTTTAATATGCACTAGACCAGCCACTAGGCCACAGGTTGCAGATGCCTAATTACCGATACGGGTGGCTCAGCGGTGAAGCGAGACAACTCGGGAGGTCGCCGGTTCGATTTCGGCCACCGGTAATCCTGACCGAAAGTTTCTTGAGAGGTTTTCCTCAGTGGGAAAGGCGAATGCTGGCACTGAGTCCTACTAACAGCCCTCGGACATTCCTTCGCAACTATCCAGACACACCTAGTTAATCCCCTGAAGTGGGGCACATCAGGCTTTACACCCGAAAACCTACGACAAATTATTATTATGCCTGATTGCAGCGATGCAGAAGCCCAATGACCAAGTGCGAAAACACAACACTGACATTGCTTAATCGAGATCAATAACATGACATATTTTGTACTGACGCTGGGCACCAAAAATAAAACAACGATGCCGCTCTAATATTCATGACCTGGAAGAAGGGTGTATGTCTTGCGCAGATCCATCCCCCGGTAGGCCAACCAACCCTTCAGGGACATATGCATACGCACGACAGCAAGGAGACACCTTATGATATTTGAGTTGCTTTTGGCTTTTACCGAAACAAGTCTAAATGCGTTTTCCCCTTACGGGTGTAATAGATCTATTGCACGAGAGAGGGTAGACGGAGTGGATTCACAAACTTTATTAAAGTTGGTTTCATCCGTGGAAGTGAACAGAGTTCTTCGTTCGCTGTTGGAGTTCGCTTCAGGCAAAGTATACAAACAAACAAAACAACGTTATTGTTACGACTAGAAATAAATTATTATGGATGCCATACATAACTAAAAGGGTTAAATGTAAATATATTCTAACAAATGAATACATTTTTGGGGAGTTTTATGTTTACCATAAAATGTTTCACACTGTTTTCTTTTGTATTAAAACAAAATTATAAAGTATTATGGAAATCCACACCCCTCTTAACCCAAACACACATGTCGAGTAAAGAGACGCTGAAGCTTTTGCGGAAGTCAACTGAAAGAGACGCACCGCTCAACGAGCGCTGAAATTCATAGTCATCCCCTAAGACCGGCCGTTGTTACCAAGGTAACAGTTTCATGCATGTTATTTGCCATATAGAAAATAAATCCATAACAACAATGAGTGCCCCTAGGTGTAGGGGCCGATTATGAAATTCGTTTTTGTGACGTAGATCGGTAGGGTTTGGCTCTAAATCTCGCCTTCCACATTTCGTAACTAACTTAATTTTAACCAGATTTCCAAATAAACGCATCGAAGTAATCTGTGGATCATTGCGATTATTTTGAGTGGTTGTTATTACCGATTTTGAATCCTTGTACTGCCAAACCGCAAGACTTGCTAGGGCGTACCAGAGGGACCGTACCTCGCCCCACACGTGTTCTCCCGAGTCTACAGGGATCGAACCTCGGCCCTCGCTTGTTCTACCCAGCATGACCAGGGCGTGTCTCAGGACCCTCGCTTGTTCTACCCAGCATGACCAGGGCGTGTCTCAGGGCCCTCGCTTGTTCTACCCAGCATGACCAGGGCGTGTCACAGGGCCCTCGCTTGTTCTACCCAGCATGACCAGGGCGTGTCACAGGGCCCTCGCTTGTTCTACCCAGCATGACCAGGGCGTGTCACGGCCCTCGCTAGTTCTACCCAGCATGACCAGGGCGTGTCACAGGGCCCTCGCTTGTTCTACCCAGCATGACCAGGGCGTGTCACAGGGCCCTCGCTTGTTCTACCCAGCATGACCAGGGCGTGTCAGGGCCCTCGCTTGTTCTACCCAGCATGACCAGGACGTGTTTAATTCTCCTACCTGGCATCCCCGACTCGAGCACGCTGTACCGCGGGTTGTTGGCGGTGTCGACAGGCAGCATGTCTCGCACCCAGGATATGTGGGGGTTGGGCCCCCCCACAGCCGCGCACAGTAGGACAGCGTTGTGACCAATCTCCACCACCTTCGTGCTGGGCGACTGGGTGATCTGAGGGAACCCGTTCGGCAACTTGTCCGCTGCAAACAAACAAACATACATGGTCAATACACAGCCCAAGAACCTGGGTAGCAGAGCCGTAAATGGCGCTCTGAAAGCCATTGAGTTGTCACAAGAGGTGAGTAGTGGCGTCATTGGCGACAGGAAGGGGATGAGTAACCTAAAATTTAAGTTTTACAAATGTTCAATACGAAATTGTCAACAAAAAGGGATGCCTTGATTAAGGGATGAGGGTTGATTGGCAGGTGGAAATATAAACTCGTTAGTAGGGCAAATAAACGGTCAGCCCCCCCCCCCATCCACCCAGTGCTGAGGCTATTTGCCGCTCAGCTTCTCGAGGTGGATCCAACAACTCTACTCGGAAGCTATCCCGTCCTCCGGACACGACACTAACGTGTGGTTATCGTCCCGGGATCGATCCTGGGCCGGGTTTATTACATTCACTTCATTTAGCCTATGGGTACGTTCCGAAACTAGCTGAATATGCCATTTCCGTGCTGAGGCCGTTCCGTAACCTCCTGAATATCATAGGCTGGGCGTTCCGTAACTTCCTGCGCCAGCATATTCAGCAACATGAAAACGCCAGCCGGTTCGAGGGAGGGCATCTGCCAGCATTCACAAATCATGGCGGCGTTTTCAAAATGCAATAATTTAAAAGCTCGTCAAATTGTCAGGAATTATATCATTTGACAGTTATTTATACCACGCGTTGCAGGATTTTATTATTTTTCATGTCGTATTTGTTATTATTGGGAAACGATTAGAATATTGTTTTTTTAATTTCATTACAAATTTTTAGCGCCCATTTCCTCCATCTTTTCGCTTGTAGGCGTTCCGAAACACTTGACAAAATGTGACGCTGGGACGTGCTAGCTGATGCTGGAACCCCATCATTTTCAGGAGGTTTCGGAATGTACCCTATGTAGGTGAGGCGTATATAGATATCTTGGCATCCAAAATAAACACCTGTCCCTGTCATCAAATACGTAAATATAAATACAATAGTTTTTATTGTCCACCTACTAAGTTATATTACAAGAGCACATGTTAACCATGTACGTACTGTGTGCCTAGTTAACAGCCTTGTCTCCGGCTAAACATGAACGGTTTACGCCAAAGGCCAAAGGAATAACGCACAATTCTTCCTGTACTCTTTATGAAGATCACACCTTTAGTACGCGCAATCTAAATAGGGCAAAGTGTAGAAACACGGCCTTGCGTCTCGCGGTGAGACGCTGGGTGACAGTTCAATTGAGACACCAAAGGACTCACCAGACATGGTCTAACCAAGACCCAAGCTTGAGCATATAAAAACAAAAAACTTGCGAAAAGTTTATTAAATATTCGGCTAGTGATGTTAATTAAAACGCGGAATAAAAAAATATACTGGAGGTTATAGAGTTTGAGCTGTAGATGAGATCAAAGAGGGGGAGGAGAGAGGGGGGGGGAGTAACTTTTCTAAACTCTATTAACAATATTAAAGTTTTGCTATAGGGAACTTTAATGCAAAAACCTTGTTAACGTCATGGGAAGCAGAGAGTGATGCGAATCAGCGAGAAGTTAAACGACTAACTGGAAGGTTTGTTGTTTGTTAATATCTTAAGTAATCCGTCCTATAAATAGAATGCGAGTCACAAAGATGGAAATCATTTATTGCCAACTAGAACCGACCATCGCTTCGAGATGTAAGAGGAGCAGGTTTTCTGCGATACAATTAAAAGATTACGATTTAAAGACGACTTTGGACGAATTTACCAGCGAACAAAAAGAGTAATTAGGAACCCGATATATAATAATATATTTCGTTCAACTTAGGTTTCGTGAAATCGCACTTTCATCATATTATTATTTAGAGAGTTGAGTTTCTTTAAACAGACCTTTGGACGTTGGAAATTGGAATTTCGCGCGGATACACGACGAGTTATTATAGGTTTGTTCGTTTGTCCTGCCTCAACAGGAGTATTTTACGCCAGGAGTAATCCGGAAATACGTCATTGTAACGGATATGGGAGTAGAAATCACAGTTACTCCCACTTAAACAAAAAAACAGAGTTGTCACAGTTGAGATCGTTTCAGTTGTTCCTCCTACTCCTACTCGGGAAGCAGGTGTAAAAACCTTACTTCCATCACAGTTGTAGTAAGTTACCACTGGACAAAAAAACTTGTCGCAGCTACTCCCATCACACTTACTCCAGGACAGAAAAACGGGGTTTTCGTAATACCGTACTCCTGGAGTAATGATCACAGGACAAACGAACAAAGCTTATGACGCGTTCGAGAGCGAAGCTTGAACAAGAAACTACCATCATCGCCGGACCCCTCGCGGTTGGCTCGCGCCGGCGATTCGAGGTATGAAGTGAGGTAGGGGAAGGTGGGCGGGAACCTAGGACCACAGATTCATTGCAATACACTATAGTAACAACATGGGGTGACATCGGCGCGCGCAGTTTCACTATCAGCGAGCGCGGGAGACATCAGTTAGAGTTCGACGCCCTGAGGATAGGATCCATAAGGTTCCTGAAACGTCGGCACAACATGGAGGTAGGACGTGGTTGAATAACCCGCAAATATTTTCATTTGATATATATATATAAAACATGTCTGCGGTATCCAGCCCTCTCGGATGAGTGTTTGGTTCTTTGCATAGACTACGTGTTCACCTGACAATGTACGAACAGTAAAACACAGCTATTAGAATCATCTGAGACTCCAGGGAGTAATGTCCTGTCGAGGACAGAACAACAGGCGCGGACTGGCTAGGGATGCCGGGATGCGATCGCATCCCGGGCCCCTGGGCAAATCCGGGCCCCTTTCGCAGTCCGGGCCCCCGGGCTGCCACCAGAAAGTTCCTATAGTGTAAATACTTCTCTGTATATAGCTAAAAAAATCATTACCCCACTCTATAAGTATTATTTCAAAATTATAATTGTATTTAATGTAATATGTATTGTAAATATTCATATAACTAGGTAATTGAATATAATTGAAATTATTTTGCTACTGGTAGGTAGGCCTCTGTTAATCGCGCCCTAAAATCGCATTTTAGGCCATAAAAGTCAATACAACCTCAAAAAATTGTTTACGCCTCCGGCGGCTGGGGCTTTGCCCCAGACCCCAGTTGCGCCACGCCACCGCGTGCGGCCCCCCCCAAAACCCAGCATCCCGGGCCTTTTTATCCAAGTCCGCCCCTGCAGAACAACCATGGACACACGCTGCATTGAGTGGTTCGGCAGTGTCGCCCGACACACATGCAAAGTGCTTTGTATGTGGCGGAGAGGGCGAACAAAGTGCAAGTAATTACGTTACTCCGAGTCACAAAGAGCAACACACACAAACAGGAACTGGGTCAATAAGTGCACAACGTACAAACTTGAAAACACTATACCCTTGCTGTTCTACACAGCTATGGATGGGTTCAGTTACCTAATTTGTCACTTGAGGGTCTTAACTGTGAAATTTGATGTTCCGTTTCACAAGTTATCTAACCCTTGGTGTAACGTTCGTAAAGTGATTAAGTCAGGAAGGATATCAAAGGTAAATCAAAAGTATTACATAGAACCAGTGTGCGGGAATTTCGTTTTACAATAAACTGATATGACAGTTAAACCTACCATGTACAACCACACAAAGACAACTTCAGAAAAGAACAAATTAATTTTAAACGGTACAGCATTTTTTTTTTTAGGTCAAACAGCAGCTGGAATGTCTTGAATGGATGATATGTACAACTAAGAATTAGTAAAAAAAACTACATATTTTACTGTGAGGGTTATAAAATTTAAATACTATTCCGATGATATCAAGACAGGCACATCTAGATTATGTATTTGCTTTTTTTGCTTACGAACACAACTACGTAGCAAACATAGTTACTCGTACAGAGGATTGTGCAAGATTGTAGGCTAATCACAGACACACATTTCAAGTTTGTTAATATACCAATATGAAAATAGTAGGGATGCGTTATGATAAATAAATTCATATCGATAATCGCATTTTTTCCCACAATATATCACGATATATCGTGATAATATCGTGAGCATATAATAATATCGCGATACGATATTATCGCGATAATAGCAAATAAATAGCGCATTGTGATTGTAGCCGATGGCCAAACAAACCGGTTTGTCGGCTGGTGAAGAACGGGATGGGTGGGGGGGGGGGGGGGGGGGGGTTGAGGCAGCGGAGCAGTGAAACGTAGATTTGGATCTTGAAAGATGTCAAACAATGCAGACTTTTTGGAAGGAAGTCAATGAATGAGTGCAGGTAATCGAGGCCTAAAAATAGTCCGTCTTCCTTTAGCAAGCGGCTCATAAGTTGGGTGGATTGTTGACAGAAGTGAAATGATAATATGACAACAATAAAACTAAAAGACTCTACAGTGTTTGTGAGGCGCTCATGGCGGGTGGGGAGGGGGAGGAACTACCCCCAACACCCCGCATCAAGAATGCGGACACAGTAGTGCGTAGAGTCCGTGTAAACTATGACGATACCATGAAGTATTAACAATTTATCATGATACTGGGTGCAAAATAATATCGTCATGAATATCGCGATACGACGGCGCATATCGTATCGTATCGATATACGATATTATCGATATTTATCGATATACGATTATCGTCCGCATCACTAGAAAATAGCGCGAATGAAAAATGTCACATGCACTGACTTTTGCGAATGTCTTTTTATCATTATCACCATTATTAACTTCCTCGAATATTATTAGAAACGAAACAATACCAACACAAAGCTTATTATTATACAACGCTGATATTAGCTTCATGTGTTTGTCTGTCTGTCTGGCTGTCTGTCTGTCTGGACGGAATCTTACAATCGATATTTCACCCACCTCATAAACATCCGATCGAGCAGAAATTTTTCACACATACGTATTCTTAATTACAATACATGAATCAATTGTCATATTTAAAAATAGTCAATTAAATTCATCATGATTAATTAATTAATGTTTTGAATGAGAATCGATATTTCACCCACTTCCCAACGTCGAATCGAGCTGAAAGTTTTCACACTGGCGTATTCTTAATGACAATACATGAATCAATTGTCATATTTACTAAATAGTCAATTAATCTATCATAATTAATTAATCAACGTTATATGTGGGAATCGATATTTCACCTATTTTTCAAAGTCCGATCGAGCTGAAAGTTTTCACACAGACGTATATTCTTGATGACAATACATGAATTAATGTATCACATTCACTAGTCAATCAATTAATTAATCAAACAAAGCTTCATATGGGAAATTGGTCACAGCCACATAGTGAGGATGGGCTAACCAGATGCAAGCATCTGATTTACACACCCGCTGGTTGTTCGGGACTCAAATAACCGCGATGAAAGCATCAGAAATTATGCTATTTTTTTTATTTTTTACTTTACTATGCGGCGACAACGCTCAACGCGCTACACCTCCACTTGCAAGTTCAACCCCGTGCGGTGTCATTCACCATGTACGCATTGTTGCGTTCCTTTTTTTACTTTTTAGTACATTTAAATATAAGCGTTGTTTTAAAAAAGTATTTTTTTCAATTAATATTTTTATTCTAATAATATAGGCCTAATCAACCAGCAATACAACATTCAACTACAATTATCCCGTCATACATTTATTTTCTTGCTCTGCTTTTTTTTATTCAGTTCTAAAACGGACTTTAGATTGAGGAGAATAGGTTTCCATGCAAACTATTACTGTTGAATGGCTTTCATTGAGCAAGTGAGGAGGGTTTGCATTAAGCACAGTCGGGTCGGCATATTTACAAGCTCTTAGCGTGGCTATTTACTTAATTCACTTAGAGAGATTGTTAAGTTTTGCACGTGAACTACTTGTTGACTGAATCATACTCGCGTGGCTTTGGTGAACTATCCAGCGTGGCAGACTGTTGTCTTGTAGTCACACGTTGACTCAATCATACTCGCGTGGCTCTGGTGAACTATCCTGCATGGCAGACTGTTGTCTTGTAGTCACACGTTGACTCAATCATACTCGCGTGGCTTTGGTGAAGTATCCTGCGTGGCAGACTGTTGTCTTGTAGTCACACGTTGACTCAATCATACTCGCGTGGCCTTGGTGAACTATCCTGCATGGCAGACTGTTGTCTTGTAGTCACACGTTGACTCAATCATACTCGCGTGGCCTTGGTGAACTATCCTGCCTGGCAGACTGTTGTCTTGTAGTCACACGTTGACTCAATCATACTCGCGTGGCTCTGGTGAACTATCCTGCGTGGCAGACTGTTGTCTTGTAGTCACACGTTGACTCAATCATACTCGCGTGGCCTTGGTGAACTATCCTGCGTGGCAGACTGTTGTCTTGTAGTCACACGTTGACTCAATCATACTCGCGTGGCTTTGGTGAACTATCCTGCGTGGCAGACTGTTGTCTTGTAGTCACACGTTGACTCAATCATACTCGCGTGGCTTTGGTGAACTATCCTGCCTGGCAGACTGTTGTCTTGTAGTCACACGTTGACTCAATCATACTCGCGTGGCTTTCGTGAACTATCATGCATTGCAGACTGTTGTCTTGTAGTCACTCAATCATACTCGCGTGGCCTTGGTGAACTATCCTGCATGACAGACTGTTGTCTTGTAGTCACACGTTGACTCAATCATACTCGCGTGGCTCTGGTGAACTATCCTGCATGGCAGACTGTTGTCTTGTAGTCACACGTTGACTCAATCATACTCGCGTGGCTTTGGTGAACTATCCTGCCTGGCAGACTGTTGTCTTGTAGTCACACGTTGACTCAATCATACTCGCGTGGCTTTGGTGAACTATCCTGCATGGCAGACTGTTGTCTTGTAGTCACACGTTGACTCAATCATACTCGCGTGGCTTTGGTGAACTATCCTGCATGGCAGACTGTTGTCTTGTAGTCACACGTTGACTCAATCATACTCGCGTGGCTTTGGTGAAGTATCCTGCATGGCAGACTGTTGTCTTGTAGTCACACGTTGACTCAATCATACTCGCGTGGCCTTGGTGAACTATCCTGCATGGCTGTTGTCTTGTAGTCACACGTTGACTCAATCATACTAGCGTGGCTTTGGTGAACTATCCTGCGTGGCAGACTGTTTTCTTGTAGTCACACGTTGACTCAATCATACTCGCGCGGCTTTGGTGAACTATCCTGCGTGGCAGACTGTTGTCTTGTAGTCACACGTTGACTCAATCATACTCGCGTGGCTTTGGTGAACTATCCAACGTGGCAGACTGTTGTCTTGTAGTCACACGTTGACTCAATCATACTCGCGTGGCCTTGGTGAACTATCCTGCGTGGCAGACTGTTGTCTTGTAGTCACACGTTGACTCAATCATACTCGCGTGGCTTTGGTGAACTATCCTGCATGGCAGACTGTTGTCTTGTAGTCACACGTTGACTCAATCATACTCGCGTGGCTTTGGTGAACTATCCTGCGTGGCAGACTGTTGTCTTGTAGTCACACGTTGTCTCAATCATACTCGCATGGCTTTGGTGAACTATCCTGCGTGGCAGACTATTGTCTTGTAGTCACACGTTGACTCAATCATACTCGCGTGGCTTTGGTGAACTATCCTGCGTGGCAGACTGTTGTCTTGTAGTCACACGTTAACTCAATCATACTCGCGTGGCTTTGGTGAACTATCCTGCATGGCAGACTGTTGTCTTGTAGTCACACGTTGACTCAATCATACTCGCGTGGCTGTGGTGAACTATCCTGCATGGCAGACTGTTGTCTTGTAGTCAAACGTTGACTCAATCATACTCGCGGGGCTTTGGTGAACTATCCTGCGTGGCAGACTGTTGTCTTGTAGTCACACGTTGACTCAATCATACTCGCGTGGCTTTGGTGCACTATCCTGCGTGCTAGACTGTTGTCTTGTAGTCACACGTTGACTCAATCATACTCGCGGGGCTTTGGTGAACTATCCTGCGTGGCAGACTGTTGTCTTGTAGTCACACGTTGACTCAATCATACTCGCGTGGCTTAGGTGAACTATCCTGCGTGACAGACTGTTGTCTTGTAGTCACACGTTCACTCAATCATACTCGCGTGGCCTTGGTGAACTATCCTGCATGACAGACTGTTGTCTTGTAGTCACACGTTGACTCAATCATACTCGCGTGGCTTTGGTGAACTATCCTGCGTGGCAGACTGTTGTCTTGTAGTCACACGTTGACTCAATCATACTCGCGTGGCCTTGGTGAACTATCCTGCATGGCAGACTGTTGTCTTGTAGTCACACGTTGACTCAATCATACTCGCGTGGCCTTGGTGAACTATCCTGCATGGCAGACTGTTGTCTTGTAGTCACACGTTGACTCAATCATACTCGCGTGGCCTTGGTGAACTATCCTGCATGGCAGACTGTTGTCTTGTAGTCACGTTGACGTTGCGATAGGGTTTACCAACTTTTATTGGTAAATAACACATAATACAGATTATTTTATGCCTTCAAAAACACACGTGTATGTACCTTTCTTTAAATGATTTGAAACATTAGATGTTGTCATTACATGTTGTCGTGGTTCTAAAGGAACAACTCATATACACTTAATGAGTAATAAAGAAAACACTAAATTATCGCGAGATTTTATGATTTATAACTTATAGTAAGTAAGTAAGTTTTATTTCCAGATCAATATAGCATATTACATTGTATACACTTTGTGATGACCCCTAAGTTTTAAGTTTTTTTTTTTTACGTTATTTTCTCCAACCAATAGGTATCAACATTGCAAGGGGGGGGGGGAGAGGGGTGCTTCTACATATGCTCGACGTGAATCGTCTGCTATACAGGCCTACTCGAGCCAACAAAACTCTTCGTTTTATTTTCGTAACGCTGTTAGTGCGCCCTGAATGCGGCTACCTGTAGAGTCATCAATCAATGACTCTCATATCCGGCATGCTTTTAGGAAATGAGGGGTTGTAGGGGGGCGAGTCTCCCGGGGGACTCCCTCCCCTCCCCCTCCCCTCCCCCCCGACTCTCCGTCACTCTCCGGCGACCATCCGGCTTCGAGCGACCGTCCTGCGTAACCTCGGCCCGGTGAGACCCCTTCATTCGATGGACTAGTCAACCAGTATAGTATCTCCGTTTACACACGGTCTAGATGTGGACGTGATGGCTGAAAGGTGTCCGTGCATATTTCAAGAGCATATGCAAAGCGATAGTATCTCCGTTTACACACGGTCTAGATGTGGACGTGAAGGCTCAAAGGTGTCCGTGCATATTTCAAGAGCATATGCAAAGCGATAGTATCTCCGTTTACACACGGTCTAGATGTGGACGTGAAGGCTCAAAGGTGTCCGTGCATATTTCAAGAGCATATGCAAAGCGATAGTATCTCCGTTTACTCACGGTCTAGATGTGGACGTGAAGGCTGAAAGGTGTCCGTGCATATTTCAAGAGCATATGCAAAGCGATAGTATCTCCGTTTACTCACGGTCTAGATGTGGACGTGAAGGCTGAAAGGTGTCCGTGCATATTTCAAGAGCATATGCAAAGCGATAGTATCTCCGTTTACTCACGGTCTAGATGTGGACGTGAAGGCTGAAAGGTGTCCGTGCATATTTCAAGAGCATATGCAAAGCGATAGTATCTCCGTTTACACACGGTCTAGATGTGGACGTGAAGGCTGAAAGGTGTCCGTGCATATTTCAAGAGCATATGCAAAGCGATAGTATCTCCGTTTACTCACGGTCTAGATGTGGACGTGAAGGCTGAAAGGTGTCCGTGCATATTTCAAGAGCATATGCAAAGCGATAGTATCTCCGTTTACACGCGGTCTAGATGTGGACGTGAAGGCTGAAAGGTGTCCGCGCATATTTTAAGAGCATATGCAAAGCGATAGTATCTCCGTTTACACGCGGTCTAGATGTGGACGAGAATGTGGTGGCTGAAAGGTGTCCGCGCATATTTCAAGAGCAACTATGAAGTAGGTCTTACACTCACCACTCACCACATTACACTCACCACATTACACTCAACACTCACCACATTACACTCACCATATTACACTCACCATTCACCACATTACACTCACCACTCACCACTCACCACATTACACTCACCACTCACCACATTACACTCACCATATTACACTCACCACTCACCACATTACACTCACCACTCACCACATTACCCTCACCACTCACCATATTACACTCACCACTCACCACATTACGTGACGCGAGACGACAATGTAGAACCTTCCACTACATTCGATTAGTGCGCGGCTTCATCTCATATGGCTTTCTCTTTATAATAAACACGATAAAAACGCTCAAACTTTTTTTATTTTCGAAACAAAAGTTTCGTCGTAATTTTGTTCGAAGACAGCTTGTTTTCTTACGACAAAATGTTTGTCTCCTTTAAACTTTACCTTAACGTTAAATATTAGAAGGACCGTTTACCATGAACCGGGATATTCTAACCACGAACAGTTCAAGTATGGATGAATGCCATTTATTATAATTGTTTCAAATCAAGGTTGAAGAAAGCGAATGTTGTGCGATTGGTGGCCATGACAGTTAAATATCGGGCCGCTGGCTACGTGGCGCACTCTGGTTTTAGCTTTGAGGCAAGCTACAAGGCAATTAGGTAATTAGGCAATAGTAGTAACGATGACGATGACGACGACGATGACGATGACAATGACGATGACGATGAATGATGATGATCTATCAAACACAAACCCTCGCTGTTGAGCCACGTGGCATCAAGGCAGAGAACGAGCCCACGTTGCGACAGCGCAATCTCAGTCAGGTCCCTTTCAATAAAGAACCGAAAGGTGATGTAAATAAAATTAAACGTCACCCAAAGCCGTAAAGGAAACTATGGCAATTTCCCCTTTAATATTATAAACTGAAATGAATTTTAAATGTTGAGACAGGCGAAGTTACCACAGAATTAATAACACGTCAAAGAACTGTTTCTTTGTAATCTGAAGTAAGTCAGAAAATGCTTCAACTTTTGATGGAGGAGTATGGTTCTCGTGGCGCACCCAAGGCAGGGAGGGGCATCAAGGTATAGCCCCCTTCCCCCCGCCCTAAGCTCCCTTAAGTTCCACGTACATTGCAAACGTTGTAATAGGTTTGGTGTAAAAACAACAACAACAACTGTATAACAAAGTCCTACTGAATGCAAATATAACACTCGTAAGTTATGTCTCACTGCAAAAACCGCGGCCTTTTAACGTATTTTAGTGAGTTGTTTAAGAACGTTACTCAATACTGAAGAAGTGACCAATGTCGCGAATGTAGTTTTGTAATGACAGAAACTGAATTATGAACTTTTAAATACTGTATTCATTACGGTTGTCATTAGGGCATCCAATTAATGATTCATTCTTCATACCTGATTCGATAAAGAAGTTCCTGTGTTTGGGGTCTTCCGGTTCCGTAAACCCTACCTCGTATCTTCATACATTCTCTCCTCTTTGTCATACTTATCATACCCGTTTTAGTTTTACAATTATTCAAATGAGGTAGATTCGAAACTGTGGTAGACCGTGGCGACATTCTTCACATGTAACCGAACAAGACCGTGTGTTCTTCATATTTGATTTGCTTTCTTCGAAATGGCTTCGAATGCGTCGACTCACGCGGAGATGAATCCAGCAGTCAGTTTGGAACTCTACCAGTGAGTTCCCAACGAGAGAGTTCCCAACGCCACAAGATTTCAACGCCAAATGTTACGTTAATGAGACGTACTTCAAAAGAAACCCGAAATATTTCCCTCAAGCTTCAAGTAATGTCTTTTCTTTCCGTCGCTTCATCGTTTGTTTGTGCACTCAGTTTACTTTTCAAATTCGTCCAATTCGAAAGAAAATTGAAAGACGCTACGCGACCGAATGTAGCTTCTTTTGAAAGCACAAAACAGGCAACATTTCATTCGTTATATTAACTTCATTAATTTTGCTGCACAAACATGAATAGATGGATCCGTTCACAAATTAACGAAGACCCATTTCAAAAAAGTAGGCCTATAATGTTACTTGTCGATGCGTGTTATACACTTTCAAGTGAAAAACACATTAAAGCAAGTGTACATTTCCAACAATAATACCGAAATTAAGACAATCATAGGTATTTCCAAATCAAGATACACATGGAAACTCAAAGGAAGTGGTTGTTATTGTTGGATACCATAAAATATGTCCATGGTGCCTTTATTCCACAAAGTCCTCACCATCCCTTGTAGTACAGGCAGCGCAAAACCGTATTGGCCATCAAACATATCTACTTGCCAAGTCAATGACTCGCGTGTGCGAAATGTATTTATTTATTTATGTGTTTAGAACAACATAACAATGTGACAAACTAAATGGCTCCAAATACAAAGTTAACAGTCACCTTATTAGATTACCTTAAATAATCTCAAATGACAAATAACGGTTTAACAATCGTAAGTAAAAGTAAGGAATGAGAAGTTGTGATGAGATATGGGATACACGTGACTGAGATGTGTGTCACGCTATCATGTTTAATGACTAATGACTAATAAATTTGTCATCAAAACTTAAAAAAAGTATTCCGTGTAATTAAATACAAATGGAAATAAAAATAATTCAATCATTTATTTCATCCACAGTTTATATCAATTTGATAATGGAATTGCTTTCACATTAATAAACAATTAACATTCCCCTATTTTCTTTCGAGTAATTGGGTGGTGTACGCATCACAAAATGAGCTTTCCATTTTCAATTACGGTCGGTACTCAATAAACAACGCAATTTAACGAACTCAAATGAAGGGTTAAGTGCTTCGAAAAAACCTTTTTCTAAACCCCCTCCGGAAAAACAGCGGGAAGGCTCGCCACCAATTTCATATTCTCGTTCATACCAGGCCAGCCACAATATAATGAAATTTACGTTCGTTGTTGTTTCACGGGCACAATTTCGCGTCCGTCGAGACGCCCGGAGGTGTTTGAAACCGGTTTGGGCAGAGCAAGTGTGCTGGCCTCTTTGATTGTCATCGTTCGCCCTAGGTGTTGGTGGCTAGTGGTTGGTTCTGTCCTTGGGCCGTGGATTTCTTGTCGGTCACAATACGGCGTGGTATACTGTATCCACGCCCTTCTGACACCCTGGCCGCAATGTTTCCCTTCAGGTATACTGTATCCACGCCCTTCTGACACCCTGGCAGTTATGCTTACGCCCGTTTCCCTTCAGGTATACTGTATCCACCCTCTTCTGACACCCTGGCCGTTATGTTTACACCCGTTTGATACCGACCTGAGATCCTTATCTACTGAACCGACCGCAGTTGCAATAGGACCTCATCACGCCTGACAACAGACGCGCAATATTATCACTCAAGGACGTTTGGGCGTGACGTCACTTTCCAACATGGCGGCCGTACCGGGTTAACTTCTCAGCGTGACATTGGCGGTATCGCTGAAACGTTGATCACTAATCTCATTCTAGCTGCTATACTATTCATTTTGAAGGAAACACTTATAGGAAATCATATTTAGTAGACATGTCAGTGGTCCTTATAAAGGTTATTTCAACATTATAGACAGAGTAGTTAACTTGTTATAACAAGTTAACTATTGGGTCTATAAGTGTGGTTTGCGGGAGATTCCGAACGGTCAGAGAGCTAGACCCGTTAGCTCAGTGACAATTTTGTCCGCTAGGGGCGTATCAAAGTTTTGCGATCACGAATACCAGAGGCATGAGAGCGAGATGCAACTAGATTTAGATTGGTAGTTATCACATGCTTCACTTCACATTATGCCAATCAAAGTTGCTGAATAAAGAAATGGGCATTTGTAATTTGTATTCGTAAAATGTATGCTGACAACACTTGACCTCAGTTGGGCCCCGGTATCCCACGTAGCCTGCATGTCGTAGAGGGACAATACCTCCCCCAAGGCAACTGATAGAATACTGCGTTACCATCAACTTGTGCAGCCTTATTGCCGCATATCACTGATGTTGGGTGGTTTCAAGATAGGCGTTAGAGATCACAAGGTCGCGTCGAAAGAGGGTGTTTTCAGGAAGTGAATGCTGTGTAGGTGGATAGCGTCCGCTACGTAACACTGTTACAGCTATCCGAGCGCAATAAAACACCCCCCTAGCACTTCATCAAGGAACTGACCACACCCCTAAAGGAACACTACCATTTAATATTAATAACGGCCGCTCTGAAATAAAGGGGTAAAAACGAGTTTGAATAACAGCCCGACGCCGTCGGCGAAACACTAGTTTGTTTGATGTACTAATTGATGTCAACGGGATACGACCCGGGGCGGCGGTGGACATTTATTCAACGATATCGAATGCAAGTCACAGCTCTATGTGATAATCAAAAATATTGGAAATATTCGCTTTTACGTTATTTGTTTTCATAGATGTTAAGTTGGTGACACACGAAAAAACAACCCTCTACAACAAAAAGAGAAATGTCATCAAAATATGACATAATTGTAAATTGAATAATAATCATACCATGAGTATCCTCAATTTGAAGGGATTGACTATTTGAAGTGGGCGCGCAATAGGACTCACACGGCTATGCTAAATAATAACCATCTACATAACAACACTTCGTAATAGTTTTAAATTCTTTGTATGTATTATGTATTTTTATAGTAATTGCAGTGAGTAAGCTGGATGCGGCAGAAACGCTCTAAAAAAAATCCTGAAACATTCTCCACTCAAGACCATCTTCGAAATTTTTAAGCAAACCTGTAATATTACCTTCAGTTAGCAAGAGCTAGGCATTGTAATAAGACAATAAGAATGTTACTGATAAAAACAGTCCTGAAACGGTCACATTATACCCTCATAAGCTTTCTCTAATCAAATAATTGGGCTACAAACCTTGTTGTTTACTTCTTACCCCATCCCATCCCATTCCACCCATCCTCGTGTTTAATTATTTGTTCAACCAGTTAGTATTTCTTCAATGGGCTCCATTTCTGGCGAAACTATTACTAATGGATTTGTCTTGCTATAAGTTTCATCAAGTACTGGCTGGAATATGAGTTCTGAAGACTAAGAGCAGCCAAGGATCTCGCAGACAAACTTTCAAGTCGAGCGCCCTTGAGGCTGCGATATTGTCGATGATGTTTTGATCAACCCCCTAACAGGGGACGGGAAGAGCTTTCTACAAGGTCAATACTGAACGAGATAGATTAATTTCTACATTGAAACCAACAAAAGATTGATTGATTAATGGGACTTAACGTCTCCTATTTGTACAACAATGGCTAATTTAGACGAAGAACGGATGATAATGGAGCTGATGATGGTGATGATCATGATAATGATGATAAAGATGAAGAAAGCCACGTCCGAATCAGATCCATTGTACGTCGCGTGGCTCGTCATACGAGAGTCCAGCAAGGGAGGGCAGGGCCAAGTGGGAGGATGAATCTTCAGGGGAACAAAGGGGCCGGGGAATGGGACAGGGTCTCCTTTCGTCGCCTCCTACGACTAGCAGAGTCACTCTGGGTCTATTCTATCCCGAGCTCAGACGGGCGAAACGGCAATAAGATTATAATGTCTTTGGTATACTAACATTCAGGCTAAGAAACCCTAAGAGAAATAGGAGTCTACTACCATAATATGAAATTCCTACTCGCTTATGTCGTACCACAGCAACTTTGTGGATACTGACGACATAGATAAGTGTGGCATTGGCCAACCAAATATCAGTATATGAAAGAGCCACCCGCTGATTGGCTCCGACATACTCGTCTATGACGTCAGCATCCACAAGATTGTTGTGGAACCACTTTAGCACAAAAGCTACCTGTAACTTGTAATTCATCAGATTGCTGATATGAGCAACAATAGAACTGTGCACACAATAGGGTGTACCCCGAACTGTACTAACTTCGAGTAAACGTAACATGATCAAAAGGTCTGAGCTGAGAATAATAATCAAGCAAGCTTATCTCTATTCTCTCTGTCTCACTCCAAGAACATCCTATAGAGATGCATTGCAATACAGTGCAATGCAGTCGAGCGCAAAGAGAATGTGGAGAATCCTTGCATTGTACTCAACCCTATGTCTATTACACGCATTTATATTCAGAATATTACAGCTTCATTTTCAGTTCATAAAAACACCATTACACGTGAGGTTATGTAGTTTAAAGCTTTGTATGCCGTAGCTATTCCGCCCTTCTTTGACTCAACTCTTCCCCGAACACATTTCAAGCACCGGCAAGAGTTCATCATGCTTACTGCATATCGTGTGTTACAATTCTCTCTCTCTCTCTCTCTCTCTCTCTCTCTCTCTCTCTCTCTCTCTCTCTCTCTCTCTCTCTCTCTCTCCCTCTCTCTCTCTCTTTTCTCTCTCTATTTCTCTCTCTCTGATACGTAAATGGGAGTGAATAATCATACAGATCGTTAACTTTCAGGGGAAACCCGCTAAAATACACAATAATGGTTGCGAAGTTCGGAGCGCGGCCTAATGACTGACTTAGTCGTTGATGGGTTTATACCGAGTGAGTATTTTAAGGGTTTTTGCCGGACTTTGAGTCAAGAGAGGCAAAGACCGAAGAACATTAAGAGACAAAGAGAATGCGACAGTGACGAAGGATGGGTAATGTATTTTCTT
Organism: Isoperla grammatica; assembly: GCA_945910005.1. Lineage (NCBI taxonomy): Eukaryota > Metazoa > Arthropoda > Insecta > Plecoptera > Perlodidae > Isoperla > Isoperla grammatica. Next base: position 5,390,018 of record OX246743.1, on the reverse strand, counting down.
TTTTAACATGAAATATGTATTCCACTCCGCCCCTTCCAGGCAACAGAGTAAACAGCCTGTTTGAAGGAGGGGTTGTTCAAATAAAACGTCACATTGCATAAAATCAGGAGGCAGTTTTGGAACGGAGCAAAATCACCGGGTTTTAGTGCAAAGTGTGAAAACAAAGAAATTGAAGAGTTGTTTGTCTTTGGCGGGAGATTAAAAATTACATTTTAATGTATTTCTGTTGGTGGTACTCAGACTAAGGTTGGAATTCATAGTCGGCCCCTACACCTAGGGGCGCCCATTGTTACTAAGGTAACAGTTGTTTCCATGTTATTTCCCATAAACAAAACAAATCCATAGCAACAATGGGTGCCCCTAGGTGTAGGGGCCGACTATGAATTGCAACCTAAGACAACTCATAAGAAGATTACACTTTATCTGTGCTATTTATGTTTTGCAGTTGCAATTCTTATGACAACATAATTCTGTAGACAGTGTTAGTACGTAACATTTTGTTTGTCATCATATTCAAATACAGTATGAAATTTTTATAGTAATAATAATAAATAGAAATACCTTATCCACTTACTTGTATTGTATTGTTACTATATCAACCCAGAGTTGCGTAAGTTACTTTTAAAAAGGAACTTTTAAAAAGTTAAGTTACTTGCCTTTAAAAGTAACTTTTAAACGTTAAAAGTTCCTTGTTGGAAAAAGTAATTAAAAGTTACTTTGAAAATTAAAAGTTACTTTAAAAGTTACTTTTAGGAAATTTTGATGGGAAGTGGCAGTTTAAAAAAAATTACAAAATACTACTTCTTACCTGAAAATATTTATTGAAACATCGTCAGACGTAGGGTCTCGTATAATGGTGTACAAAGCATTTACTAACCTACTTTACTTAGTAAAATATGAATCTTAATATTGAATGGTTTCCAAAGGATACAGTTATGTATGAATTCTAGGAATGGGGGGGGGGGGGGGGGGGTCGAAGATTTTTGACCTGAAACAGCCGCAATACGAGTGTTTTGCTGTTGGTACATTTAAAAAACCATAGGCTGTTTCAAAAGTAACTTTTCATTTTTTTTTTAAAGTTCCTTATCAATAGTAACTTAAAACGTTAAAAGTTACTGTCGAGGAAAAAGTAACTAGTTAGCCTAAAAGTTACCGAAAAAGTAACGCGTTACAAGTAACGCGTTACTTTCAAAAAGTTACTACTCAACTCTGTATCAACCTCCCCTTTACCCCTTGACTAAGTTCAATTGCTATATCCTGGACAGTGTACCACTGCTTTCATGCTATACATGTTTACACATTATGTACTCATATATATAAATAAAATTGACTTTACTAAGTGGGTACGTCTATCGAAGTCACATGGACTATAGACTGCGTAACATTTTAGAGGGAAGCATATTCCACTAAAATGCAGACAGTTGCAAAAATAATTTAATCATAATGATTTTAATCAGACATAATTTAGTAATTTTATATGTTATTGGCAATATAAATTAGATGTACAACCATGCCCTGAACTTACAACTATACTTTTATAACTCCAATGTACAATTAAGTACTCATTCCCGCCAACGATAAAAAAACTTTTAAACTTTTTGAATCAAGTTTTTTTTAGTTCCTACAAAAACACAATTCTTCTACAGAATCACACAAAGTTTAAAACCTGTGTGGCAAAATGCTGTCCATCCAAAACCATGTCCCGTGTCTTGGTGAGTGCAAGCCACGACCGCTGCTTGGTTCAATTGGACTTGAGTGCATCATTAGACAAGGCTACTTTCAGAGAAAAGAGCGTTTTTAACGATGCAAGAAGCAAATCGAATATCAACAAATATTTTAAGACTAATTCGACCATGTTGAATACGAAAATCTCTATTGACACCTCGAAATCTGGACAGGAAGCCCGGAATTCAAGATGGCGGCCAAGATGGCGTAGGTAATTTTATTCTATAACTACACACCATTTACGAGCTTGACCATAATATGTTTTTAGACTAATTCGACCATCCCAAATCCGAAAATCGTTGTAAGAACCTTGAAATCTGGACCAGAAACCAGTAAATCAAGATGGCGGATAAGCTGGCGTATGTTTTTTTGTTGGCGTATGTCTCGTACAACTTACTATTAATACAATCATTTTAGACTAATGCGACCTTGCTGAGTCATAAAATTGATCTTAAATAGAATGCAGAAGGTCCCGGGTTCAAATCCCGCTTCAGGCAGAAGTTTTTTAACTTCTAATGTGGATTCAATTCCATTACTACTTGGCTTAGGAATAAGTAAACGGTGACTTTGGAGCCGTCCTAGCAACGAAGCACTCAATAAATTCAAAGTTGTTCTGAATCGGCCTTGTTGATTCTGGCATCTGTCCGCAGGTGTTCGCACTGTCCAATCACCGATTCATCTGTTTCATATTCGAAATATCGATCTTTGATTGGTTATCGCTCACTCGTCGATGGTGTTCGGAGCCTACATGGTTGGTTTAGTCACTTTAAATTAAAGTCCCCCACTGCAAATCAGTTTAGTTACTGAGTGGGTAGACTCTAAATGTGAATTTTTATTTTTTTTTATTTTATTTAATTGTTCCAATCTTGACCTGAACTCCGTATTTCAAAATGGCGGCCATAGCCGTAATTAGAGAACTACCATGGTTGACATCGCACACACCAGAGGAAAGAAATGTGTCGTAAATATCTGCTGCTCCGCTGCCGCCGGGAGTCGGTGACGTCACGCCGGGTCGTTAAGAGGACGACGCCACGTTATGTGTCATTACCACAACAAAATATTACACAAACTTCTCTAGCTGCTTCCCCGGGGTGATTTGCTCTTACCCTCAATGGCGGAGCGAGGAGAAATATTATGCGCATATGAATCACGAAATCATGCGGCTTCAGTTCATAAACAATCAAGGTATTTTTTTTTTTATGTGCAGTATGATCCTAAATAACACTTGCTGAATCCTACCCAGATCGAAACACTTGTTGGACAGTAAACCTTATACTTTAGTGACAAAACACTAAAATCATTGTATCACGTAAAATCGAAAATGAAGAAGTATGTCATGATAAGAAATCTATAAAATGCAACAACAAGACAAGACAGGATAGATTTCAAAATTACAAAACAGTTATATTTTGTCACTTTTTTATTTTTCATTTTCACAATCCCCTTTCTTGAACCGTTATTTGAGCAATTATTTCTATTTTTGTGTAATTGCCAATTTATTTTAAGTTCTTTCCTGTGTAAGCGTGTTTCTATGTTCACTCTCATTTTAACGTACGCATAGGCATAACGAGTTTCAGATCCTTTTTAGTTCTACATTTTCTGAGCATATTTCCTTTCTACTTTTCCACTAATGAATTTATGAGATAGCTTTTCTTTATTACTTAAATATATAGAATATATTAACTGGATTAAGCTATTCCATTATTTAGGTACAAATGTTAATAATTTCATATAGTAGAGCAGTTTAAAATTAATATTGAATGGGCATATACTTATAGAAATCATTATAATTTATAAAAGAAAGCAACGCAATTCAGGATGTAGACAAAAGAAAGCTTAGCCTATACTTCAGGTTGGCATTGTATTCGACTTGGTGAAGACAGCCCCCCATTGATTTATATACGAGCCAGAATGATCGTACAAAAAGCTTCACATAAAAAACATTCGTGATGAAAGAAGTGAAGAAGAAGTATAAGAATTGCCGGAAGGGGGACAGGTTTATTGTTTGCGCATCGAACAAATGTGTTTGGAAATACGTCATTTAAAAAAAATATGGTTTAGAAACATAACATAAATAAATGTTGTACCACCAGAGATTGTGGTAGCTAGGCATGGAAAGAAGGAACACTACACGTAAGTACACATAACTAACGTGACAGTGTATCACGTGGCAGTGTATACATAACTAACATAACTAACATAACTAATAAGTTAACAAGGTGCGTAGTTTCACGGTCCAAATCGCTACTTTTGAACCCCAGCCGCTACACCATGCATATGAGTGCATGCTAGGAATTTTCGTTCTGGGCATTTTCTATCTAGAAAGTTTGTTTGCTTATCGACTCACATTATTGGTACACATTCTTAAGAAACTCTCGTCAAAATCCGATCATTAGTTTTTTGCCAATTGAAGTTGAAAGAACAAAACACACCTTGCTCATTTGATCCTCTTCGATGCGTGAATTGTTATAACAAGTTAACTACTGCGGCCATAATTTTGAAATGACATTTATATTGACCACTGGTATGTGAACTAAATATGATTTCCTATAGGTTATATCTGAAAAATGAATATTATAACAGCTAGAACGAGATAAGTGTCGTACATTAAGCGCTTGAAATCGTAACTGTCAGCGGATTTGTCCCAACTATGGGCGTGGGCCACGTTGCCTCGTGACGTCAGGGGGCGGGTAAATCACCACTCGTCAACGAAGTGTTTACTAAACACAGAGACATATTCCATCGAGCTGTCTTTATAACTTCTATCTCTAACCCAGTGGCGTAGCGGAAGGCCCCGCAAACCCCGCAAGGCGGGGGGGCCCCCGCGAAGCGGGGGCCCCCGATGATATAGATCGTATTTTATGAAAATTTCAAATAAGACAACAAATCAATTAAAATGTATTTTAAATAAAATTACAATTACAATACAATAACACACGTTCCAGAATTGCAGTTGGAGGATCAAAACGTAAGTTATTTGATTTATCAATACTTAAAATTTATCATAATTGTTGTTGTTGTTGTTGATGATATAATTAATATGTTATTATAGTTTTAGTAGATAAATGTATACATTATTATAACGTCGCGTGGAAGTGGTGGATATGGGGGGGGGGGGGGGGGGGTGAAAATAAGATCAAACGTTAATATGTTGCCATGTATGCTGTGAATTGTAACTCGACATGACGACAAAACAAATTGACGCACATAAACTACATTGTTTCGGTATTACATTCAGCTCACCACTTTTTCCTAAAACGCACCAAATGCACTCTAAAAACCTGCTTTCAAAATTTTTCGCCTGCGGCGCTTTTCATGGGCTCCGCCCCCCATACCCCCCGTGCCTGATCCTACCATGTCCAATGGCCAATGTCGCGGGGGGGCCCCCGACTTCTGCGCTACGCCACTGCTCTAACCTAAACATGACAAGACCGTCAAGACGACTTACACGATAGAAGCTAATACGCCTAGTTAATCGTACTCGTTCATCAGGACTAATATGAGCTCCGTAAAACTGACATTTAGCCAACGCAAAAGAAACCTGCGCGCGGGTGCTGGTTTTTCCCACTAGATCTGACTCATATATCACTTCGTGCAATGCAACGTCTCTGCTTCATTAGCTGAAACCAACCCTCAACACATAGGCCAAGTGTCAAGGACACACGTCACAGGCGAGGCACTCGTAGCCATCCAGCAAACCGCCCGAGACAAAGGCGCGCAAATAACGATCGCTGATTGGCTACGAACCCCTCGCCTGTGACGAAAGCATCCGTAAGGTGGTCTTGGGACAACTATACCATGATGCTCTCGTCACAGGCGAGGCACTCGTAGCCATCCAGCAAACCGCCCGAGACAAGCGCGCGCAAAGACCGATCGCTGATTGGCTACGAACCAGTCGCCTGTGACGAAAGCATGTGTAAGGTAGTCTTGGGACAACTATACCATGATGCTCTCGTCACAGGCGAGGCACTCGTAGCCATCCAGCAAACCGTCCGAGACAATAGCGCGCAAATACCGATCGCTGATTGGCTACGAACCCCTCGCCTGTGACGAAAGCATCCGTAAGGTGGTCTTGGGACAACTATACCATGATGCTCTCGTCACAGGCGAGGTAGGCACTCGTTGCCATCCAGCAAACCGCCCGAGACAATAGCGCGCAAAGACCGATCGCTGATTGGCTACGAACCCCTCGCCTGTGACGAAAGCATCCGTAAGGTGGTCTTGGGATAGCTTACAGTATACCGCATCTGATGATAAGCTATATACTAAGACAACTAGTCCGGGTACAGTGTAGTCCGCCGGACTAGGCCCAATCACAGGTAACTTATTATTAGAAAAGATAATAATATACAAAAGTATTGCATAAATAAATAAATTAATTAATACATTCATATTTAGAGTCTACCCACTCAGTAACTAAACTGATTTGCAGTGGGGGACTCGCCTAAACCAACCCTGTAGGCTCCGAACACCATCGGCGAGTGAGCGATAACCAATCAAAGATCGATATTTCAAATACGAAACATATGAATCAGTGATTGGACAGTGCAAACACCTGCGGACAAATGTCAGAATCAACAAGGCCGATTCAGAACAACTTTGAATTTATTGAGTGCTTCGTTGCTAGGACGGCTCCAAAGTCACCGTTTACTTATTTCTAAGACAAGAAGTAATGGAACTGAATCCTTAATAGAAGTAAAAAAACTTTTGCCTGCCTTGTTTAGTTTTCTGCAATTAAGAATTATGTATTAATACAAAATTAGTTTTAAACAGGGGAACATTTAATCAGTTTTCAGCCGATAATTTTAAAAGTATGTCTCACTTTCCCCACCCCTAGAATATATTTCTACGCAAACGAAACACGTCTGCGATATTTCAATAATAAAAACGGATAATTCCAATTTTCAACGAACGGGGCGCAGCGCAGATTACCATTCCCCAATACATTGATCGCCATTAACGCAAAAGACCATCCCCAGAGGATTTAATCATTTCAACGGTGTTAAGAATAGAGAGTTTTTAATTTCGCAGCAATTTACTGATCTTGCCGCAAGTTTCTCCGTCGGCCAGTGGCGTCACCGCGGTAGCTGGCTTAGCTTTTAATAACCGCCATTTATCTTCATTTTATTCCCCGCACCCCCCAAAAACTCTTGCAATATTCTTTATCACCGCGTCTCGGAGGATTTCTTCGCAACCTTATATTATACTTCAGCTTTCTTAACACTGGTTACCGGTTCATATTGATACAGCCGAGAAGTAAGTCCACGGAGTCTGTTGCGCGTACGGAGCGTCCTACATTTATTTATGAATTGGCCCCATACAGCATTTTATGCCATTTAACAGTGACCAGTATAACAACGGATGATTAACAACGATGCATGATGATGAAGAAGGGAGGAGGGGAAACCCGGTACCGGCACGTAGCCTACTCCTGTAGAAAAGTACCAAGGGGACCTTCGGCTTTACGTCCCATCCGAAAGGACGGTGTAACTTTGACCAGTCATATAGGTTCCTCCACTAACCTGGACTGCCGAGCAGTTGACGAGAAGAACGAAGCTGTTACACAAGCTTTCGAACCCTCCAATCCGCTCTAACCAACGGTAACTAGTGTTTCAGAGGAGAGTGGTCACCCATCCCCCTCCTGACCTAGCCCGAGGTTGCTTAACTTCGGTGTTCGTATGGGAACCGGCTAAGCGACCGCGGCTAAACCGTTGGCTGCTCTTTTCATTTCAGTAACAACAACCGTAACCCATGTATTACCATTGAGTTTGTTAGATGGTATTACGGCTGTTCCGGCCCCATACTTCTTCACGACCATTTTCTCGGGTCGCATTATTCGCCATATCCACCAGTGGCGGTTTTGTGACTATTTAACTGATGAGGCGATTGAAAAATTTCATTTGGATAGTTTCTTATGTATATTCTATTAAATCGTAGATTGCGTTCGTAATTCAAAAAGAAATATTCTATATTTTGTAAATGATTCTAGTTAAAAATAGCCTAACGGATTTCGTCATACTGTAAGTTATATAACATGAAAAAAATGTATTGGTGAGGCTCAGTCCCAGTGGTTAAAGTGGGGCGGTATGAGCCGCTATGCATAGGCCTACCGTTACTAAAAATACCAACGGTATGCCATACCGGCACTAATTGTTATCTGTTGCTGGCATATTGACTAACTTTGTTGAACGTTTTGTTGTACCTATTTTGTATTTATATTTGCTCATCCAATGTTTATCTAAAGTAAATGTTGCAAATTTTGTTTTTTCCCTACAAAATAATGTTATTAGCAAGAGTTCTCAACCCCACGACCCCTCTCCGTTAAACGTATTTATGACAAAATACCTAAACAAAATACTTTGCGGGGCAAAACTGAGAGGCCACGCTTCCAAACACCCCCCCCCCCCCCCCATTTTGTCTACTGTACACAGCAGTAGTGCATACCGTTACTTCTCTGAGTCCACTTAAACCACTGCTCAGCCCCACTCGCCTCACCGACGTGCCGCCACTGATAGGATACACACGCGACCCCTATTGAACACGTCATGCCTCGTCGCTCCATACGAGTACACAAGACGGCCAACTTGCCAAGGTCTCGTATCGACGAGCCTCCGCTAGGCGGAGATCAAGTAGACCTTGCGAACAAAACTACACATAATATTATCAAAGGCGATGAAAAAGGAAACAAAACACAAATTATTTTTAAGAAGACAAAAAATAAAACAAATACGTTTTGACAGTTAACATCACATCACACCTAAATTGGTAAGTAAATTTCGGTTACTTATAGAAATAGATTTGTATGAGGTCCTCATTTGAAAAGTGGGTGTGTGGCTAAGTGGGTAGCCCTGTAAATGGTCATCATTGCAATAACGGCTATTGTTAACATATTCTGTAAAACCAAAGACTAGCCTATTTTGCTCAAATCACACAGAAAACCATTACAAGTTAAACTGCTTCGTCAATGGTCCTTGAATCTCTTATGTTTCAGAAGTATGGTCTGCTCATGCATGTTGATCGGACTGTTACCGGCCCTCATAGCTTTCCTAGCCCTGATCTGGTTCTACTTCTGGCCTGGGGCTGGTCGCAGGACTAGCCCTGCTCTCCCTGGCAACCAGGCTCCTAGCCTGCAGCACGCGGTTCAAGCCAAGCTAGTCGACTAGACTCTACACGCAGCCTTCCTAGCCCTGGTCTGGTTCTACTTCTGGCCTGGGGCTGGTCCCAGGACTAGCCCTGGTCTCCCTGGCAACCAGGCTCCTAGCCTGCAGCACGCGGTTCAAGCCAAGCTAGTCGACTAGACTCTACACGCAGCCTCGCCTAGACTCTACACGCAGCCTTCCTAGCCCTGGCCTGGTTCTACTTCTGGCCTGGGGCTGGTCCCAGGACTAGCCCTGCTCTCCCTGGCAACCAGTCTCCTGGCCTGCAGCACGCGGTTCAAGCCACGCTAGTCGACTAGCCTCTACACGCAGCCTTCCTAGCCCTGGTCTGGTTCTACTTCCGGCCTGGGGCTGGTCCCAGGACTAGCCCTGCTCTCCCTGGCAACCAGGCTCCTAGCCTGCAGCACGCGGTTCAAGCCAAGCTAGTCGACTAGACTCTACACGCAGCCTTCCTAGCCCTGGTCTGGTACTACTTCTGGCCTGGGGCTGGTCCCAGGACTAGCCCTGCTCTCCCTGGCAACCAGTCTCCTGGCCTGCAGTACGCGGTTCAAGCCAAGCTAGTCGACTAGACTCTACATGCAGCCCCGCCTAGACTCTACACGCAGCCTTCCTAGCCCTGGTCTGGTACTACTTCTGGCCTGGGGCTGGTCCCAGAACTAGCCCTGCTCTCCCTGGCAACCAGGCTCCTGGCCTGCAGTACGCGGTTCAAGCCAAGCTAGTCGACTAGACTCTACATGCAGCCCCGCCTAGACTCTACACGCAGCCTTCCTAGCCCTGGTCTGGTACTACTTCTGGCCTGGGGCTGGTCGCAGGACTAGCCCTGCTCTCCCTGGCAACCAGTCTCCTGGCCTGCAGCACGCGGTTCAAGCCAAGCTAGTCGACTAGACTCTACATGCAGCCCCGCCTAGACTCTACACGCAGCCTTCCTAGCCCTGGTCTGGTACTACTTCTGGCCTGGGGCTGGTCGCAGGACTAGCCCTGGTCTCCCTGGCAACCAGGCTCCTAGCCTGCAGCACGCGGTTCAAGCCAAGCTAGTCGACTAGACTCTACACGCAGCCCCGCCTAGACTCTACACGCAGCCTTCCTAGCCCTGGTCTGGTTCTACTTCCGGCCTGGGGCTGGTCCCAGGACTAGCCCTGCTCTCCCTGGCAACCAGGCTCCTAGCCTGCAGCACGCGGTTCAAGCCAAGCTAGTCGACTAGACTCTACATGCAGCCTTCCTAGCCCTGGTCTGGTACTACTTCTGGCCTGGGGCTGGTCGCAGGACTAGCCCTGCTCTCCCTGGCAACCAGTCTCCTGGCCTGCAGCACGCGGTTCAAGCCAAGCTAGTCGACTAGACTCTACACGCAGCCTTCCTAGCCCTGGTCTGGTTCTACTTCCGGCCTGGGGCTGGTCGCAGAACTAGCCCTGCTCTCCCTGGCAACCAGTCTCCTGGCCTGCAGCACGCGGTTCAAGCCAAGCTAGTCGACTAGACTCACATGTAGCCTTCCTAGCCCTGATCTGGTTCTACTTCCGGCCTGGGGCTGGTCGCAGAACTAGCCCTGCTCTCCCTGGCAACCAGGCTTCTGGCCTGCAGCACGCGGTTCAAGCCAAGCTAGTCGACTAGACTCTACATGCAGCCTTCCTAGCCCTGATCTGGTTCTACTTCTGGCCTGGGGCTGGTCTCAGAACTAGCCCTGCTCTCCCTGGCAACCAGGCTCCTAGCCTGCAGCACGCGGTTCAAGCCAAGCTAGTCGACTAGACTCTACATGCAGCCTTCCTAGCCCTGATCTGGTTCTACTTCTGGCCTGGGGCTGGTCGCAGAACTAGCCCTGCTCTCCCTGGCAACCAGGCTTCTGGCCTGCAGCACGCGGTTCAAGCCAAGCTAGTCGACTTGACTCTACATGCAGCCCCGCCTAGCCTCTACATGTAGCCTTCCTAGCCCTGGTCTGGTTCTACTTCTGGCCTGGGGCTGGTCCCAGGACTAGCCCTGCTCTCCCTGGCAACCAGGCTCCTAGCTTGCAGCACGCGGTTCAAGCCAAGCTAGTCGACTAGACTCTACATGCAGCCTTCCTAGCCCTGATCTGGTTCTACTTCTGGCCTGGGGCTGGTCGCAGAACTAGCCCTGCTCTCCCTGGCAACCAGGCTTCTGGCCTGCAGCACGCGGTTCAAGCCAAGCTAGTCGACTAGACTCTACACGCAGCCTCGCCTAGACTCTACACGCAGCCTTCCTAGCCCTGGTCTGGTTCTACTTCTGGCCTGGGGCTGGTCCCAGGACTAGCCCTGCTCTCCCTGGCAACCAGTCTCCTGGCCTGCAGCACGCGGTTCAAGCCAAGCTAGTCGACTAGCCTCTACACGCAGCCTTCCTAGCCCTGATCTGGTTCTACTTCTGGCCTGGGGCTGGTCGCAGAACTAGCCCTGCTCTCCCTGGCAACCAGTCTCCTGGCCCGCAGCACGCGGTTCAAGCCAAGCTAGTCGACTAGACTCTACACGCAGCCTTCCTAGCCCTGGTCTGGTTCTACTTCTGGCCTGGGGCTGGTCCCAGGACTAGCCCTGCTCTCCCTGGCAACCAGGCTCCTGGCCTGCAGCACGCGGTTCAAGCCAAGCTAGTCGACTTGACTCTACATGCAGCCCCGCCTAGCCTCTACATGTAGCCTTCCTAGCCCTGGTCTGGTTCTACTTCTGGCCTGGGGCTGGTCGCAGAACTAGCCCTGCTCTCCCTGGCAACCAGGCTCCTGGCCTGCAGCACGCGGTTCAAGCCAAGCTAGTCGACTTGACTCTACATGCAGCCCCGCCTAGACTCTACACGCAGCCTTCCTAGCCCTGGTCTGGTTCTACTTCTGGCCTGGGGCTGGTCGCAGAACTAGCCCTGCTCTCCCTGGCAACCAGGCTCCTGGCCTGCAGCACGCGGTTCAAGCCAAGCTAGTCGACTAGACTCTACACGCAGCCTCGCCTAGACTCTACACGCAGCCTTCCTAGCCCTGGTCTGGTTCTACTTCTGGCCTGGGGCTGGTCCCAGGACTAGCCCTGCTCTCCCTGGCAACCAGGCTCCTAGCCTGCAGCACGCGGTTCAAGCCAAGCTAGTCGACTAGACTCTACACGCAGCCTCGCCTAGACTCTACATGTAGCCTTCCTAGCCCTGGTCTGGTTCTACTTCTGGCCTGGGGCTGGTCCCAGGACTAGCCCTGCTCTCCCTGGCAACCAGGCTCCTAGCCTGCAGCACGCGGTTCAAGCCAAGCTAGTCGACTAGACTCTACACGCAGCCTCGCCTAGACTCTACACGCAGCCTTCCTAGCCCTGGTCTGGTTCTACTTCTGGCCTGGGGCTGGTCGCAGAACTAGCCCTGCTCTCCCTGGCAACCAGTCTCCTGGCCTGCAGCACGCGGTTCAAGCCAAGCTAGTCGACTAGACTCACATGTAGCCTTCCTAGCCCTGGTCTGGTTCTACTTCTGGCCTGGGGCTGGTCCCAGGACTAGCCCTGCTCTCCCTGGCAACCAGTCTCCTGGCCTGCAGCACGCGGTTCAAGCCAAGCTAGTCGACTAGCCTCTACATGCAGCCCCGCCTAGACTCACATGTAGCCTTCCTAGCCCTGGCCTGGTTCTACTTCTGGCCTGGGGCTGGTCCCAGGACTAGCCCTGCTCTCCCTGGCAACCAGTCTCCTAGCCTGCAGCACGCGGTTCAAGCCAAGCTAGTCGACTAGACTCTACATGTAGCCTCCTAGCCCTGATCTGGTTCTACTTCTGGTCTGGGGCTGGTCCCAGGACTAGCCCTGCTCTCCCTGGCAACCAGGCTCCTAGCCTGCAGCACGCGGTTCAAGCCAAGCTAGTCGACTAGACTCTACACGCAGCCTTCCTAGCCCTGATCTGGTTCTACTTCTGGCCTGGGGCTGGTCGCAGAACTAGCCCTGCTCTCCCTGGCAACCAGTCTCCTGGCCTGCAGCACGCGGTTCAAGCCAAGCTAGTCGACTAGCCTCTACATGCAGCCCCGCCTAGACTCTACGTGTAGCCTCCTAGACTCTACATGTAGCCACCTAGACTCTACATGTAGCCATCTAGACTCTACATGTAGCCTCCTAGACTCTACATGTAGCCTCCTAGACTCTACATGCAGCCGCCTAGACTCTACATGCAGCCCCGCCTAGACTCTACATGTAGCCGCCTAGACTCTACATGTCCCAACTACACAACATACTGTGTTCTGCACAGGAGGGATGTAGTATTTTAAAACATAAATAGGCCTACTGCACAAAAAAGTGTTCAATTACTTATCAGGACGTTAAACGTTTTGAAACTTTTTAGGGAATTAATATAGGCCTAATTTATGTCTAACCGAAACAGCCAACAAAGCTGTGATACATAACACGTTTTCATGCAGTTCTATTGTCATTGATCATAGAGTTCTAACCGGAATAGCCACGTTTCAATGCAGTTATAATGTCATTGATTAAAGAGTTCTTAAATATCGCCAACCGATTGATGTGGTCGTTATTGAAACAGCGCTAACTAACTAAAATAAGTTTAATTCGATTCGAGTAGATACAATTTTAAGTACCCTTTGCATTTAACAGAGTGGCCCGGATGTACAGTCGAGTTTGTTTTAAAGGAATTTGTTTTTCTTTTAGAATATAGCATTTATAAAACAGTTCCATTGCAAGTAAGTACCGATTCTATACTAAACAGGGAAGGATACCTCTACGTCAACAACCACACAGAAGTTTCATTTTTAAATTATATCTCAAGAATGGGCTTCGAAATCGAAAATCTGAATCAACAGCGCACTGTGGTTTGGTAAGCCCTTCATACTGAATGCTCTAAGTTGTGTTTTACATTATCCTAATCAGTATGTTTTTTAAATAAAATTAATTTAATTACTAATTATCGAATTAATATCAAAATAACTACGCTAATGGTTATAATATTTTACTCAGTCTGTAGGGCTTACCAAAACACAGTGCGCTGTTGATTTAGATTTTCGATTTCTTGTTGCAATCTTGAGATATAATTAAATAATGAAAATGTTCTGCGGTTTTTGACGTAGAGACTACCCTTCGCTATCCGTGAAGCTAGACCGTGTATAGATCGAATGCGGTCCCCTTGACTACACTTTAATCACAACACATCTAAAGTCCGCTCCAGATAAAGACGCACATAACATGGCAATATTGCCATACTTAGCCCAATATAGGATCACAATCTGGGACGAACGTTCCCCAGAAATGCGTGCGAGCTTTTTACCTGCGATGAAACAGCCGACAGTTTTATGTACCCACAATTTGTCGATCAAAAGTTTTTAATTAGCGAGTTTCGGAATTTTGTCAAACTTGAGAATACAAACTTGTCAACGTGAAAAGTTATTGGAACGTAATCGTTCAAGTTTCAAGCCAATAAAAAGTTATTTGTTTTCTAGCCCGCTAGTTACTTAACGGTGATGGCCTGAGGCGCTTTAACTCATTAATCAATTACGTTACTTAATGTTGGAATGAAAACCATTTCATTTTTTTAGTTTAATTAACAGCAAATTGAATTAAAAATGTCATGACTTATACGTGCTTATACTTTTCATTTTACGATCATACATGTAACATAGGTAACGTTATGTTTGATGTCTGGCCGTATTGTATTGTTTAGAGATGGTTCGACTTATATAACTCACCATAGACCTGCGTTAATATCCCTATATAATATTAGTTATTGTATTCTTTAGAAGATGGTTTGACTCGTCTTACTCACCATAGACCTGCGTTAATATCCCTATAATATTAATTTCATTCTTCTGTTTCGATTCTCATAGAACCAAAAGTTATCAGACCGATATTAATAAATTGCACTAAAATGTTTGTGTCACTATAATGTTTATATGCGTAATGTGTACCGCCACAATATGGAACAATCTCAAAACACACTCTTTTTACTTAGTCGAAATATCCAGAGGTAAAAGCTATTCCCCTTAGCCCCTCACACAATTGATACGTCACTAGAATGAGAAGCTAACTATGACCCACGTCTATGAATATGCATATTAATAATATTATTATAACTATAGGCCTACGCTATATTTATTGAAAGTAATTGACCTATGATAGAATAAAAAACAAATGAATGTTTCTGAGGCTAGTTCGGACACAAATCTATGAGGGGCATGGCGACACAGGATCAGAGTTATGTCTGTACACGGCACAAGGATCAGAGTTATGTCTGTACACGGCACAAGGATCAGAGTTATGTCTGTACACGGCACGAGGATCAGAGTTATGTCTGTACACGGCACAAGGATCAGAGTTATGTCTGTACACGGCACGAGGATCAGAGTTATGTCTGTACACGGCACGAGGATCAGAGTTATGTCTGTACACGGCACAAGGATCAGAGTTATGTCTGTACACGGCACGAGGATCAGAGTTATGTCTGTACACGGCACAAGGATCAGAGTTATGTCTGTACACGGCACGAGGATCAGAGTTATGTCTGTACACGGCACAAGGATCAGAGTTATGTCTGTACACGACACGAGGATCAGAGTTATGTCTGTACACGGCACAAGGATCAGAGTTATGTCTGTACACGGCACGAGGATCAGAGTTATGTCTGTACACGGCACGAGGATCAGAGTTATGTCTGTACACGGCACAAGGATCAGAGTTATGTCTGTACACGGCACGAGGATCAGAGTTATGTCTGTACACGGCACAAGGATCAGAGTTATGTCTGTACACGGCACGAGGATCAGAGTTATGTCTGTACACGGCACAAGGATCAGAGTTATGTCTGTACACGGCACGAGGATCAGAGTTATGTCTGTACACGGCACAAGGATCAGAGTTATGTCTGTACACGGCACGAGGATCAGAGTTATGTCTGTACACGGCACGAGGATCAGAGTTATGTCTGTACACGGCACAAGGATCAGAGTTATGTCTGTACACGGCGCAAGGATCAGAGTTATGTCTGTACACGGCGCAAGGATCAGAGTTATGTCTGTACACGGCACAAGGATCAGAGTTATGTCTGTACACGGCACGAGGATCAGAGTTATGTCTGTACACGGCACAAGGATCAGAGTTATGTCTGTACACGGCGCAAGGATCAGAGTTTTGTCTGTACACGGCACAAGGATCAGAGTTATGTCTGTACACGGCACGAGGATCAGAGTTATGTCTGTACACGGCACAAGGATCAGAGTTATGTCTGTACACGTGCACAAGGATCAGAGTTATGTCTGTACACGGCACAAGGATCAGAGTTATGTCTGTACACGGCACGAGGATCAGAGTTATGTCTGTACACGGCACAGGATCAGAGTTATGTCTGTACACGGCACGAGGATCAGAGTTATGTCTGTACACGGCACAAGGATCAGAGTTATGTCTGTACATGGCACAAGGATCAGAGTTATGTCTGTACACGGCACGAGGATCAGAGTTATGTCTGTACACGGCACAAGGATCAGAGTTATGTCTGTACACGGCACAAGGATCAGAGTTATGTCTGTACACGGCACAAGGATCAGAGTTATGTCTGTACACGGCACAAGGATCAGAGTTATGTCTGTACACGGCACAAGGATCAGAGTTATGTCTGTACACGGCACAAGGATCAGAGTTATGTCTGTACACGGCACAAGGATCAGAGTTATGTCTGTACACGGCACGAGGATCAGAGTTATGTCTGTACACGGCACAAGGATCAGAGTTATGTCTGTACACGGCACAAGGATCAGAGTTATGTCTGTACACGGCACAAGGATCAGAGTTATGTCTGTACACGGCACGAGGATCAGAGTTATGTCTGTACACGGCACGAGGATCAGAGTTATGTCTGTACACGGCACGAGGATCAGGAGTTATGTCTGTACACGGCACGAGGATCAGAGTTATGTCTGTACACGGCACAAGGATCAGAGTTATGTCTGTGCACGGCACAAGGATCAGAGTTATGTCTGTACACGGCACGAGGATCAGAGTTATGTCTGTACACGGCACAAGGATCAGAGTTATGTCTGTACACGGCACAAGGATCAGAGTTATGTCTGTGCACGGCACAAGGATCAGAGTTATGTCTGTACACGGCACGAGGATCAGAGTTATGTCTGTACACGGCACAAGGATCAGAGTTATGTCTGTACACGGCACAAGGATCAGAGTTATGTCTGTACACGGCACAAGGATCAGAGTTATGTCTGTACACGGCACAAGGATCAGAGTTATGTCTGTACACGGCACAAGGATCAGAGTTATGTCTGTACACGGCACAAGGATCAGAGTTATGTCTGTACACGGCACAAGGATCAGAGTTATGTCTGTACACGGCACAAGGATCAGAGTTATGTCTGTACACGGCACAAGGATCAGAGTTATGTCTGTACACGGCACAAGGATCAGAGTTATGTCTGTACACGGCACAAGGATCAGAGTTATGTATGTACACGGCACGAGGATCAGAGTTATGTCTGTACACGTGCACAAGGGTCAGAGTTATGTCGGTACACGGCACAAGGATCAGAGTTATGTCTGTACACGGCACAAGGATCAGAGTTATGTCTGTACACGGCACAAGGATCAGAGTTATGTCTGTACACGGCACAAGGATCAGAGTTATGTCTGTACACGGCACAAGGATCAGAGTTATGTCTGTACACGGCACAAGGATCAGAGTTATGTCTGTACACGGCACAAGGATCAGAGTTATGTCTGTACACGGCACAAGGATCAGAGTTATGTCTGTACACGGCACAAGGATCAGAGTTATGTCTGTACACGGCACAAGGATCAGAGTTATGTCTGTACACGGCACAAGGATCAGAGTTATGTCTGTACACGGCACGAGGATCAGGAGTTATGTCTGTACACGGCACAAGGATCAGAGTTATGTCTGTACACGGCACAAGGATCAGAGTTATGTCTGTACACGGCACAAGGATCAGAGTTATGTCTGTACACGGCACAAGGATCAGAGTTATGTCTGTACACGGCACAAGGATCAGAGTTATGTCTGTACACGGCACAAGGATCAGAGTTATGTCTGTACACGGCACAAGGATCAGAGTTATGTCTGTACACGGCACGAGGATCAGAGTTATGTCTGTACACGGCACAAGGATCAGAGTTATGTCTGTACACGGCACAAGGATCAGAGTTATGTCTGTACACGGCACAAGGATCAGAGTTATGTCTGTACCCGGCACAAGGATCAGAGTTATGTCTGTACACGGCACAAGGATCAGAGTTATGTCTGTACACGGCACAAGGATCAGAGTTATGTCTGTACACGGCACGAGGATCAGAGTTATGTCTGTACACGGCACGAGGATCAGAGTTATGTCTGTACACGGCACAAGGATCAGAGTTATGTCTGTACACGGCACGAGGATCAGAGTTATGTCTGTACACGGCACAAGGATCAGTGTTATGTCTGTACACGGCACAAGGATCAGAGTTACGTCTGTACACGACACAAGGATCAGAGTTATGTCTGTACACGGCACGAGGATCAGAGTTATGTCTGTACACGGCACAAGGATCAGAGTTATGTCTGTACACGGCACAAGGATCAGAGTTATGTCTGTACACGGCACAAGGATCAGAGTTATGTCTGTACACGGCACAAGGATCAGAGTTATGTCTGTACACGGCACAAGGATCAGAGTTATGTCTGTACACGGCACAATGATCAGAGTTATGTCTGTACACGGCACAAGGATCAGAGTTATGTCTGTACACGGCACAAGGATCAGAGTTATGTCTGTACACGGCACAAGGATCAGAGCTATGTCTGTACACGGCACAAGGATCAGAGTTATGTCTGTACACGGCACGAGGATCAGAGTTATGTCTGTACACGGCACAAGGATCAGAGTTATGTCTGTACACGGCACAAGGATCAGAGTTATGTCTGTACACGTGCACAAGGATCAGAGTTATGTCTGTACACGGCACAAGGATCAGAGTTATGTCTGTACACGGCACAGGATCAGAGTTATGTCTGTACACGGCACAAGGATCAGAGTTATGTCTGTACACGGCACAAGGATCAGAGTTATGTCTGTACACGTGCACAAGGATCAGAGTTATGTCTGTACACGGCACGAGGATCAGAGTTATGTCTGTACACGGCACGAGGATCAGAGTTATGTCTGTACACGGCACAAGGATCAGAGTTATGTCTGTACACGTGCACAAGGATCAGAGTTATGTCTGTACACGGCACAAGGATCAGAGTTATGTCTGTACACGGCACAGGATCAGAGTTATGTCTGTACACGGCACAAGGATCAGAGTTATGTCTGTACACGGCACAAGGATCAGAGTTATGTCTGTACACGTGCACAAGGATCAGAGTTATGTCTGTACACGGCACAAGGATCAGAGTTATGTCTGTACACGGCACGAGGATCAGAGTTATGTCTGTACACGGCACAAGGATCAGAGTTATGTCTGTACACGGCACAAGGATCAGTGTTATGTCTGTACACGGCACAAGGATCAGAGTTATGTCTGTACACGGCACAAGGATCAGAGTTATGTCTGTACACGGCACAAGGATCAGAGTTATGTCTGTACACGGCACGAGGATCAGAGTTATGTCTGTACACGGCACAAGGATCAGAGTTATGTCTGTACACGGCACGAGGATCAGAGTTATGTCTGTACACGGCACGAGGATCAGAGTTATGTCTGTACACGTGCACAAGGATCAGAGTTATGTCTGTACACGGCACAAGGATCAGAGTTACGTCTGTACACGGCACAAGGATCAGAGTTATGTCTGTACACGGCACAAGGATCAGAGTTATGTCTGTACACGGCACAGGATCAGAGTTATGTCTGTACACGGCACAGGATCAGAGTTATGTCTGTACACGGCACAAGGATCAGAGTTATGTCTGTACACGGCACAAGGATCAGAGTTATGTCTGTACACGGCACAAGGATCAGAGTTATGTCTGTACACGGCACAAGGATCAGAGTTATGTCTGTACACGGCACAAGGATCAGAGTTATGTCTGTACACGGCACAGGATCAGAGTTATGTCTGTACACGGCACAAGGATCAGAGTTATGTCTGTACACGGCACAAGGATCTGAGTTATGTCTGTACACGGCACAAGGATCAGAGTTATGTCTGTACACGGCACAGGATCAGAGTTATGTCTGTACACGTGCACAAGGATCAGAGTTATGTCTGTACACGGCACAAGGATCAGAGTTATGTCTGTACACGGCACAAGGATCAGAGTTATGTCTGTACACGGCACAGGATCAGAGTTATGTCTGTACACGTGCACAAGGATCAGAGTTATGTCTGTACACGGCACAGGATCAGAGTTATGTCTGTACACGGCACAAGGATCAGAGTTATGTCTGTACACGGCACAAGGATCAGAGTTATGTCTGTACACGGCACAGGATCAGAGTTATGTCTGTACACGTGCACAAGGATCAGAGTTATGTCTGTACACGGCACAAGGATCAGAGTTATGTCTGTACACGGCACAAGGATCAGAGTTATGTCTGTACACGGCACAAGGATCAGAGTTATGTCTGTACACGGCACAATGATCAGAGTTATGTCTGTACACGGCACAAGGATCAGAGTTATGTCTGTACACGGCACAAGGATCAGAGTTATGTCTGTACACGGCACAAGGATCAGAGCTATGTCTGTACACGGCACAAGGATCAGAGTTATGTCTGTACACGGCACAAGGATCAGAGTTATGTCAGTACACGGCACAAGGATCAGAGTTATGTCTGTACACGGCACGAGGATCAGAGTTATGTCTGTACACGGCACAAGGATCAGAGTTATGTCTGTACACGGCACAAGGATCAGAGTTATGTCTGTACACGGCGCAAGGATCAGAGTTATGTCTGTACACGGCACAAGGATCAGAGTTATGTCTGTACACGTGCACAAGGATCAGAGTTATGTCTGTACACGTGCACGAGGATCAGAGTTATGTCTGTACACGGCACAAGGATCAGAGTTATGTCTGTACACGTGCACGAGGATCAGAGTTATGTCTGTACACGGCACAGGATCAGAGTTATGTCTGTACACGGCACAAGGATCAGAGTTATGTCTGTACACGGCACAAGGATCAGAGTTATGTCTGTACACGGCACAGGATCAGAGTTATGTCTGTACACGGCACAGGATCAGAGTTATGTCTGTACACGGCACAAGGATCAGAGTTATGTCTGTACACGGCACAAGGATCAGAGTTATGTCTGTACACGGCACAAGGATCAGAGTTATGTCTGTACACGGCACAAGGATCAGAGTTATGTCTGTACACGGCACAAGGATCAGAGTTATGTCTGTACACGGCACAGGATCAGAGTTATGTCTGTACACGGCACAAGGATCAGAGTTATGTCTGTACACGGCACAAGGATCAGAGTTATGTCTGTACACGGCACAAGGATCAGAGTTATGTCTGTACACGGCACAGGATCAGAGTTATGTCTGTACACGTGCACAAGGATCAGAGTTATGTCTGTACACGGCACAAGGATCAGAGTTATGTCTGTACACGGCACAAGGATCAGAGTTATGTCTGTACACGGCACAGGATCAGAGTTATGTCTGTACACGTGCACAAGGATCAGAGTTATGTCTGTACACGGCACAGGATCAGAGTTATGTCTGTACACGGCACAAGGATCAGAGTTATGTCTGTACACGGCACAAGGATCAGAGTTATGTCTGTACACGGCACAGGATCAGAGTTATGTCTGTACACGTGCACAAGGATCAGAGTTATGTCTGTACACGGCACAAGGATCAGAGTTATGTCTGTACACGGCACAAGGATCAGAGTTATGTCTGTACACGGCACAAGGATCAGAGTTATGTCTGTACACGGCACAGGATCAGAGTTATGTCTGTACACGGCACAAGGATCAGAGTTATGTCTGTACACGGCACAAGGATCAGAGTTATGTCAGTACACGGCACAAGGATCAGAGTTATGTCTGTACACGGCACGAGGATCAGAGTTATGTCTGTACACGGCACAAGGATCAGAGTTATGTCTGTACACGGCACAAGGATCAGAGTTATGTCTGTACACGGCGCAAGGATCAGAGTTATGTCTGTACACGGCACAAGGATCAGAGTTATGTCTGTACACGTGCACAAGGATCAGAGTTATGTCTGTACACGTGCACGAGGATCAGAGTTATGTCTGTACACGGCACAAGGATCAGAGTTATGTCTGTACACGTGCACGAGGATCAGAGTTATGTCTGTACACGGCACAGGATCAGAGTTATGTCTGTACACGTGCACAAGGATCAGAGTTATGTCTGTACACGGCACAAGGATCAGAGTTATGTCTGTACACGGCACAAGGATCAGAGTTATGTCTGTACACGGCACGAGGATCAGAGTTATGTCTGTACACGGCACAAGGATCAGAGTTATGTCTGTACACGGCACAAGGATCAGAGTTATGTCTGTACACGGCACAAGGATCAGAGTTATGTCTGTACACGGCACAAGGATCAGAGTTATGTCTGTACACGGCACAAGGATCAGAGTTATGTCTGTACACGGCACAAGGATCAGAGTTATGTCTGTACACGGCACAAGGATCAGAGTTATGTCTGTACACGGCACAAGGATCAGAGTTATGTCTGTACACGGCACAAGGATCAGAGTTATGTCTGTACACGGCACAAGGATCAGAGTTATGTCTGTACACGGCACAAGGATCAGAGTTATGTCTGTACACGGCACAAGGATCAGAGTTATGTCTGTACACGGCACAAGGATCAGAGCTATGTCTGTACACGGCACAAGGATCAGAGTTATGTCTGTACACGGCACAAGGATCAGAGTTATGTCTGTACACGGCACAAGGACCAGAGTTATGTCTGTACACGGCACAGGATCAGAGTTATGTCTGTACACGGCACAAGGATCAGAGTTATGTCTGTACACGGCACAAGGATCAGAGTTATGTCTGTACACGGCACAAGGATCAGAGTTATGTCTGTACACGGCACAAGGATCAGAGTTATGTCTGTACACGGCACAAGGATCAGAGTTATGTCTGTACACGGCACAAGGATCAGAGCTATGTCTGTACACGGCACAAGGATCAGAGTTATGTCTGTACACGGCACAAGGATCAGATTTATGTCTGTACACGGCACAAGGATCAGAGTTATGTCTGTACACGGCACAAGGATCAGAGTTATGTCTGTACACGGCACGAGGATCAGAGTTATGTCTGTACACGTGCACAAGGATCAGAGTTATGTCTGTACACGTGCACAAGGATCAGAGTTATGTCTGTACACGTGCACAAGGATCAGAGTTATGTCTGTACACGGCGCAAGGATCAGAGTTATGTCTGTACACGGCACAAGGATCAGAGTTATGTCTGTACACGGCGCAAGGATCAGAGTTATGTCTGTACACGGCACAAGGATCAGAGTTATGTCTGTACACGTGCACAAGGATCAGAGTTATGTCTGTACACGTGCACGAGGATCAGAGTTATGTCTGTACACGGCACAAGGATCAGAGTTATGTCTGTACACGTGCACGAGGATCAGAGTTATGTCTGTACACGGCACAAGGATCAGAGTTATGTCTGTACACGGCACAAGGATCAGAGTTATGTCTGTACACGGCACAAGGATCAGAGTTATGTCTGTACACGGCACAAGGATCAGAGGTTTGTCTGTACACGGCACAAGGATCAGAGTTATGTCTGTACACGGCACGAGGATCAGAGTTATGTCTGTACACGGCACGAGGATCAGAGTTATGTCTGTACACGGCACGAGGATCAGAGTTATGTCTGTACACGGCACAAGGATCAGAGTTATGTCTGTACACGGCACGAGGATCAGAGTTATGTCTGTACACGGCACGAGGATCAGAGTTATGTCTGTACACGGCACGAGGATCAGAGTTATGTCTGTACACGGCACGAAGATCAGAGTTATGTCTGTACACGGCACAAGGATCAGAGTTATGTCTGTACACGGCACAAGGATCAGAGTTATGTCTGTACACGGCACAAGGATCAGAGTTATGTCTGTACACGGCACAAGGATCAGAGTTATGTCTGTACACGGCACAAGGATCAGAGTTATGTCTGTACACGGCACAAGGATCAGAGTTATGTCTGTACACGACACGAAGATCAGAGTTATGTCTGTACACGGCACAAGGATCAGAGTTATGTCTGTACACGGCACAAGGATCAGAGTTATGTCTGTACACGGCACAAGGATCAGAGTTATGTCTGTACACGGCACAATGATCAGAGTTATGTCTGTACACGGCACAAGGATCAGAGTTATGTCTGTACACGTGCACAAGGATCAGAGTTATGTCTGTACACGGCACAAGGATCAGAGTTATGTCTGTACACGGCACGAGGATCAGAGTTATGTCTGTACACGGCACAAGGATCAGAGTTATGTCTGTACACGGCACAAGGATCAGTGTTATGTCTGTACACGGCACAAGGATCAGAGTTACGTCTGTACACGGCACAAGGATCAGAGTTATGTCTGTACACGGCACAAGGATCAGAGTTATGTCTGTACACGGCACAGGATCAGAGTTATGTCTGTACACGGCACAGGATCAGAGTTATGTCTGTACACGGCACAAGGATCAGAGTTATGTCTGTACACGGCACAAGGATCAGAGTTATGTCTGTACACGGCACAAGGATCAGAGTTATGTCTGTACACGGCACAAGGATCAGAGTTATGTCTGTACACGGCACAAGGATCAGAGTTATGTCTGTACACGGCACAAGGATCAGAGTTATGTCTATACACGGCACAAGGATCAGAGTTATGTCTGTACACGGCACAAGGATCAGAGTTATGTCTGTACACGTGCACGAGGATCACACAAAGGCAAGAAGGCTCTCAAAGCGGCCGCGATGCGATGCAATACGTTATATTACGAGTCCATGATAAACCCCGGCAGTGTTTCATAGTTGATGGTTGTGGAGGGAGCCGAGATAAGCTGGCTCAGGGCCACACCACCCACCATCCACCATCACTTCCTATAGTCAAACTCTTAGACGCTTTAGAGGGTCCGCACTCGAGATGGCAGGCACAGATCTAAACCACAATAGTCCAGTGCAAATACGCCCTCTAGTTAGGCGACAGAGATGGTACCACCGAAGTCCAGTGGAAATACGCCCTCTAGTTAGGCGACAGAGATGGTACCACCGAAGTCCAGTGCAAATACGCCCTCTAGTTGTGCGCCAGGGTTGGTACCACCGAAGTCCAGTGCAAATACGCCCTCTAGTTGGGCGCCAGGGTTGGTACCACCGAAGTCCAGTGCAAATACGCCCTCTAGTTGGGCGACAGGGTTGGTACCACCGAAGTTTAGTGCAAATACGCCCTCTAGTTAGGCGACAGGGTTGGTATCACCGAAGTCCAGTGCAAATACGCCCACTAGTTAAGCGACAGGGTTGGTATCACTGAAGTCCAGTGCAAATACGACCACTAGTTAGGCGACAGGGTTGGTAATGCCGTGACAGACAATACAACACTTAAAGCCAACGTATTAGTTCGAGTATCACTATAGTCGACAAGTGGATTACTATCCAACTCCGCACGAAGTGTTCGTTAGTTATCTGTGATCAGGGGTGTACAACTGTACATGGCCGTCTCATTGGCTTCCTCACGCGTGTCTCGTGGACCGACGGCTCCAGCTAGTGAGTCACGGCCGAGGAAGGAGTGGCTAACGACATCGCAGTCAAGTCAAGTGAGTTATTGGGGTATCAAGTGATATAACGTATCACGGCTATTTCAAAACCACACTTGGCGCCAATTGATCGCATAACGAGGGGTTGGCCATTACACAACCACCCATGAATCTGATTCCCAGTGAGGACCATCCAATATATAGTTGTAGTGTAGAATATAAATGTTTCGGATTTCGGGTGTTCATAGGTTAGTTTCTTCCATTACTAGGCGAATAAATCAGGTAACGGTGTCCGGCCATCGAAGATAGTACTTTAGGCTATGTGTCACCCGACCCCCCCCCCCCCCCCCCCCCTCCCCCACGTCGCCCGTACTTCGGGAGCGGAAGAGAAGCGATCGACCAATAAATAGAACCAATGGGATAGGAAATCTACTCTAGAGAACTTCAACGTCCGCATACAACAACTTTGGGAAGAATCTCAACTGAAAAGTTTCTTGTTCATGTCTGGATTCAAGAAGCTTGACCTATGGACTGACTTTTTGACCAATGAGGAAACTCTGCCTCTCTCTCTCGCTCTACGCCCACTTCAAACTTTACGGGACGGGACCCGGAGATTCCAAAGGGTAATAATTTACTCTCGAGTGGGATGGAACGGTTTCGTTTTATCGCGGCCCGATAAATACAAATGGAGAAACAACACCGTTGTCTGACTACGAGTATTTTTCACTTTTGACAAATTGGTCCAGCCCTTAGATCGGTAAGTATATTGTAAAATGTATCTTTTATCCTTATCTCGTTCCATAACAATTCATGTCCGACAGGAAATATTTATCACGTTTGTTTAACTGGCGCAGTAATATAAGCCGGGTCTCCTAACACCAGACCATAAGTCGGGGAGAAACATGTCAACAGAGAATACACACAGATGTCTAGACCATAAGTCGGTGAGAAACATGTCAACAGAGAATACACACGGATGTCTAGACCATAAGTCGGTGAGTAACGTGTCAACAGAGAATACACACGGATGTCTAGACCATAAGTCGGTGAGAAACATGTCAACAGAGAATACACACAGATGTCTAGACCATAAGTCGGTGAGAAACATGTCAACAGAGAATACACACAGATGTCTAGACCATAAGTCGGTGAGAAACATGTCAACAGAGAATACACACAGATGTCTAGACCATAAGTCGGTGAGAAACATGTCAACAGAGAATACACACAGATGTCTAGACCATAAGTCGGTGAGAAACATGTCAACAGAGAATACACACAGATGTCTAGACCATAAGTCGGTGAGAAACATGTCAACAGAGAATACATACAGATGTCTAGACCATAAGTCGGTGAGAAACATGTCAACAGAGAATACACACAGATGTCTAGACCATAAGTCGGTGAGAAACATGTCAACAGAGAATACACACAGATGTCTAGACCATAAGTCGGTGAGAAACATGTCAACAGAGAATACACACAGATGTCTAGACCATAAGTCGGTGAGAAACATGTCAACAGAGAATACACACGGATGTCTAGACCATAAGTCGGTGAGAAACATGTCAACAGAGAATACACACGGATGTCTAGACCATAAGTTGGTGAGAAACATGTCAACAGAGAATACACACGGATGTCTAGACCATAAGTCGGTGAGAAACATGTCAACAGAGAATACACACGGATGTCTAGACCATAAGTCGGTGAGAAACATGTCAACAGAGAATACACACGGATGTCTAGACCATAAGTCGGTGAGAAACATGTCAACAGAGAATACACACAGATGTCTAGACCATAAGTCGGTGAGAAACATGTCAACAGAGAATACACACGGATGTCTAGACCATAAGTCGGTGAGAAACATGTCAACAGAGAATACACACGGATGTCTAGACCATAAGTCGGTGAGAAATATGTCAACAGAGAATACACACGGATGTCTAGACCATAAGTCGGTGAGAAACATGTCAACAGAGAATACACACGGATGTCTAGACCATAAGTCGGTGAGAAACATGTCAACAGAGAATACACACGGATGTCTAGACCATAAGTCGGTGAGAAACATGTCAACAGAGAATACACACGGATGTCTAGACCATAAGTCGGTGAGAAACATGTCAACAGAGAATACACACGGATGTCTAGACCATAAGTCGGTGAGAAACATGTCAACAACCTGAATTCCAAGTGCGAAGTATAGTCCGCATATTGTAGAAACCTAATTGGAGCTAAATGCATCATGATCCTAGTTGTATACATCAATATGTTCAGAAAACAAGCACGGAAACAATCAACAAGAAGTATCGACACATATATGTTAACTAATGGAGCTTTTCAACACGACGCGATAAACTTCATAGAACATTTACACCTTAGTTGAGTTTTCGTCGTGTTTTATTTGCGTTTGAGAATATAAAATGGCGTGTGGTGAACTCAACGTAATAGGAACACTAGTTCTGATGATACTCTTTCTATTCTCATTTCTGTTGAAGCTGATGTGCTCCAATACACGGGACAAAACACCATGCAAAAGAATACATCCTGAAAGTTTCATCCCTCTAAGAAGGGTAGTTTTTTTTTTTAGACTGACACTTTAAGTAGCTGCCATGCAAGAATAAAGACAAGAGTTCTTCGCTCTCGGTTGTAGAAAAGAACGAAGTCAAGTTGACACAGAGAATGTGTCTTTTTGCTGCATCTCATTTATCTAAACGGTCACCTCCATTTTGTCGTCAAACAAGCACCCGACCCCTTTGTCTGAGCGAATGTAAATCTACGTCTAACCCGAGGTACGGCTTGGCGTACTATACCCGGCGAGCCCTGACAAGTACAGATGGAACTCTTGTATTTTATGTACACGTCTTAGAAAACAATAAACGAGAAAACAGGACGGGCGTTGCTGAACATTTTTATTGTTTCCTCACGGAGACGAGAATTTAAATAGTTTGAATCCATTCTTCAATCCAATGGCTCCGGATTAGGTATTTACGTCAGTCGTTCCGATAGGGTGACCTGCACTGCAGCCGAGGTTAATTTCTCTCCCTCCCGACTCGGAAAGGATTTCTTCAACAAGAAAAGCGAGTTTGTTTCCTTCACTTCATTCAATTCGAAAGAAACAGCAACGTGAAAACAAGACTGATCGTTTCGCCGTCTGCGCAGAAGACGGGAACACAACGCAAAGAATTAAACAGTTCGTTTTGTGAACATGGATCACCGATCGAGATGAAGGTATCGCAGAAAAATCGAACTTGTAGAATCAAAATATAACTATACAGATTTAAAGCGAAAAGATTACTAGCAACATATAAACGATGGCATTCAGTATTCAGTATACACAACAGCCGGTGAAAAGTTGAAAATATGATTTACACCCAGCCCAGCAAACTTGCATCCAGATTGAACGGCACTTACGTCAGAGAGAATAATAGAGACGTCACTCATTGTATTCCTCAATACATTTAAGATTGAAACAAAGAAACCGTTTGGAATAGAGACTCTGTCATGTGTGACTGGTGTGGTCGGACACGTACACATGTACGTACGCACCCCTGTACGCACCCCTGGCCGTTATACACACTTCTATCCTGCCATACACTTATTATTATTATTATTTATTTTCTGTTAAACCATTGCAGCACAATGTGTATGTTACTGTTATTACAGAGAGAGGACAGGAAACGAGCCACAGCACGCCCCTAACACACAATTACATTACCCTGTTTAGAAACAAATAGAAATAGACGTTGGACTTGGAGTTGCACAAATTGATACAACCGGTGTTTTATGTGTCACGAAAGTATGTTGTGTAAATATTTCATGTAAACACAACGGCATGTTATTCTTATTGACGTATAATCATTGTAAAACTACAAATCAAGAACAAAATTATACCGTAATAAAACACAGTATTATTACAAAATTAAGTTAATTATATATTTGGGCACAGATCTACAACTTATCAATGACCGATAGAGGTGGCTCAGCGGTAAGACGCGAGACTCTAATTCGGGAGGTCGCCAGTTCGTTTCCGGCCACCGGCAGTCCTGACTGAAGGTTTTTTCCGAGGTTTTCCTCAGTCGTAAAGGCGAATGCTGGGATTGAGTCATACTATCAGCCCTCGGACAATCCTTCCCAGTTATCCAAACACCCTAATAATCTAGTTAGTCACCTGAAGAGGGGCACATCAGGTAAAGCTGGTGTGCACCCTAGAACGGGTATTCCTACAAAAATTATTATTATTAACTTATCAATCGTAGTTTGCCAACACAACATCAAACCCTTCTATAGCTATGTTTGTACACATTCTCACAGACCCCATGCAGTTATAACCAGCAAATGTTTTATGTGTTTAAACAGTAGCCAGCTGTCTTATCGGCCGCAAGCTATTGAAGGGGGGTCAACCGCGGCCGATGAATCATACCGGGCTGGTGTAGCGTTATACCTGCGGGGGGTATAAATCTGGTAATTGAGGTTAACCCACTCCAGTGGGGCGGGCGGCGCAGTTGCTGCACGGGGCTCACTATTCACGAGGGGGAAACGCAAATGGCAGAACTAATTTTATGTGGCTTATTGGTCTCGTGGGCTGTTATTGCGTCGTGCACACAGGTTGACAGGATCGACACCCACGATGCGGCCAACTTATCGAAACTCATTAAATATATGAATTTATGATATGCCAATAAACAATTTAAGCCCCAACATTATGAAATATTTAGTAGGCTACTTAATTGTTTTCACCATGGCATCAATTAATGCGAAGCCTGGTTGCCATGGTGAACACAAGTTGGTTGCATACTAAATATTTCACAATTTATTCCACTCACTATATAAAGCCCGATTCACAATGGAAATAAGAGTTGCAATAGTGAAATAGCAATAAGGTTTAAGCGAATTGGAACATGCAATAACAATGCTGTGGTTCACAACTGTCACAGTGGAGTGAAATAGTCATAAGAATTGAATCAATTCCATTTCTTATTTCAACTTCTCATGATGCACCTTATGACGAACCAATCAGAACGCGGAAGAGCCATACTAGAAGGTCAACTACGGAGAACAAAACAAAAACAGTGGCACCGGATATGCTGCTTTGACTACTGAAATAAGCAACTAGTCGTCGGTTGTGAACCAGTTGCTTGTTATTTCACTATTTCACTGTTTCTTATTGCAACACTTATTTCAATTGTGAATCGGTTTTGCAAGACAATAAATACTTTATATCTATTTATTCTCAAATATTGTTAGTTTTAAATCATGACGAAGAACAATTTAACAGTATATTATAATATGTTTTGATGTTTCTTTTAAATAATGGAATTATTTTTTGTAATTATCAGACATCTTAGATTGTAACTTTAAATGTGATTTGAAAGTTCTGTAGGTAGTAATGATGAATACGAACTCACATCACACATACTGAGATAAGTTATGTGAAACCTTGCATGTGCTTGTGTCATCCTTGTAGCTCACCCTTTACATCGATCAGATATTAGATGTATTTACTATTGCGTGTGTTTGTGTTCAGCCCACAGCAACACCGCTGAACACAGTCGTTGGTGGAGGAGCCGGGTACGTTTCAGACTAGCGTGTGTTTGTGTTCAGCCCACAGCAACACCGCTGAACACAGTCGTTGGTGGAGGAGCCGGGTACGTTTCAGACTAGCGTGTGTTTGTGTTCAGCCCACAGCAACACCGCTGAACACAGTCGTTGGTGGAGGAGCCGGGTACGTTTCAGACTAGCGTGTGTTTGTGTTCAGCCCACAGCAACACCGCTGAACACAGTCGTTGGTGGAGGCGCCGGGTACGTTTCAGACTAGCGTGTGTTTGTGTTCAGCCCACAGCAACACCGCTGAACACAGTCATTGGTGGAGGAGCCGGGTACGTTTCAGACTAACGTGTGTTTGTGTTCAGCCCACAGCAACACCGCTGAACACAGTCGTTGGTGGAGGCGCCGGGTACGTTTCAGACATGTCTGTCTAACGCTTTGCGCGCAGTTTCAAGAGACGAGCGAGGCCCGACAACCACAACATATTTCAACGAAACGCATTTAACGCCGTTAATTGTTTTTAAGTTTGGCTTCAAACGTGTTACTATGCACTTGGGTAATCGGGACGATGAATGGCCCTGGGAGGTGAACGGTGATAAAGAGAGCAGCTGAAGCCGAGTGTCCACATATCGCTGTCCACATATAGCTGTCCACATATAGCTGTCCACATATAGCTGTCCACATATAGGTGTAAAATGTAGTTTAGAGGAACCTGCCAACCAGTTCAACGGGAAACTAAACGCTACAGCATTCATTTACGAATAACATCAATTAGTCAAACTCAACACAGAAAAACGTTGAAACTCTAATTTGTAATGTATTTTCACTCCACTAGTTTGAATATGATCACCATCAAGTCTAGCTAAACTTGCTACGAATTCGTTACATAGCTAAGCCCCGCGTTATATTCAATATATTAAGTGGGATTTGCCCTTAAGTCGGCCGCAAACATTGCTTGCACGGGACCCACGTACAATTTATCGGGCGGGCTATATATACGCGCAAGTTCGCAAGCAGTTCTGTTTCAGTCATTTGTGTCACGGCGTACGGGAGGGAAACAGTGCATTATCTATGAAAGCATGTGTGAATTATTATTGTGGGTCAGATTAGTGGCGAGCTGGGACGCCAATCATCTGTGCTATGTGTGCGTGGCTGCATGTATAAGCGGTGTTAATCGTGAGGTAAGCCAATAGGGGCGTAACCAGGTGTGTGAGAGCGAGAGAGAGAGAGAGAGAGAGAGAGAGAGAGAGAGAGCACGGTGGTCCATCCAATGATAGATTGCAATGGTGTTTATTTTCATCCGACAAAGAAACTATAAATTCGCCAATAACATATATCTATTTGTTGTAATGGAAAGGAATTTGATGAAATTTATTATTGTATACACAGTTTAGAAAGTAGACATGCAGTAATGTAATGTGAGGGATGATTGTAGCTCGATTGATTGATTGATTGATTGATTGTTTAATGGGGCTCAACGTCTCATATTTGTGCAACAATGGCTAACTGAGACGATGAGCGGGTGATAATGAACATGAAGAAGAAGATGAAGATGAAGATGAAAAAAGCCACTTCCGAATCAGATCCATTGTACGTCACGTGGGTCGTTGTACGAGAGTCCAGCAAGGGAGCGCAGGGCCAAGTGGGAGGACGAATCTTCAGGGGAACAAAGGGGGGAATGGGACAGGGTCTCCTTTCGTCGCCTCCTACGTCTAGCAGAGTCACGCTAGGCCTATTCTATCCCGGGCCAAGACGGTTCTCTTTTCCTTGCCTACTACGACTAGAGCGACGCCTCGTGATATTCGGATTCGTCGTCTGTGGAGACCGTGGGTTCGAGGCCGAGCAGACGGAGTTGGATTTGTGACACACTAGGTTTTCGCTACATCACAATTTGGCTTTAATTCAACATCAAAAGAGTATATTATAAAGCGTATCAAGCTGCAAACAGGTTAATTCATTGTTTTGGAATCCATTCCAAGATGAAGGATTCGATGTTTCAGCCGTAAACAATCCAGTTAGAAATAATAACAGTGATGAATATGAATGAGTATAAACAAGTAAAGAAGACATCGCAGCATTGCGCCAGCTATCGCAGACTCTTTGAATCTATTAGCCCCCCCCCCCCCCCCCCCGCCCCGGGTACCCCTCGGTCTCGGCTCTACATCACAAGAAAGAGAAGAGACCACCTATACCAGCTATTGGCCCTCGACCAATTCCTACTAATGGCTACAGAGGGCTCTTTTCGTCACCAAGCACAAATTTATCATTCTAAATACTAGAAAGTGTCGCTTCGAAAATATAGAGTAACCCATTCGAGTGCAATCAAGTAGGTAATTTACAAGTTATCTTCTCGCGTGCGCCATATTGGGGACTCTTAAAACGGGGGTTTAGATTCCACATCATAGAACGTACGTAGCATTGTAACTAACGGCTGGAAATGGTATCAATGCTCTAAGAACCGGTATTATGAAATATATACAATACAATACTATAGGCTACTAAATTGTTTTAAACAACCAATGGGAAACCTGGGTCTAACGGTGAGAAAAAGTTAGTGTAATAGGAATAAACAAACAATAAATAAACAATAATATAAAAATAAACAATAGGAATATAGTTGAGTTAGATAGTAAATATGAAATATTATGCATTACTGAGGTGCTATTAAGGTGCTATTGGGACACTATATTGAGATACCATTGAGATACTATTGAGATACCATAGAGATACCATTTGGATATGATTGGGATACCATTGAGATACCATTGGGATACTATTGGGATACTATTGAGATACCATTGAGATACCATTGGGATACTATTCAGATACTATTGGGATACTATGTCACAACAAACATCCTGACCCATTTAATGTGAAAATAATTTGAATGTGAACGGCACAAGACAAGAGGAAGTGAGTTTGCTAACGCGGTAACACAAACCATCCGCAACGTCAGCACCCTTGCTTCGTAGTGCATAGCTTTGGCACCGTATCATATAACTCAGACCATTGTCGGTGAGTAACTGAGGGGGGTTCCAAGCCAGGTGCGCGAGGGAGTGAACAATGGGATGTCACCTTCACAGGTACATCCGGTGCAGACGTACGGGGACCCATCTATTGGCCAAGAACCAACTCAGATTCAATTCACTCATAATGAAAGGTAATTCATCACCAAGCTCAGAGCAAGCTGGCGTTGGATGGCTTCATAGACTCAGAGTACCACCGCGACCATAAGTCATGCAACTCCCCGGCACTCTCACTTGACTGGGGTTAGTAAAGACACTTCATGGCTTATGTATTTATTATTTATTCAATGACAAGAATTCGTAAGAAATATCACCTTCGACACAGAATGTGCGAGATGCCCCTTAAAATAAAACATACATTTAACATATCAAACAACAAGTTATCAATACATCAATCAATAACGTTGGTCGATATTGTATTGGTGTATTGGTAATTTATATTTATTTGATATGTTCAATGAAATAAAAATAACTAGGCTATATACAAAATTAAAAGTCGTTTATTGCCAAAGTATTGGATCTCCAAGAAGCCATCTAACCAAAAGACGTATAAGGTGGAACCAGATAAGTTATCTAACATCAACTTGTTATGATCACTTCAACCTACAATACAAAGTACCCAATTCGCACCTCTACTATACTTAGGCCCGGTATTATAAGCTACGGATAAATATTTAGTAAGCTACTAACTTGTTCTCACCATGGCAACCAGGCTTCCCATTGGTTGTCTAATCTTTCAGTGACAGTTTGGAATCACAAAAATATCATACTAATAATAATTTGAAGCAAGAACTTGCCTAATAAAGGACTAATTATAGGCAAGTTCTTGCTTTAAATTATTAATAGTATGATATTATTATTTTGATTCCAGACTGGCGCTGAAAGAGTAGTAGCGTAGGAATTCCTGTTTATAAATCTCTGCATTACCCTTGGACTCATTATATGTCAATAAAATTGTATTAATATTATTATTATTATTATTATTATTATTATTATTATTATTATTATTATTATTATTATTATTATTATTATTATTATTATTATTATCATTATTATTGTTATTATTATTATTATTATTATTATTATTATTATTATTATTATTATTATTATTATTATTATTATTATTATTATTATAAACATTATTATTATTACTATCATTATTATTATTATTATTATTATTATTATTATTGTTATTATTATTATTATTATTATTATTATTATTATTATTATTATTATTATTATTATATTATTATTATTATTAGCAGTAGTACATAGAAGATACAATACAGAGGATACTTTGCGCCCCCCCACCCCCACAGAGTTGGAGCGGAAGTGTAAACTAGACCACTCAACTCTTTTTGAGGTTAAACGTGAAAATGATCGGCATTTGAGCTTTATGAATAAATGAGATAGTACAGAGAACGGGATAACTCAATTTTGTCATCTTCTGCCATACTTTACACCAGATGCCGGCAGAGTAGAACACATATATTTTATAATAAATGACGGCACTAGCGACCACTTTGTAGACTGCCATTCAAGCAGGGTAGGTTAGGGGCGGGGGGGTGGGTTGTTCCCCTCCTTGCTCATGTGATTAATTACCCGTTGACTTGTGCTGCCACCGGATGCGCTTCAGTATTGGCCGGACGTAGCTAGCGCCGCGTAGTGGCCACCTAGTCAACCATACTATATTGTCTGTAGCTTAGATAGGCAAGTCGTTAATTATACTTGTTTTCGGTTCAAGTATGTGGGCGCTGTAAAAACGAATAGCCTTACGTCTATCGAGATCTAAAGGCTGATGGGTACTAAAGGTTGTTAGCATCCCTGCTTCCAATGCAGAAGGTCCCGGGTTCAAATCCCGCTTCAGGCAGAAGTTTTTAAACTTCTAATGTGGATTCAATTCCATTACTTCTTTCTTGGCTTAGGAATAAGGAAACGGTGACTTTGAAGCCGTCCTAGCAACGAAGAACTCAATCAATTCAAAGTTGTTCTGAATCGGTTTTGTTGATTCTGACATTTGTCCGCAGGTGTTCGCACTGTCCAATCACTGATGCATTTGTTTCGTATTTCAAATATCGATCTTTGATTGGTTATCGTTCACTCGTCGATGGTGTTCGAAGCCTACAAGGTTGGTTTAGTCACTTTAAATTAAAGTCCCCCACTGCAAATCAGTTTAGTTACTGAGTGGGTGGACTCTAAAGTGTGAATTTATTTATTTATTTATTTATTTAATGGTAATTTTACTATTTTTGTTCGTACCCTTTAAATGCAATTAGATACCAAAATGTTAAAATGTGTTGTGTGGTGTCAACATGTACTAAAGTCTTCAGAAAGTATTTAAAAGGTGATGTAAAATGGCCGAATCATATGAAGCTTTTAATAAAACCTCATACTGTCAGATAGAATCCAATCTACATACAACACAAAAATAAATAAAATGATACCTTAAATTAATATCGTACATGAACAATTAAATACAAAAAAAAATGATACACAATTTAAAAATGAATATCGTTTCTATCATTGCTGAATACACCCCAAAAAAACCGCTGCATTGGACAACCCCCATGTTCCCTTCTCATACGAGATAGAATACCAGCCTATATATGCCGTGCCAAGTATGCGGGTGGTGTATCCCCCCCCCCCCCCCCCACAGTATCGCCAGCGATCAGATTTGTGAAGAAAGCCGTCCGTCCCCTCGGCCTCCAGAGTACAGAGATAATGCATTTGATGTTTGAAAGGTCTCTTGATTGCCTCTGGACGCTTCAGACGAGGATAGCACACATCTCTGGTTTCGCGCACGATCCAAACAGTAAACTAATCAAGAAAGATGATATTTCGATATATTTACCAGCGGTATTAAGTTAGCTCTGCAGCATCTCTGCCCGGACTGAGACGAAGCCTCGTCAGGGATGACTTCTTTTAAATTTCCGGCGAGTGTAGCCCTAGAGGTTTGCTAGATCTTGTAATGAGGTTTTCGAAATTGTGATCCGGCCGGGGATGGATGGCTTTATTCGCCTCGGTGACAGACGGACAGTCTTGCTACACAGTACACACCACGGCCACAATCGTTCTAACATCGTCTCCGGCCCGGACTGTACCTTAAATTACAAATATCACAGCCTTTGAAATTCTCTCTAGCGAATGCTTTTCACCGTATTCTCGAACAAACAAAAACACTGCTTGAAATTCGGACATACATGTTCTTTGGCAGTAAACTAGACAAGCAAGCCAGTTTTGTTGGTATAAGTCAGCGATGCATGGCCCCATGTTACCTGCCACAGTATTACCGTGTTTTGCCCCACTCTCCCCTAACCCGTCCCGTGACTCAAGACCTCCCCACGTCCATTAGAGTAATTGCTCAAGTTTCCAACTCCGGGTTGAAGAATCTTCCGCCAGGCGGCGTCGGCGTCGGCTCTTCCCATCTCTTCCGTTATTAGAACAAGTTTTCGAGAAGGATTAAAACGGGAAATCATCAGGCGATAAACTGCAAAAATGTTACATTTCATATTTTGTGAGCATTACTGTCAAAAGTTCCATTATAACACGGGGCTTAGAGAGGGAATTGGTCTCTATAGTGCGGTAAGAATTTGCTGCAGTGTGATTCAGACACCAGGATCACTTAGCACCTGAAGAAGGGGGAGGGGAGGGGGGGCAATAGGAAACAGTGTTGCCAAACGTCGCACGACGCCAGCGACGCGCTAAGAACAAATCACTCCTGTATTTTGTGCGTCAAGGAACATTCCACTGAAAGAACATTATGACGACAGATGACACTGTATGAACTATTTTGATAAACGTTTTCTTTAAGAGCGTTCGGAAGTAGTTTGGACGTTTTTAGTCAACTATTTTCTCTTAAACAAATAATAGGATTATTATGAAAATTTACCTACTTGCAGAGCGATGTCATATCTACGCATGGTATTAAGTACATTTGTGACAAGCCTGCTCAAAAATAATATACTCACGTTTGAACTATGCAAATAAATTACTTCCATCGAAAATGTTCGGCGAAATAATACGGAGAATCTGTTTGAAAATGGGTACATTGTTTTTGAAAAGGCTGGTGACAATTGTACTTAATACCATGCGTAGATATGACATCCCTCTACAAGTGGGTATAGATATTTATAATAATCCTACTATTAGTTTAAGAGTAATTAGTTGACGGCCAATACATCTGTAAAACTCCTACTGAATTGTGAATGTGACTTAGTTCATTCTGTTTTAGTTTGGTTTTTAAGGTTACCAGAAAATGACAAATAGTGACATAGTCTTACTTGGAACTAATTGCCACGCCAAAACGCCGACTACAATATTATGTACCTAACGGGAACGAAAGAACATAAAAGCATAACGCAACTTTTAAAGAAAACATGAATTCGGCTCTTTTCACTGATATTACTGTATAATAAGTTTTTAAAGAAACAATTTTCAGAGCTCGGAATGTAAATTAAAAAATTAAAACGTCGCTAATTCTAAAGATTCAATTATTTGCCAACCCATCGACTTTCGACATAAAATAATTGAAAAAAAAAATACAACTTGATGAAGATGAATGTCTGATAATTGGTATGACAATTAAAAGAACAAAAAAGAAAACGAGAGAGGAAACGTGAGGGAAATTGTCTTTCTAAAATACACAGGGGACCTTAGGTAAACCAGGACGTATTTCATAAAAACATGTATATAAAAAAGAGAATAAAAGGATAACATAAGTAATGCAGCTTCAAAATGCTGCTTTCTATTACAAACAACAAATATAAGATAATGGATTATGAGAAGAAAGAGCGATACCTGGGATTACCGGTAATTAATTTGAGCAACCAGCCGAAGCAGCCGAAGCAGCGTACGCCAGAGTTCGGTATACGAATAATATGATTACATTAATTAGTCTTCCATCCACCAGGCTGGAGGTAGAACGCTCAATTAAAGTAAAAAATGTATTCTCTCGGAATAAGCTATGACACCTGGTGGCGCATCTCGCATTCAATAAGGAGAATAGTCTCTTCTGAAAAGCTCCCCCGTCCCGCACACACGGACACCCAACAACACTATACGACTACTTTCAGTATTGGTACTATAGTAATGTGTAACATAGAAAGGTCTTTATCTACAAGTCCCAGAAACATAATTATATATTCTCATAAGTTCAATAATTTAATTTCTATTTAGAAAAGTTATACATATTTTCCCCACCATTTGATATGAAAGTAACTGTGACGTCATAATGGGCTAAGCAACGCTGATTATTGAACAACAAAGTGGCCGTGTTTTGTTTCAGACAAATGAAGATGCCTGCAATTTTCATTGTTGTCAATATCGTGACGAGATCCATTTAAAACAAATTTTTTCCGGATTTGTATCGTATTGTAATAGGTCAAAGGCGTTATGGTTGATAAGTGAATCTAATTCCCTTAGAATACGAGCTTAAAAGTGAATTAATAATTATTGAAACACTTGGAAGCTGTTTCATTGAACGTTCTTGTAAAATGTGTAGATCTTCATTAATATTGTGCTCAATTTAAAATCAATTCCATACCCGAGCCGGTTGTATAAAAAGTTATATGAAAACAACTATAGATCACACAAATTAGTATTATCTTGTGAAGATATAAGGACTTGCAGGCCCATTCACTTTTACATTTTCTAAGTTGAGAAGATGAGTAAGTTGATGTTATACAGGATGTTATGGCTGGGTTTGAAACGGTTCTCTAGTCTTTCGCTTTCCTGTTTTCTACAGATCCATTACAATTTGATACCCGGGAGCATATAAATCAATAACCGATGCTTGGAATATCTTACTCCTGTAGAATATGTTTGGTTTTAGGACGAACACCAACCATGGTTCTGAGTGCGCAATATGTCTGTACTGGTTTACGTACGGATTGTACAGTCAACAACACAACAAGTTTCTGCTATATGAAAACGCATCACAAACAATTCGTACTCCATATTCTCTGACAGTACATGTTATGTTCTCCAGTTACTTTTATTTACCCTTTTCATACAATAACACCAATCTTCTTTAATCTTTATCATCTAAAATCAAACTAAAACCTTCCTAACTGTTATCAAAACGATCAATCGCCTACTAGTCAAACAACAGAAATGTATTGTTTAAAGCCCAATCCATGCACAATTGAAATATGAGTTGCAATAGTGAAATAGCAATAAGGTTTAAGCGAATTGGAACATACAATAACAATGCTGTGGTTCACATCCGTCACAGTGGATTGAAATAGTCATAAGAAATAAATCAATTCCATTTCTTATTTCAACTTCCTATGATGCACCTTATGACGAACCAATCAGAACGCAGAAGAGCCATACTGGAAGGTCAACTAAGGGAAATCAAAACAAAAACAGTGGCACCGGAAATTTTGCTGTTATAGTCAATGATAAGTACACAATTAAAAGGCGCTGCTTTGACTACTGAAATAAGTAACTAATCGTCGGTTGTGAACCAGCTG
This sequence comes from Isoperla grammatica, assembly GCA_945910005.1. Classification (NCBI taxonomy): domain Eukaryota; kingdom Metazoa; phylum Arthropoda; class Insecta; order Plecoptera; family Perlodidae; genus Isoperla; species Isoperla grammatica. The sequence goes on along the minus strand of OX246743.1, from coordinate 5,349,416 downwards.
CTTGTTATTTCACTATTTCACTGTTTCTTATTGCAACTTTTATTTCAATTTTGAATCGGCCTTAATGAACACTAGCTCGATGAGTGGCGTTGTATAACATGGTAACGACAAGACCGCGAGCTGGAAGTCTGTTTAAGCCGAGTTGAAAGCGTTTTAATGCACATAAGCGGGTAACAAAATTATCCCTTGCACTACATTAACTTGAATTACTAATAATGAACGCGAGGTCAACACAACAACAACATATACGAGGCAGTTTACTCGCGATGCGGACCGGAGTCGGACAAGAGAAAATGTCAAATAAATAACAACACTACTATAGATTATAATCTGAACGATTAGAATGTCTGTGGTCCCCTATACCTTGGAAATCTTGTTACATTCCAAGGGACAGATACAAATCTGTAACAGTTATTTAACACTCTCCAGACTTGGAATTTTCTGATTCCGTACATAAACTACAAATCAACAATACAAACAAATATGATTTACACTTGATTTTCCCACTTAATTGGCGAACATATATGCTAAACAAATCGTCCGTCCCTAAATTCGTTTCCAAATTTCGTTCCAAACATTGCTTCTACTGGTAAGTAGGAATAGTTTTAGGTATAAATTGTTTATTTTTTTTATCAATTACATATTAAAGACTAAACTTGTAACAGGGCAACCACGAACCAGGATTCTTTACTTATGTGGTTGCCTTGTAAATAATAAAATATCTGGAAATAATATGTACCTGTAAATGTATAATAAATTAAATTGAAAAAAAAATAAAATACAAAATAAAATAATTCAAAAAGTAGAAATTTGTGCTACTGCAAATGCAATTGTACGATTGCAAGTAGCTTCGTTTAGACATCTAGTAGCACAATAGTATGGAATGTGGCGCGTGTGCGAAGTGTGTCCGCTAAAGTACGCCCGGGTTACATCATCTGCAAGGGAGGAAGTTCCCGTAACGAAGTTTAGCGTTGAAGCGGGCCAACCCACCCAGACCTCCATGTTGTATTTTAATTAAGAGCAATTGACGCGTGTCTAATTCCCATCACCCACGGGGGTTTCAGAAGCAATATTCCGCAGACTTAGAACAAATAAAAGATTACGAAAGCGTTTCTTTCGGCGAGCTTTATTAAATTAATAAACTAAAGCTGAAGATAAACAAAGAACGGCTTTCCTCCATCCAAGGTTCTCGCAGAGATTTCCTTCGTTTCTTAATGTTTAAGACTTAAGCCACACCAAAGAAGAAGAACAAGAGAAAGAAGAAGTGCATATTTAATTTAATCTCGGCAAAAGCAATTTTCAATTCATTTCAAATAAATTAGTTTATATCTTCAACTCATCGCAAGAGAAGAACTGTGCTGCTCATTTGTACTAAATTAATTTACAACATAAATTATTTTAATTATTATTATTATTATTATTATTATTATTATTATTATTATTATTATTATTATTATTATTATTATTATTATTATTATTATTATTATTATTATTATTATTATTATTATTATTATTATTATTATTAACTTTATCTGACATATATGTATGTACGGTCATGGCCAATTTGTGTACCCATCTTCGTACAATTATAAACGCATGAAAACCTCCGGACGTATCTTTAAAGCAACTCGTTACATTGAAGTTGTGGGAACAGAAAACCTATCAGACCCTACAAATAACGTAACAAAATATATCCCAAATTTATAACGTTTGGATTAAATCTGATAATCTCAATTACCGGATTTAATCAAAACATAATACATATTGCATTCCGTATCTGTGGAACCTGATAATATTTAGCTTGTGTACCTTCTCACATAATATCTATTTTAAAATTTGTTTTAAAAATACGAATACGAACAGAAAACTTTACATTGTTACACTTTTTGAGCTCTTATACTGGCGCAACTCTTATACTGCCGCAACTCTTATACTGGCGCAACTCTTATACTGCCGCAACTCTTATACTGCCGCAACTCTTATACTGGCGCAACTCTTATACTGCCGCAACTCTTATACTGCCGCAACTCTTATACTGCCGCAACTCTTATACTGCCGCAACTCTTATACTTGCGCAACTCTTATACTGCCGCAACTCTTATACTGGCGCAACTCTTATACTGCCGCAACTCTTTTACTGACGCAACTCTTATACTGGCGCAACTCTTATACTGGCGCAACTCTTATACTGCCGCAACTCTTATACTGGCGCAACTCTTATACTGCCGCAACTCTTATACTGCCGCAACTCTTATACTGCCGCAACTCTTATACTGCCGCAACTCTTATACTGCCGCAACTCTTATACTGCCGCAACTCTTATACTGCCGCAACTCTTATACTGGCGCAACTCTTATACTGGCGCAACTCTTATACTGGCGCAACTCTTATACTGCCGCAACTCTTATACTGCCGCAACTCTTATACTGCCGCAACTCTTATACTGCCGCAACTCTTATACTGGCGCAACTCTTATACTGCCGCAACTCTTATACTGGCGCAACTCTTATACTGCCGCAACTCTTATACTGGCGCAACTCTTATACTGCCGCAACTCTTATACTGGCGCAACTCTTATACTGGCGCAACTCTTATACTGGCGCAACTCTTATACTGGCGCAACTCTTATACTGGCTTAACTCTTATACTGGCGCAACTCTTATACTGGCGCAACTCTTAATGCACTGTACCTTTTCGACCCCTCCTTCCCACCCAACCCCCTCTCACTCTCTCTTCCCCTCACTCACTCACTCATTCTCCCTAGTATCTCTATCGATCTATATTTAGACTCGCAAAATAATTTAAATAAGCGTTTTAATGTGTAATCATAACTTCTATCGCAACGAAAACACTGCATTCGCTGATAAGCCCAAAGCTTGAGCCTGTAATTAAATGAAAATAAAAAAAAATAATTGGCGCGAAGCCTGGTTTTAATCCCAGCAATCGTTCTAACTGCGCGCTCCAGATAAACTGTGTATAAATATTGAAACTGTGCCGGGTGCGGACCGTCAATGTTACGGGGCCCGCTAATAACCTCCATTACTCTCTCAAGGTCAGGGAACACACTTACATAGGCTTTTTATCCACCGACATCGTATACAAGAGCAAAATATTTAAACTAAACAAATTGTGGATGAAAGTGAAAAGGCTTCACAGCTAATGTGTTTTAGGCTTGTTTTTCTAAAGTGCACGTCAGTTTAAAATTAAAATATTTACCACTCATCGGCATTTCAAAATGTTATCAATACTATTTAAATTGTTGAATTACATAATTTATGTATTTATAAGGAGAGTAACCATTGTCAGTTAGTAACTGTTAGTTCAATATTACGTACTGTACGCCGTTTTGATAGTAGATACACCTTTCCCCTTGAGTAGTTACTCAAAGTTTTGGTTTGTTCCTTCTTTTGTCATCAGTTTCTTCGAGTGGAGAATAAAACTGTTAACAGCCACTTTGAGCCCCTCCACCCATTGAAGCCTGTCTACAACTAAAAGTACTTGTTTAAACCAGGGCTTAATTTGTGATTGAAAAGGAACCGGAACGCATATATTGTTTGTCAAATATAATTTGGCACCAACCCCGCCCACATTTATACATTGTGAACACAGATAGTATGTATTATTAATTAGTTATCTGTATATTGTCATTGGGTTATTGGCTATGTATTTGGGTCTGGCTACCTAGGGGTAATTCATAAACTAAAATATATTTGTGAAATTTTCAGAGATACGAATTAATTCACGAGTGTTTAAGGAGTAGCCTACGTTACGAAATAATACCGGAACGCGCGTTCTGGTTTCGGAAAAGAAATCGGAACTGCGTTCCGGTGCGTTCCGGCTCAAATTAACCCCTAGTTCGAACAGTACGAGATCACGAGCTTCAACGACATCTTAAAGTTTTGCGCGCCACGGATTTATTAAACAGATTGATGGCGCATTACGACCTAGCTTTGTGCAGTGCGACCCCCCCCCCCCCCCCCCCCCCCCTCCAAGGAGGGCGATAAATAAACAGGAGACACGTTCCAATTCGCACGAGTGGGGCGCGAATAAAAGGGTTTATTCCTTACAAAAGAAATTTAAAACGTTTTATAAACGTAACTCTCTGCCGGCTACGCTAAACTCTATAAAAGGTACCTGGGATTTCAAGCGCACCCTTTTATGGTTAAATAGCCGTGAAAAATTACACTCCTACGTTCAAAGCCAAAGATTCTTTCTTTAAAAACATTTCTAGTGACCGTTTTGGTTTTTGTAGCTTTCTGAACGTGTGTTCACTCCACGCGTTTACGGCGGAGATAGTAAACAAATGCGTGCGGACGGTATCAGATATAAAAGTACGTGTTTAAATGTTTTGAATTACGAATTGTAAATTCATATCGTATTAACGTTGTTTTTCAGAGACCTAATGTAACTTTACGAGAAAACCCTTCCAGGAGTGATACATAAAGTGGTGCACAGTTTTTACACACTCACTATATGTATTGTTGATTTCAGCAGATGTCATGTTCGCCTGTTACCACGACTCGACTACAGTACGTGTACATCATTGACGCTGGTAACTCCGGTAATAAGCGGTGTTCATACTTCTCTACGGCAGTACTTGTTCTACTATAGTACACGTATCATCGTAACTCCGGTAATAAGCGGTATTCATACTTCTCTACGGCAGTACTTGTTCTACTACAGTACACGTATCATCGTAACTCCGGTAATAAGCGGTGTTCATACTTCTCTACGGCAGTACTTGTTCTACTACAGTACACGTATCATCGTAACTCCGGTAATAAGCGGTGCTCATACTTCTCTACGGCAGTACTTGTTCTACTACAGTACACATATCATCGTAACTCCGGTAATAAGCGGTGTTCATACTTCTCTACGGCAGTACTTGTTCTACTACAGTACACATATCATCGTAACTCCGGTAATAAGCGGTGTTCATACTTCTCTACGGCAGTACTTGTTCTACTACAGTACACGTATCATCGTAACTCCGGTAATAAGCGGTGTTCATACTTCTCTACGGCAGTACTTGTTCTACTACAGTACACGTATCATCGTGACTCCGGTAATAAGCGGTGTTCATACTTGTCTACGGCAGTACTTGTTCTACTACAGTACACGTATCATCGTGACTCCGGTAATAAGCGGTGTTCATACTTGTCTACCGCAGTACTTGTTCTACTACAGTACACGTATCATCGTAACTCCGGTAATAAGCGGTGTTCATACTTCTCTACGGCAGTACTTGTTCTACTACAGTACACGTATCATCGTAACTCCGGTAATAAGCGGTGTTCATACTTGTCTACGGCAGTACTTGTTCTACTACAGTACACGTATCATCGTAGCTCCGGTAATAAGCGGTGTTCATACTTGTCTAGGGCAGTACTTGTTCTACTACAGTACACGTATCATCGCAACTCCGGTAATAAGCGGTGATCATACTTCTCTACGGCAGTACTTGTTCTACTACAGTACACGTATCATCGTAACTCCGGTAATAAGCGGTGTTCATACTTCTCTACGACAGTACTTGTTCTACTACAGTACACGTATCATCGTAACTCCGGTAATAAGCGGTGTTCATACTTCTCTACGGCAGTACTTGTTCTACTACAGTACACGTATCATCGTAACTCCGGTAATAAGCTGTGCAGTACTTGTTCTACTACAGTACACGTATCATCGTAACTCCGGTAATAAGCGGTGTTCATACTTCTCTACGGCAGTACTTATTCTACTACAGTACACGTATCATCGCAACTCCGGTAATAAGCGGTGCTCATACTTCTCTACGGCAGTACTTGTTCTACTACAGTACACGTATCATCGTAACTCCGGTAATAAGCGGTGTTCATACTTCTCTACGGCAGTACTTGTTCTACTACAGTACACGTATCATCGTAACTCCGGTAATAAGCGGTGTTCATACTTGTCTACGGCAGTACTTGTTCTACTACAGTACACGTATCATCGTAGCTCCGGTAATAAGCGGTGTTCATACTTGTCTAGGGCAGTACTTGTTCTACTACAGTACACGTATCATCGCAACTCCGGTAATAAGCGGTGTTCATACTTGTCTACGGCAGTACTTGTTCTACTACAGTACACGTATCATCGTAACTCCGGTAATAAGCGGTGTTCATACTTCGCTACGGCAGTACTTGTTCTACTACAGTACACGTATCATCGTGACTCCGGTAATTAGCGGTGTTCATACTTCTCTACGGCAGTACTTGTTCTACTATAGTACACGTATCATCGTAACTCCGGTAATAAGCAGTGTTCATACTTCTCTACGGCAGTACTTGTTCTACTACAGTACACGTATCATCGTAACTCCAGTAATAAGCGGTGTTCATACTTCTCTACGGCAGTACTTGTTCTACGTATCATTGTACACGTATCTTGTACACGTATCATCGTGTCCATGGTACGAATGATAAGGCGATTTAAATTTAATTGCAAATATTCCAAGTGACTATTAACGTGCGACCCCCAGCAAAGTTAGTGAGCACGGTGCGCAGCAGTACCCCATCAACTAAGTCTGTTTAATTTATAGGAAAATTTGATTTTCCAGCCCATTGACCGCGCGAGCTGTGCGGCGTCTGGCAAGAGAAACAGCAACACCGCCCTAAGCCACAATGACAACAAAAGTACATTAAACGTACGCACTGCGCCCGACGACTTGCGGCAAACGCGCGAACTACAGAGTACAAATAATAACATTCCACCACCAACATTCAACAATAGAATAAACATTCAGATTTCAATTCATTCCCAACTTTGGAATGTTATGTGTGGGTAATGTTATCTTTGGTCATTTGTGAAAACAGCTTTCCGAATACGCTTTCGCATCTCATGAATGATACGGATTGTATTTATAAAGGGTAGTTGTAGGGAAATGAGCGAGAGTTGGGGTAGAGTCACAGAGAATGCAATCGTCAGGGGAGGGGAAAAAAAAGGCAAATGATAATATATGACAAGTGTTAAACATTTGACACATTGCTTGTAACTTGCTAGACATGTTGACAATACAGTCAGTGACGTCACCATGAACGGAGAAAGATGCGGCACTCGCTTTCTCGCTTTCACTTAGTTCAGGTGCTGTTATGTGCGTCAGCAGCAATAACAACGCATGGAATAGTAAGGGCACGATGAATAGTTGTGAGACCTAACAAGTTCACTTAACGTGAATCTCAACGACACGACTGTAGGCCCACTTAGGCCCACTTAGTAGGCCCACTTAGTAGGCCCACTTAGTATGCCCACTTAGTAGGCCCACTTAGTAGGCCCACTTAGTAGGCCCACTTAGTAGGCCCACTTAGTAGGCCCACTTAGTAGGCCCACTTAGTAGGCCCACTTAGCCTGCGCAACCCCCGACTTGTCTTTTAAAATTGCTGTAAAATGCTTCGTAAACCAAAATATGTCACATCCTTGATAATGTAGTGAGTGCTCTTTTTGTTATGAATTTATTTTTGTTCCAATAATTAATATTTCCGCTTAGCAAATGTCTCCTAATTTATTGGAAGGTGTCCAGCAACATCAGATAATTCGAAATGTTTAATAAACGGAAACAACTATCGGGACAACGAAACATTTATAAGAACGAGAACTAGATTCTCAAGACGGTGACGTATTTTGTCTTACTTTGTGGCAATTTAAAAGCTATTAAATAAATAAATAAATAAAGTCTCATTTAGAGTCTACCCACTCAGTAACTAAACTGATTTGCAGTGGGGGACTTTATTTTAAAGTGACTTAATCAACCCTGTAGGCTTAGAACACCATCGACGAGTGAGCGATAACCAATCAAAGATCGATATTTCAAATACGAAACATATGAATCAGTGATTGGACAGTGCGAACACCTGCGAATAAATGCCAGAATCAACAAGGCCAATTCAGAACAACTTTGAATTTATTGAGTGCTTCGTTGTTAGGACGGCTCCCAAGTCACCGTTTACTTATTCTTAATCCAAGAAGTGATGGAATTGAATCCACATTAGAAGTTAAAACAGGCAGTAATTGGGGGTTCTTCAGGGTAGGGGGACATACATATTACATAAACCTAAGTATTACCGACATTTCCTATCGATTTTTTAATCAACCGACTCATCCGACAAAACCGTATTTTTAATCATAACACCATTCATAATCTCTATTGCAATAACTATTGACAGATAGTAAACATGTAAGAGCAGTTTGAGTGCCTGTATTACCCATGACGATCTATCTATCTGTCCAGCAGGACACAGTGGGGGTTCATAAATACACAACATGTGTACAGGGTGTCCATCCATAGTACAAGAACGGGTTCGCAACTGAAACTCCGTCCGTCTCCGCAAAGTATTGGAAAAGAGATTTGCCAATAACGTCAGCAGCCGGTAGCTCTTTTAGGAATCTGTTTCATATAGCTTAGTCGTTGAATGGTTTAGGAATACAACTTTGGTATAGCTTTTTAAAAGTAACATTGGGAAGTTGTCGTTTATGATTTTATATGGAGATGTTATTTGTAACTCAATGGTCAAAGTGCTTCTTTACGCAGGTATTGTAGTAGCGCTGCAGAGCGATAATTTAGAAACCTCAAACTTGTTAAATCTATTAAATGTTTAAGGCTATTTAATGGGGCAACTAAAGAGTCACTTTATTCAACAAAACTGAAACCATATAATAACCCATTATAATATTATGAAATACACATATAATAGCTTTAGTTTCAAAGTCATTTTTTAATGTTGTACAAAGAAAAAGACTTTAAACCCAGAACAGCTAAAACGATTATCAACAATTATGGATATGATCGCTATATCCAATAGCTGAGTTGAAGTAGTACTCTTAATTTGTATTTTAATCTTCGAGATTTAATACTTAAAGTGTAATGTTAATTTGGCGAACCGGTAAACTGTAATAGGAGTAATCAGGTTCTTTCGTCGGCTCAGACGAAGAGTTTTCTAAGGTTGTCGATTGTATTGGGTAAGTGGAACAATAAAATCGACCCATAGGGACCACAATAAAAAACAAACACACACACACACATTGCACATGATTTTAATCATTACAATGTATCCGATTTTCCGCACTTGAATCAAGTAAATAGTGGGGGACGATGGAAAATATGGCCGTGCAGCGCTCAGCCACCGCACAGCGAAGCACAGCAAAGCAAAGCAAAGCAAGGCAAAGCAAAGCAAAGCAAGGCAAAGCAAAGGAAAGCAAAGCAAAACAAGTGAGTGTATACACACGATAAAAGCATCGCACAACTCGGCAACATCAAAAAAAACAAGAGGAAAACAAATCGCGGACATGCGGACGAAAAGAGGAACATCAGTTAGCAAATAGTGGACTTAGATCCCGTAGACGTAAAATGTCGCCTCGTTCCATCAACAACACGCGGACACTGTGTATCTATATACACAAGTGATAAACACGTCTGCATGGTACAAAACTCGTCTACAAGTTTGCGTTCTTGATACATATTACATATAACGTCGTATCGATGTGGACGAAACTCTCAAGACTAGAAGAATATCTCACCAATCGCAATACACAAAATAAGTGATGTCTTTTCAGTTTGTGTATGCACACACACATATATGTCAGAGAACTTCATATGTCTCGAATGTTTGCTCACACGCTGGATGCATGTAAAGGGATATTTATATCAATTTCAAATTATTGAACGAGCTTTGAAATTTATTAAGTTAATATTCTTTTGACAATCTATTTTCCGAGTTAAACATTTATTTGTCACGTGACTGCCCCTCCATCTCAACGGTAATACCTCGTTAACATTGTAACCGTCGACAACGCTAATGACACAGGTTTGACAACACAACGGAGAGTCCCGCGCGCAGGCTGGCCAACCGTACGGGACAGAAATTATCATCGCTGCAACAGCGCCAACATGAAACGTGACACAAAACTACACACTTGGAGGGGAACACACTTCTATTGCACTTTTCTACGCGCGAGGATATTATTCAAATTTGAGCCTACCAACTTTTTACGCGTTATTTGTACAAAAAACAAAAGTTTGTCTTTCGTTTGACACAAATGGTGGCATTGCTCTTAAAAGCCAACCCTTCCCCCTCCCTCACAGTTGTTGCCCGGGTGGGAAACGTACACAAAATGCTGGGAAGGTAGAAATTACACGCAATAAATTAATAACGGTGTTGTATCCTAATAATCGTAACAATTAATGGGCAGAATAAAATAAAAATGGCGATTGGTCTTAGAGAAATTCCCCATTATTCATATTATTACCCAAGTGAGAGTAAACATTAAATATAATGCTGAACGAGGTAAATGTCAGAGATACAGAAAATAACTCGTTGGTGGAATCGTAATCGTCGCGACTATCCATAACAACACAGCATGTAAACCATGCGTCCGTTATAGGAACCTCACATTTATAAGAATTCAAAGAAATCCAAACAATTCTTTATTTTCCAATTGCGTACATTATGTACACGGTGGTAAAATTACAACAGAAATTAAATAAATTAAATTGGTCTCGTGATTCGTCCTAAATAGGACTCTAAAAGAATGAACAGTTATTTCAGACAGCTTGATCCATTCCTTTATAGCCCTCAAGTATGACCAGGAACAAGACAATATTATTGCAGCAAGATGCTAAAGTCCTCATACAACAACTTCGGTAATGCTTTCGTCATCAATCGATGACGTGTTTACGGTCTCGGCCAACCCGAGCAGGTATTTGAATTAGCCACGGCCGCTGGTTGGCTGCCGCTCACCCACCAGTGACGGAAGCAATACGGAAGATGTTGACGATGACTATACCAGGTATTCCTACCGTCTTCATAACCCCGGCCACATAACGCACGCACACTCGCTTCAAATTAGCCACTTGTGCCCCTGAATTGTTTATGATATTATATTATTATTACCCGTCTATACAGTAGACATCACTATACTTTGATATTTCACTCTTCAATCTCAATTGGGTTGAGATTTACCGACTTACGTTTCACATTAGCCTGAGGTCACTATCAGTAAGTTAAAAAACTTCTGCCTGAAGCGGGATTTTCAGCAGAGACTGCATTCATACGAATGTGTGAAAGAACATCAGGAATCTGTCGATTTTCTGTGGATTAGCGCGCACGAAAGGGGCAGTAGGTAAGGATCTGCGGCCGGTGTGAGAACACTCACGTCGAGGCTAATATAAGATGAATCCAGTGAGACGTTTCCATGCAGACTTGTGCAAAGCTTACTAGGATCGCCCGGGGGGAAGACATAGCTACGCGGTGGTATCTGTCAGAAGTCTTACTTGGCAGAAATACTCCAAGTTATATCGTAGCTCACTCCTTATCTCCCTTTAACGAGCTCACATAGTTTCATAGTTAGTAATCATGAACGCTAGCTAATTATAAGTATACTTGAAATATTGTAAAACGTAAGAACACTGTGGTGCAACAGCAAATTAGGGTAGCTTTCTCCAAAACCAAGAGCAGACTGATCGGTGACTTAGGGCGGAATGAAGAGTCGAGTTAAATACATAATTTGTTTATGGTTGCTAAGGAGTTTGTTCTTCTTACGGGAAAAAACATGTAATAAAACAATTACATACCAACAAATATTCTACTTAACTTGACAGTTGTCCGTGCATATCGTTCTTAGTGGCTACCAGATACCACTTAGCTACACAAGCAGGCCAAACAACACAGCCGCAGCATCACATGTGTAGGCAGACAAGATGGTTCTTGATAGCCTGGCAAGTAGGCGCTGTACTGGCCAGGCCTTCAGTATATTCGTATACTCACTTCGACTTTAGATGACTTTGTCAAAGTCCCACGACAACCGTCATCTAAAGACTTACGACAACAGCTATTTTTGCAACACTCCATGAGGCGTAAAGCCCAAATAACACTGCATTGTTGATTCTATTAATATATTTTCCTTTTCTTTTCGTATATTTACATCACTCAATTAATTTAAATTGTCCTTGTTCTTTTTTCTGTAGTACGTAGTTTTTTTGTTATTCTTCTTTTTATGATACTTCATTATCATTTATATACATAGTTCTATTTATTGTCCTCTTTTGTAAATAACTTACATAACTCACTACGATATACATCAAATAAATAGAAAGTAGTAAAATAGTAAATAGTATCAAATCACATTAGGTAGTCAAATAACGAATATCAAAATTCATTAAAAATAATCAAGACCTTCATGCATACACACTACAGAGTTTGCCTTGTTCTGACAATACAGTGACGCATGCAGTAGATGGCGCCTGAGGAATCCAAGCATTGTCTAGCGTGGAGCGGCGCTAAGCTGTAATCCCCCCTCCCCCCCCCCCCCCCCCCTCCCCAACCAGATAACCAACCCATTCAATGTGTTCACTCGAGATCGAAGATGGCGAGAGTATCGAATTGAAGGATTATCTCACCGACGGGGATTATTTCGAATTACTTAATTCATAATAAATAATCTTGAAATCAATTAAACCCAACACCTTACTCGCAACATGGCGCCGATTCTGAAACATTTTTTAGTATAGCTCACCGAAGATATTGTTATATGTGTTTGACGTTGCTCTATTCTTAGTTTTTGGTATCATTTGTAATACTATTTTGTATTAATACATAATGTAATAATGTACATTGTGAATTTGTATATTGCAATTATTGGTACAATAAAGCTAAAGCTGAACTGATGATCTAAATATCCAATGTGAGACCCGCTCACAGTTGACAGCTTGGCCGTTGTTTGTCCTCTCACTCAGAAGATCTAGCCATCCAATGTGAGACCCGCTCACAGTTGACAGCTTGGCCGTTGTTTGTCCTCTCACTCAGAAGATCTAGTCATCCAATGTGAGACCCGCTCACAGTCGACAGCTTGGCCGTTGTTTGTCCTCTCACTCAGAAGATCTAGCCATCCAATGTGAGACCCGCTCACAGTTGACAGCTTGACCGTTGTTTGTCCTCTCACTCAGAAGATCTAGCCATCCAATGTGAGACCCGCTCACAGTTGACAGCTTGGCCGTTGTTTGTCCTCTCACTCAGAAGATCTAGTCATCCAATGTGAGACCCGCTCACAGTCGACAGCTTGGCCGTTGTTTGTCCTCTCACTCAGAAGATCTAGCCATCCAATGTGAGACCCGCTCACAGTTGACAGCTTGGCCGTTGTTTGTCCTCTCACTCAGAAGATCTAGTCATCCAATGTGAGACCCGCTCACAGTCGACAGCTTGGCCGTTGTTTGTCCTCTCACTCAGAAGATCTAGTCATCCAATGTGAGACCCGCTCACAGTCGACAGCTTGGCCGTTGTTTGTCCTCTCACTCAGAAGATCTAGCCATCCAATGTGAGACCCGCTCACAGTTGACAGCTTGGCCGTTGTTTGTCCTCTCACTCAGAAGATCTAGCCATCCAATGTGAGACCCGCTCACTGTCGACAGCATGGCCCTTGTTTGTCCTCTCACTCAGAAGATCTAGCCATCCAATGTGAGACCCGCTCACTGTTGACAGCTTGGCCGTTGTTTGTCCTCTCACTCAGAAGATCTAGCCATCCAATGTGAGACCCGCTCACAGTTGACAGCTTGGCCGTTGTTTGTCCTCTCACTCAGAAGATCTAGCCATCCAATGTGAGACCCGCTCACAGTTGACAGCTTGGCCGTTGTTTGTCCTCTCACTCAGAAGATCTAGCCATCCAATGTGAGACCCCCTCACTGTCGACAGCTTGGCCCTTGTTTGTCCTCTCAGAACACGCGACAATTTGTTGTAGGACAACAAAATCGAACGATCTAAACACTTTACTTAAATTACAGCGTTTCCCCACGGTAACGACAAGCTAGTCGTACAAAGTTCGAAACTTGCAAAACAACCACCAGAATATCGTCATCAAAGTAAAGGGGGGCCAGAAGACGGGATGATTTGCATAATCTGTTAGTTGAGCGGGTAAAGGGCCGGGAAACAGGTCTATTACTATGAAAACTGATACTGAACCTAGCGACACGAAATAACATTAAAACTTGGCAGCTCTAAGCTAATACCACAACCTGTGCGCTGGGCCGGGGATTGTTCGTTCCGTCCCGGTCAAAATTTCATTACGACAAGGTTTAATAGTATTTCATTAGTGCTGGGCTAAGGGATTATAGGGCAAGGGGTGGGGGTGAGGGTGGGGGGAGGATATTGCCCTACGTTGTGCACAGACGCAACCACCGCAATGTATTCGAAACAATTCATATTTAACTGTGAAACACTACATAAAATTAAATTACGATATTAAGGAAGAGACAGCAAATACAGCTTAGTGGAATTACGAGGGAGTATGAGTTAGAAGGTCGCGGGGCAGTTATAAAAGTGTATGAGGTAGGGGTAGTCAGAAGAGATGGGCAAACATGTATAATTGCCTAAACGTTTAACCTCTTTTAAACGTTTTCATCACCCATGACCCCTCCGTGAAATGAGAAACTCGACCAATGCGTATATGAGCGAAAAGTTCCGGAACCCTAGGGTACAATTAAAATTCGTGGTGGTCAATAACTTTGCTAATAGTATAGGCAAGTAGTAGGCTTCGTTGTGAACTATTAGTTTGACATTTCTCTTCTTCTACCCTGCACCCCTGGCGCTTGTTACACTGTATCAAAACCGTTTACCTGTGCCGTAAAAATAAACACGTTTATAATAAAGATAAATGTGCGAGAAGACTATTTCTTGTTGACGTCTACACACGAGTGAATTCTCCAGAAAACTCATCTATTAATAACTGATCTCAGGCACAGAAATCACGACTTAAGTCTTTTCGAAACTTAACTAAGTGTCAGAATTAAGTACCAACATCTCAAATTGTTCATGTTAAACGTTACTCTTCAAGTAAATCAAGTCTTTGTAGGTAAAAATTAAAAACTAATTTAATATAATATGTTTTATTTTTCAATTGGCCAGCAGTTCAAGTTTTAATCCCTACGCGGTAGTTTTCCAAAACTTTTACCTCAGTTATTTAAACTTTTAAGTTTCTCGGAAAGTCCAATCTAAAAATAATTCCCTTTAAAACACTTTCAGAATTATCATGGTTGTAGATTAGAAAAAGTTTTTAACGTATAATCAGCGATTTTCAAATAATTCCCCCCTTTCTTTACAAAGTGCTACATTCAGCATTCCTACCATAGACGAAATAAAATAACGATTAATTTTAATGTCGTTAAACAAGGAAAAACTCTCTGGAGGGGAGTTTTATTGCTGGCGGGCACGAGAACACTGCGACCTATCGGTGTGGAACATGCGTCCAAGGACGGCAGATAACAAGGTGTATGACATGCCTTACAAGCTAACTACGTAGCATGGCGGGTAATTGCGTCTGTTGACTAAATCAAACAGGTCACAAAGTGATCTCGTAAAGATAAAACTACCACAGCACAGCAGCTCGTTATTTAGCTTCGAAAGGAAGGCAATAGTATTTCACTCTTGCGGCTGACGTGTATGCTATGTATGAAATCTACATAGCTTTAGGATAAATATAGGCGCATAAATGTGTTCCAATCCTGCAAACCACGTGTTTTAACTTAACACATATTCTTATGTACAGGAGACCTAACTCGCTTTTTATTGATATGTTAAGAACGCTTCCAGATACTAAAACACGCTCAATTCGGTTTTGTATCGACTAAACATTGCATTTAAACACTTTCACATATTGTAATAGTTACGATTTTTAGTTCTGTATTATCAATTCAATGACAATTGTAACAAATACACTATTTTAAAGGTTTTCCACGTTGTCCAAGTTTTCCCAATGAGTATTACAGGAAATATTGCGAAAGGCCGGGTAGACAATAGTATCCCACACATACGGACACTAATTCAGACGTTTTTATTTTGCCTAGGACTCGTAAATTCGTGTGTTGGGAGGGAAGCAGTAAACAAGAACCGCCTAATTCCCACGAATGGACAAATCCACCAATGTAGGTCAAAGAAAGACTCGTCTCAAATGTGACTCACTTTCTTGCGTGTAACATATATATAAAGTAATAAAGATAAAATCAGCGGCAGCAGTTTCAAAACCCTGCAGAATTTCCTCTGAGCCATTTGTCGCGCTTTTATCTTAAACTTTATCAAAAGTTTTCGAGGCCTCCTCCAACGAACGAACGAACGCCGGTCGGGGTGGGACAGTCTCCACCTTCAACGAGCAGACGAAGACAAACTTAACAATATAGTAATTGCAATTATCCTCTTCCACGGGACGATTTCCATCCAAGTCGGCCGCAATTGTTCCGTCCTTTGGCGACGCCCGTGTTTTGGAGCAACTTTCTACTCAAAACCGCAGTTCTGAGGAGACTTAAGATGTTACGTTACGAGAGAGAGAGGACTTAGTAAGTTGTTTCTGACTTTTAGCTCTACACAATGCCAGGTTTGTAGTAGGTGAAACAAAGTTTGCATTACATGCCACTTAGGTTAAGCTAGATTGCCTCCGGGGTAACGTTAGAAAACACGGACGAGCGGTGGAAAACCCGATACCAGCAATTACAAATATGTTACGATGGCTTTGTATATGAAATACGAAGCTCGACTTACGAAGCTCAATTAAAAACGAACTGATGTATTTCGGAAATAACTAATTTGAAAACGTATTCAAGTAAGAAGAGCCTCGAAATGAATAATTATATTAATTAATAATAAATAATAATAATTTACAATGAGTGGGCCTTAACATTGAGGTTCTGTCAACAGACATACAATATATTAGAAAATATTATATTATAATTATTAGACCGATCATTAACTTTACGTTGCCTAGCGTGTGTAAGGGTCGATATAACTTATTATACAATAAGTTTTAAAGTAGATCTAACTGTTATCTAAAGTCTCTAAACCTTACAATCAGAGCATAGAATACAACTTCAGCCTAGCATCCGAATTGTTTTAGTTAGATTCAAAGGCAGATAATGTACAATATTTCTTTAAATGTGAACCTCAATGCATTGAGTTTATAAAATAGAAATAAGTTAGCCTACTGCTAGGTTACACTACACTTATATGTATGTATTAGTAGCATTGCTAGAATACTACGGTATTCCTTCCATCTGTACGTCGCACAAGAACTAACCCGGCCGTGAATGGTCGAGTAGGTATTGGTTTATAACCCACTGATTGCCTTGATAAGCATCGTGGACTATATTGGGTGAATAGATCCAGTAAATGACAATGACGTCTAACTACCTATCGCTCTTTCAACCTGTTCAAAACATCCTACCCACCATGTTACAGTATCCATAATACCACTAGCTGTTCAAAAAACAAAAACTATACACCGTACAATCATAACATATCCCCCGCGATCTTGCAATTACATGGACGATTAACTACTCGGTAGTTAACCAAATTTAATTGGCCAATTTCGAACCTTCCTTATATACTTCGATCGATACGCTACGTTACAAAGATTTTTACAAACAACAAAAACTCACACAATTTCACCCCCGATTGAACAACCCTCTATTATCAAAGTAAAGAAATTTATCGTTTTGCTTTGCGCCGCCTCCTTCTACTATTCCCCGACTATACACAGTTCTCTGCTTAGATAAGGAATTATTCAAAACGATTCTAGATAAAACCGTTATAAGAAGCGTAAGGGGTGTAATTTTCCAGGAGAAATTACTTTCGCGTAAGTCGAACTATGAACGCACGTAGCCCCCGTTAGCAGCGAGATAAGAGCCGGGCTCGCGTTCGGTGTCGAGACGCCATTGACGGCCGGAACTCCATAATAAATGCCCTTTAGGTATCTACCAACGACTTCCGGTTGGTTTAAACTTTACAGTTTTACAAAAGGAACGCCCACAATTTGAACCTACATCTAAGTCGCCCATTATCTTGAATAACAGCTATAGCGATAACAGAAAATATCAAAATAGTCGGGAATATTCCCACCTTATGTTATAATATTACTCACCCAAGAACTCTTATAGATTGACAGGGTAGCAAAACAATACACATGCATTTATTGTATTCAAGTTGGCAAACACCGATAGAGGTGGCTCAGCGGTAAGACGCGAGACTCTAATTCGGGAGGTCACCGGTTCGATTCCGGCCACCGGCAGTCCTGACTGAAGGTTTTTTCCGAGGTTTTCCTCAGTCGTAAAGGCAAATGCTGGGACTGAGTCATACTAACAGCCCTCGGACATTCCTTCCCAACTATTCAAACACCCTAATAACCTAGTTAGTCACCTGAAGAGGGGCACATCAGGTAAAGCTGGTGTGCACCCTATAACAGGGATTCCTACGAAAAATTATTATTATTAGTTGGCAAACGTACTAGTTTTCAGCACTCTGATTCGGGACAAGCCGGGATTGATTAGGCTATGGAGACTGGAGACACAATTTTTTTTTTTATGAACCAAATTTGTGTCAGGAGTCCAGAGTTATCTTAACATTTCAGTCCACATGGTTCTCCAAAGTACTTTTATTTGTTTTCGGAATCAAAACTAGGTCAAATTGATACATGCAACTTCTAGTCCTGCACTGCCCTTACACTCCAAACAAAGTTCATTAGTCTAGAGGCGAAAACGCAGCCAGGTACTTCCACGCCGGAGCTGGCTTAATTATAAGCTTATATGATACACAATAAGGCAATATACACAGTGAATTACAACTCCCCAACTCCCGCCAGTGCACACAAAGTTCTTGGTGGCGTTGCTCTGCTCCCAGCGAAGCCTTCACTTGTTGCAATTTGTTTGTGAAATTAGCATTTCGAGAGCAAGACGAAATTACGTCAAGTAATGGCACGTTTGAACTACACAATTTATTGCATTTCTGTCGCCCCCCCCCCCCCCCCCCCCGCGCTCTCGCTTGGTCTCTCACAATATAAGTGCGCATAATATATGGCTGAAAATTTACAAGCTACGAAAATTAGTTCACAAATAAACATTCATAAGAGAGTCGACTTGGCAGATTGTGAAACGTGAAGGCAGTTAAAGGATTTGCGTCTTCGGAGTTGAGAGGTGTTCATCATTTCAAAACGGGTCACACAAATCGTAAGCGTTTTGACAAACGTGCTAGGCGAGCGTTTCCATTGTAATTTTATAGCAGAAGTTGTTTCTGAACTGTATATATGCAATTGATATGTCTCGCGATACCGGTCGAACGGAGTCCGAGTTTAGTTGAAATTTGGAACATTCACAAGCTTCGATGTGGTAATTGTTATGATGAGCAAACACGTTCTTGATTACACAGCTTCAAAACATTAAGCTAATTTCAATCAATATAATTATTATTCCAAAAACATATTAAACTATATAAAACCTGCTACTATTAGGAACTGCAACTGTTGATTACTAACTGAATTCGGTTAAAAACATTCATTAAACGTGTGTGTTGTTTTTCTTTTTTACTGTACATCGATTAAAAAACGGGTTGGTTATCACTATTCAACCTCACAGAACATTTTTTTTTTTATGATTATATATAAGCCAGCTTAAACAGGAAACTGAATTTACCGTTAGTGAAACACATTATTTGCAATTGCTCCCGAACTAAAAAAGGAAATAATTTCAAGCACACTTTAGAAGAGATAGGTAAACACAGTTAAAAACAGTCAGCGCTCACCGCAAAGCTCATCAATTAGTAATTGCAGCACTATTTAATGAATATCCAATCACATAAACCGCTTGAACTAAAAACAAATAACGCGGGTGAAAGGAAATGATCGGCCGTCATCAAGGGGCCATGTTAAGCTCCATGCACGCTGTAAATATAGGACGCACGGAAACCTATTTACTAATTAACCATCATCAGGGTTTACAAGGCTCAATTAAAATGTTGTACAGATATGAAATAACAAGAACGCGCCATCAATACTTGCAAGTGCAAGAATATACAACACGTGTTCTAGATTACTATGACCTAATTGATGCACACCAAAACATTCTACAACGTGCAGAGTTTCGCGTGTTATAGCTCTCTAAACACACATGTCACACATGTTAGCTCTCTAAACACACGTGTCACACATGTTAGACACACTTTTAACAACTATGATACCGGTGTACGCGTGTTATAGCTCTCTAAACACACGTGTCACACATGTTAGACACACTTTTAACAACTATGATACCGGTGTACGCGTGTTATAGCTCTCTAAACACACGTGTCACACATGTTAGCTCTCTAAACACACATGTCACACATGTTAGCTCTCTAAACACACATGTCACACATGCTAGACACACTTTTAACAACTATGATACCGGTGAACGCGTGTTATAGCTCTCTAAACACACATGTCACACATGTTAGACACACTTTTAACAACTATGATACCGGTGAACGCGTGTTATAGCTCTCTAAACACACGTGTCACACATGTTGTCTAGTCAATATGAGATTGCGGACGCACTTTTAACAACTATGATACCGGTGTTGTAGTTGTTGTCAGGTTGTATATGAACAACCTACTCAAGAGTGGTGTTAAATTACGCTAGGCGACTTGGCAATGAAAATACCCATCTGTCGATTTGACCACGTGAGCGGTGAGGGGGAGAGAAAGCATGGAGGGGGGGGGGGGGGGCAGAGGGGAGGTTACGAGAATGACAGGTATATGGAGCGATCAACTAGAAAGTTGATGAAAGTTAATAAAGACCACGAGTTAATTAAGACTGACATTTAAATAAGGGGCATGTTCCACCTTAATCCTACCCTGACTTCTCACACACCTTTCAGAGTTAATTAATTCCACATCCATAAGCCTACTTTGACGTAACCCCCTCCCCTCCCATCCCCCCCCCCTGCACGAGCGCGCGGTATGAAATTTACTATAGTATTAAGGAAAATATTGGGTGGAAACTTTAATAATCATTTCGTAGCTTTTTTGTTTCTGTTCCGCGAGGCTGCCTTAAAAGTGTTGACTATATAACATTCTGAATAGTAAATAAAACTACACTAACATCGTTCCTCGTAAAGATATAGAGAACGTTGCTACCCTAAGGCAACAACAAAAGGAGAATTCCAGACCATATATATATATATATATATATATATATATATATATATATAATGTATAGCCTTAAAAGTTTTGACAAGAAACGGCGTCGACGCTAGCAAACATTATGCTAAAACACTTAAAATCCTAAGAAATCTTGTGCCGCGAAAAGACTTCTAAATACTAAATACTACGCTAACGTTTAATTAAACTAAACCAAAACTAAACTAAAACTAAAACTTTTTTATTTAAATTCATTTGCTATTATTGTATCGATGATCACGCTGGTGTTACTTCATCCGTTGCAGCGAGCGTTCAGCGCGTCACAGCATACGCAATACAGACACCGACGTTTCAAGGGGGCCCGCGTCGAAACGTCGAGCAGTCCTCAAATACACCGACACGCAGCAGCGACCGTTCAACGCGTCACAGCATACGCAATACAGACACCGACGTTTCAAGGGTGCCCGCGTCGAAACGCCGAGCAGTGCTCAAGTACCCCGACACGCAGCAAGATGTGGCAGCGACCGTTCAACGCGTCACAGCATACGCAATACAGACGCCGATGTTTCAAGGGTGGCCGCGTCGAAACGCCGAGCAGTCCTCAAGTACCCCGACACGCAGCAAGATGTGGCAGCGACCGTTCAACGCGTCACAGCATACGCAATACAGACACCGACGTTTCAAGGGTGCCCGCGTCGAAACGCCGAGCAGTCCTCAAGTACCCCGACACGCAGCGACCGTTGAACGCGTCACAGCATACGCAATACAGACGCCGATGTTTCAAGGGTGGCCGCGTCGAAACGCCGAGCAGTCCTCAAGTACCCCGACACGCAGCAAGATGTGGCAGCGACCGTTCAACGCGTCACAGCATACGCAATACAGACGCCGACGTTTCAAGGGTGCCCGCGTCGAAACGTCGAGCAGTCCTCAAGTACCCCGACACGCAGCGAGATGTCACAGCATACGCAATACAGACGCCGACGTTTCAAGGGTGGCCGCGTCGAAACGCCGAGCAGTGCTCAAGTACCCCGACACGCAGCAAGATGTCACAGCGACCGTTCAACGCGTCACAGCATACGCAACACAGACACCGACGTTTCAAGGGTGTCCGCGTCGAAACGCCGAGCAGTCCTCCAGTACCCCGACACGCAGCAAGATGTCGCAGCGAGCGTTAACGCGTCACAGCATACGCAATACAGACACCGACGTTTCCAGGGTGCCCGCGTCGAAACGCCGAGCAGTAAAATGAAGAGCAACACGAAGCCCGCGTGGACAATATTTCCATACGAAGAGAAAGGAACGAGACCCATCAGAGGGAACAATGCGCATAGAGGGTTGTGTAAGCTGCTAAATGGCTTTACTCGCATTCAATGATGAAAGTTGAAACATCACAGCTAATCCAATTGGAGCGTATAGGGTAAAAACTTGAGCGCGCTGGGTCACTCGGCCTATGTTATACTTTCATAACATTTCCATTCTAGTACTGTACAACCATGGACACAAGTACTGGCAACAGTGCGTGTGCGTGTGCGTGTGCGTGTGCGTGTGCGTGTGCGTGTGCGTGTGTGTGTGTGTGCGTGTGCGTGTGCGTGTGCGTGTGTATGTGCGTGTGCGTGTGCGTGTGTGTTTGCAGGGTGGACATTCATGACTAACTAACCAAATGGGTACTTGAGTCAAAGTGGGTACACTACAAATACAAATTTATGTATTTATTAATTTATGGCAGATTTCCTTACAATGTTTATAATGCATTATAATGATGTTGGTGATATAATGATATAATGGCAATGATTTATATGAACACACAAATATGCAATAATATATTCGTATAATTTCCAATGTGTATTATTTCTGCTGCGCATGTAAACATAACAATAACTGAATCATATTGTTGTGTTTATTTGAAAGAGACGGCATAACGATAACGAGTTCATCAAAGGGACCGATTGGTAGGCTATGTCAATTAACTATTAGGAGCATTTCAAATTGAAGCAGAGGTTAATTATTGGGGTGAAGAACTATTTTCAAGCCGTGACAATTGTTATTTGGCATAACCTATATATGGCAAGTCAGCATATTTATTACGTTTACTGATACTGTAGAGAAATAATATTTCCTTACGCGACTTGATATAGAACAAGTAATAAATGTTAATGACAAAAATTGAGCCTACACAAAAAAAAAAATACATAAGCCTATAGTATAAACGGTGTCAGGCAGGTGGTCATTAAAGCGTACGATAGTCCTAGAGCAGTAACACAGCCTACATCAGACATGACCGGGCTATCGTTGGTGGAGGTGCCGGGTTACGACACTAGCGCGGCCTAGCGGTGACATCGTGAACATACATTATTTACAATATGAAACAAATATCTCAAGTTGTAGTAGTGCTACGTAATAATAATTTATAACACAAAACCGAAAAAAATGTGAAAATGAAGTCAGCCAAGTAAAAATATGAAAGGCCGCGGATTTATCAGAACCCATACAAAAATAATAATAATCGATAGAAAAATAATTGAATTGAAAAATAATAATTAATAAAAATAATAATAATAATAATAATAATAATTATTATTATTATTAAAATTATATATATATATTTATATGTTAACTCGTAGGTTTTCGCGGACCGATGGATGTGATGGTTGAGATTTTTCGGGTTGACTGCCGCGCACTTATATATATTTTATATATATTATAATACCAAGAACAAAATGGGAAAATAAGGAATGACGACCACAATAAATGGATTGATAACACGAATGGTTCTTACACGCTACAACAAATGCACAGTATGTCGTCAACGCTACAAATAACACGTGCGTACATGCGTAGGCCTACGCATGAGATACACAACAATTATTGTGCCCCAACTTGTACCGGGCATAGTCATGGGTTGAAGCCCGCGGATATGAATCCGATATCGATATTTTGACTCCCCCCACTCAGCTAAACTTTGGCGAGGGATGAGTTCGCTTTGCTGTTAGTTTATTTACCCTCCGGCAATCACTGTTTACGCATTACCTGTTCAGTTCGCTTCTATTCCGTCAAGAAAGAGAAGACATTCTGTTCGCACCTGTTGAGCCCCAACAATGAACACCGCCGCAAGAATGGCGAATGGCGCCGAGACGGGACAAGCGGAGCAAGGAGGTGTTTGCTTTTAGCTTTTAGCTGTTACACGTGAACAAAAGCTACTCACGGAGAATTCCAACTTCAGTTCTAAAAACTGTAGAGAACTTGGAGCGGGATATTTTCTTTACTTGAAACAAGTGTGCATTCGATTTATAGTATTTTATGTCTGATATATAACTAGGCCTACATATTATATCTACAGATATTTGAAAGTAATTGGAAATACAAAGGCATATTAAGTTACTTATAAAAACAAAACAACAAAAAACCGCAGTTCGGGGTTAGAGTACAGAAACATTGTTCGAATACTAGAAGAATTCAACATATTCAAAATGTAGCTTACCTAAGTATCATTGAAGGGTTAAAGTTATATTTTATCTGTGTACATTTTAAAGAAAGACGAATTATAAACAAAATCATGAACATAGTATGTTGGTTGACTCAAAATACCCATATAATTTTGTTTGTATTTATAACAAAACGCAACACTTTTAGTGGCATCGTTTCGACATACTCAGAAAACAAGAACACTTGATTAGCAGCGTGGTTTAAAGTTATTTCAATCACATGAGAGATCTCATGGTAATTCACAATTTCGACATTAAAATAAAATAAATATCCGCTATAATACTGGAATGACAAGTAAAGCGAGGGTTGTAATGCAGACCGATGCCCAAGAGATGGTCTATCTATCTATCTATCTCAGGTGACGACAGATGTTGTTCAGGGGAGATGACGTCACGACTCAAGGGAGGCAAACAAGGCAATCTGGGACGAGACAGACACGTCAACAGCAGACGGACCGGTCCATTGTCCTCTGACCCCCCCAACTAAGATCAGCAATAATAATTGTTATCATTGGGTCGTGGTGTCGTGATCAGCGGGGATCGTCCATCAACTGAGCACACAAACCAGCCTAGAGACATATCTATCAACTGAGCACACAAACCAGCCTAGAGACATATCTATCACTGAGCACACAAACCAGCCTAGAGACATATCTATCACCTGAGAACACAAACCAGCCTAGAGACATATCTACCAACTGAGCACACAAACCAGCCTAGAGACATATCTATCACCTGAGCACACAAACCAGCCTAGAGACATATCTATCACCTGAGAACACAAACCAGCCTAGAGACATATCTACCAACTGAGCACACAAACCAGCCTAGAGACATATCTATCACCTGAGCACACAAACCAGCCTAGAGACATATCTATCACCTGAGAACACAAACCAGCCTAGAGACATATCTACCAACTGAGCACACAAACCAGCCTAGAGACATATCTATCACCTGAGCACACAAACCAGCCTAGAGACATATCTATCACCTGAGCACACAAACCAGCCTAGAGACATATCTATCACCTGAGCACACAAACCAGCCTAGAGACATATCTATCACCTGAGAACACAAACCAGCCTAGAGACATATCTATCACCTGAGCACACAAACCAGCCTAGAGACATCAATCAACTGAGCACACAAACCAGCCTAGAGACATATCTATCAACTGAGCACACAAACCAGCCTAGAGACATATCTATCAACTGAGCACACAAACCAGCCTAGAGACATATCTATCAACTGAGCACACAAACCAGCCTAGAGACATATCTATCAACTGAGCACACGAACCAGCCTAGAGACATATCTATCACCTGAGCACACAAACCAGCCTAGAGACATATCTATCACCTGAGCACACAAACCAGCCTAGAGACATATCTACCAACTGAGCACACAAACCAGCCTAGAGACATATCTATCACCTGAGCACACAAACCAGCCTAGAGACATCAATCAACTGAGCACACAAACCAGCCTAGAGACATATCTATCAACTGAGCACACAAACCAGCCTAGAGACATATCTATCAACTGAGCACACAAACCAGCCTAGAGACATATCTATCAACTGAGCACACAAACCAGCCTAGAGACATATCTATCACCTGAGCACACAAACCAGCCTAGAGACATCAATCAACTGAGCACACAAACCAGCCTAGAGACATATCTATCAACTGAGCACACAAACCAGCCTAGAGACATATCTATCAACTGAGCACACAAACCAGCCTAGAGACATATCTACCAACTGAGCACACAAACCAGCCTAGAGACATATCTACCAACGAAAGCACTTGATCGAATCATTTATTTAATATGCGACGTTGCCAAATGTGTGCTCGGCGTTCTAATGCAACAATTAGCGTCGGCATTATCTCATGCCAGCCGACATCAATCCGCATTCTCACTCTCATTCTCATTCTCATTCCTATTCTCACTCTCATTGCAGCGAGAGATTAGCGTCGAGCCTTTAAGTGACGCAGTAAAAATTTCAATTAGGATTTACGATTTTGTTAATTTCAATGCTTATAAAGACGAGTTGTTACAGGGCGATTGATGACGTCAGAACCTCAGAACCCACCAAGATATATCTACTCAAAAGATTTTACAAATGGCATGTTCCAAAAAGCCCCGAAGAAATTATTATCATGGCTATTAATTGCGAAGTTATAGATAATAATTTTGTATTGGATTAGATTATAAAACATTGATTATAAAGTATTATATTCATTCTTATTGTTGAGTCGGATTCATTGAAGCAACTTCATTTTGTTACCTATATGTATATCTACCTAATATGGGTGTAAGAAGATGTGATTTAGTAAAGAGAATTTTTAATTAATTTTCAGTCAAATCCATTTTCATAAAACGACATTGACAAGTATTTATGTATAATTATTATCTTTCTTAAGATTAATATTCATTTTACTTTCATTCAACTTACATTACCGAGATTCAAATTGTACGCGGCTACAGAAATGTATTTTACTTTCATTCAATTTTCATTCATTCATTCATTCATTCATTCTTTCATTCAACCTACATTACCGAGATTCAAATTCTACGCGGCTACAGAAATTAACTATAATATGCTTATTATGAATTTGTTTAAGCCACGTAAAATAGCGGATTTGAAGGAAATATTTATTTACAATACTGTTCAAATTTTAAATAGGCAAACAAATAAAAATAACAAATTATTATTTATAACTGATTATAGTTTTTATAACTGAATAGGATAGACATTAAATAAATAAATAAATAAATAAATAAATAAATAAATAAATAAGATTGTTATAATGATGGCTCTGAAAATATGTGATGTTCCTACCCCAATCGGCTAGCACAACCAATGCAGGCAGCGTGAAGGCGATAATCCCGCCGGTCGCATAAGTAATACTTTGAAGAAAGCTCCCCGACAACACTAGACTTGCCGGCACGAAAGCCGTGCGCTATTTTTCAATTACCTGTGCTCTCCCCCGAGCCCGACTTGTGGGTCAAAGTAGTTATTCATGTTTTAGCACCACGTGTGAGGACTGAGGAGATTAGCTCTCTGTTGTACGTGCGACGTTACATAGCGTGGGCTCTGCATGCATCTTGTTTTGAGCGTTCGGAAGCAGTTTTGACGTTTTTAGTCAACTAATTTCTCTTAAACAAATAGGAGGATTATTAAGAAAAATTTACCTACTTGCAGAAGGATGTCATATCTACGCATGGTATTAAGTGCATTTGTGACAAGCCTGCTCAAAAATAATATACTCACGTTTGAATTATGCAAAAAAATTACTTTTCTCGAAAATGCACACACGCACACGCACACGCACACGCACACGCACACGCACACGCACACGCACACGAACACGCACACGCACACGCACACCACCGAAAGAAACAAGTTTTTCCCGAATCATCTTCCAGGGGTGTTTCTAAAAGGTTTCTGCGATAAGCACACATCCCCGGGCGCGTTGCTGGGGGGTCGAATTACCCTAAGAAACTCGCCTTGTTGTTTCGCGTGAGGTAGGCCAACTTTTCCCATTGAGTTTAAGGAGCCCGTTCAAGCTGAGCCGGCGGACCAATATCACCCATCCTATCCTATCCACTCTCATCTGACACTCGCTGCTCCGTCAACACTGGCACACAACCTTGGGGATGCTGACGTCATAGATGAGTGAGGCATTGGAGCTCCGCGCTGATTGGTCCAACTCACTTATCCGTGACGTCACATCCACAAGGTTGATGTAGAACCACTGTATAGAATATAGATGCACATTCTTATAAGAAATCATTCAAAAGCACATTTTTATTTAAATTTTAATATCGAGTTTTTAGCAGTTATCATTGGTTCATTAGGTAAACTTGGATTGCTTAAACAATGATTTTGATACGAGATACCGTCATAGATATTTGGATATTTATATGTGTTCTACTTTACTAAAACACTTATTTTAATATATTAACTACTAATCTAGTCCAATGCATTGTAATCTAGTCGTAATTTTTCATGGCTGATTTGTAGAAATTTTAACATACTGCTTAGTTCCCTTTATTTAGACATCCCACGAAGTACCAAACATGTATGAGGTATCTCAAAACGGATCTAGCGCAAAAAGACATGGGACTTCCAGGCGACTGAGCTCCATCTTTGATTTGCCGTAAGTTACTTGCTGGTACATGATTCACACTGGCATCAATATTACAGACTACATCGGCCCATCACACGGCAAGGCTCCACATAACACCCACACGACTAATTCGGTTTAGCAGGAATCAGGGGATTCAAGTTTATAACAACAGCCCAAAAAACGCACACGTTAAAATAATTTTGATTTCCAGGAACATAAATTTCTCTAAGCTGATCGTGTTTCTGAAAATAAAATGTATACTCAAACAAATGTGGTAAATTTTCATGTTTTTTATTTCGATGTTGAAAAGCATTGAGAATGATTTTTAAACAAAAGATAATTTCGCGCGATTTCAATATAAGTTTCGAGTACGACTGCGCATGCGTACAGAATGTGGGGTACTCACTCTCGTAGACTGTGAGCGTCGCCTCCGCGTTGACAGCGTCGCCGACGCCGTTCTCAGCCACGCACTCATACTGGGCGTCGTCCCGGCCGGACCGAACAGGCTCAATGCGCAGTAGAGCCCCGCCGCCTGGGAACTCCTGGACCAGGTACCGGGACTGTGAGGACATAGCACAGAACATGACACAATGCGCAATAGAGCCCCGCCGCCTGGGAACTCCTGGACCAGGTATCGGGACTGTGAGGACATAGAGTACAGAACATGACACAATGCGCAGTAGAGCCCCGCCGCCTGGGAACTACTGGACCAGGTACCGGGACTGTGGGGACATAGAGTACAGAACATGACACAATGCGCAGTAGAGCCCCGCCGCCTGGGAACTACTGGACCAGGTACCGGGACTGTGGGGACATAGCACAGAACATGACACAATGCGCAGTAGAGCCCCGCCGCCTGGGAACTCCTGGACCAGGTATCGGGACTGTGAGGACATAGCACAGAACATGACACAATGCGCAGTAGAGCCCCGTCGCCTGGGAACTACTGGACCAGGTACCGGGACTGTGAGGACATAGCACAGAACATGACACAATGCGCAGTAGAGCCCCGCCGCCTGGGAACTCCTGGACCAGGTACCGGGACTGTGGGGACATAGCACAGAACATGACACAATGCGCAGTAGAGCCCCGCCGCCTGGGAACTCCTGCACCAGGTACCGGGACTGTGAGGACATAGCACAGAACATGACACAATGCGCAGTAGAGCCCCGCCGCCTGGGAACTCCTGGACCAGGTACCGGGACTGTGAGGACATAGCACAGAACATGACACAATGCGCGGTAGAGCCCCGTCGCCTGGGAACTACTGGACCAGGTACCGGGACTGTGAGGACATAGCACAGAACATGACACAATGCGCAGTAGAGCCCCGCCGCCTGGGAACTCCTGGACCAGGTACCGGGACTGTGAGGACATAGCACAGAACATGACACAATGCGCAGTAGAGCCCCGCCGCCTGGGAGACTCCTGGACCAGGTACCGGGACTGTGAGGACATAGCACAGAACATGACACAATGCGCAGTAGAGCCCCGCCGCCTGGGAACTACTGGACCAGGTACCGGGACTGTGAGGACATAGCACAGAACATGACACAATGCGCAGTAGAGCCCCGCCGCCTGGGAACTCCTGGACCAGGTACCGGGACTGTGAGGACATAGCACAGAACATGACACAATGCGCAGTAGAGCCCCGTCGCCTGGGAACTACTGGACCAGGTACCGGGACTGTGAGGACATAGCACAGAACATGACACAATGCGCAGTAGAGCCCCGCCGCCTGGGAGACTCCTGGACCAGATACCGGGACTGTGAGGACATAGCACAGAACATGACACAATGCGCAGTAGAGCCCCGCCGCCTGGGAACTCCTGGACCAGGTACCGGGACTGTGAGGACATAGCACAGAACATGACACAATGCGCAGTAGAGCCCCGCCGCCTGGGAACTCCTGGACCAGGTACCGGGACTGTGAGGACATAGCACAGAACATGACACAATGCGCAGTAGAGCCCCGCCGCCTGGGAACTCCTGGACCAGGTACCGGGACTGTGGGGACATAGCACAGAACATGACACAATGCGCAGTAGAGCCCCGCCGCCTGGGAACTCTTGGACCAGGTACCGGGACTGTGAGGACATAGCACAGAACATGACACAATGCGCAGTAGAGCCCCGCCGCCTGGGAACTCCTGGACCAGGTACCGGGACTGTGAGGACATAGCACAGAACATGACACAATGCGCAGTAGAGCCCCGCCGCCTGGGAACTCCTGGACCAGGTACCGGGACTGTGAGGACATAGCACAGAACATGACACAATGCGCAGTAGAGCCCCGCCGCCTGGGAACTCTTGGACCAGGTACCGGGACTGTGAGGACATAGCAAAGAACATGACACAATGCGCAGTAGAGCCCCGCCGCCTGGGAACTCCTGGACCAGGTACCGGGACTGTGAGGACATAGCACAGAACATGACACAATGCGCAGTAGAGCCCCGCCGCCTGGGAACTCCTGGACCAGGTACCGGGACTGTGAGGACACAGCACAGAACATGACACAATGCGCAGTAGAGCCGGAACTCCTGGACCAGGTACCGGGACTGTGAGGACATAGCACAGAACATGACACAATGCGCAGTAGAGCCCCGCCGCCTGGGAACTCCTGGACCAGGTACCGGGACTGTGGGGACATAGCACAGAACATGACACAATGCGCAGTAGAGCCCCGCCGCCTGGGAACTCCTGGACCAGGTACCGGGACTGTGAGGACATAGCACAGAACATGACACAATGCGCAGTAGAGCCCCGCCGCCTGGGAACTCCTGGACCAGGTACCGGGACTGTGAGGACATAGCACAGAACATGACACAATGCGCAGTAGAGCCCCGCCGCCTGGGAACTCCTGGACCAGGTACCGGGACTGTGAGGACATAGCACAGAACATGACACAGACCGCTCAATGCGCAGTAGAGCCCCGCCGCCTGGGAACTCCTGGACCAGGTACCGGGACTGTGAGGACATAACACAGAACATGACACAATGCGCAGTAGAGCCCCGCCGCCTGGGAACTCCTGGACCAGGTACCGGGACTGTGGGGACACAGCACAGAACATGACACAATGCGCAGTAGAGCCCCGCCGCCTGGGAACTCCTGGACCAGGTACCGGGACTGTGAGGACATAACACAGAACATGACACAATGCGCAGTAGAGCCCCGCCGCCTGGGAACTCCTGGACCAGGTACCGGGACTGTGGGGACACAGCACAGAACATGACACAATGCGCAGTAGAGCCCCGCCGCCTGGGAACTCCTGGACCAGGTACCGGGACTGTGAGGACATAGCACAGAACATGACACAATGCGCGGTAGAGCCCCGCCGCCTGGGAACTCCTGGACCAGGTACCGGGACTGTGAGGACATAGCACAGAACATGACACAATGCGCAGTAGAGCCCCGCCGCCTGGGAACTCCTGGACCAGGTACCGGGACTGTGAGGACATAGCACAGAACATGACACAATGCGCAGTAGAGCCCCGCCGCCTGGGAACTCCTGGACCTGGTACCGGGACTGTGAGGACATAGCACAGAACATGACACAATGCGCAGTAGAGCCCCGCCGCCTGGGAACTCCTGGACCAGGTACCGGGACTGTGGGGACATAGCACAGAACATGACACAATGCGCAGTAGAGCCCCGCCGCCTGGGAACTCTTGGACCAGGTACCGGGACTGTGAGGACATAGCACAGAACATGACACAATGCGCAGTAGAGCCCCGCCGCCTGGGAACTCCTGGACCAGGTACCGGGACTGTGAGGACATAGCACAGAACATGACACAATGCGCAGTAGAGCCCCGCCGCCTGGGAACTCCTGGACCAGGTACCGGGACTGTGGGGACACAGCACAGAACATGACACAATGCGCAGTAGAGCCCCGCCGCCTGGGAACTCCTGGACCAGGTACCGGGACTGTGAGGACATAACACAGAACATGACACAATGCGCAGTAGAGCCCCGCCGCCTGGGAACTCCTGGACCAGGTACCGGGACTGTGAGGACATAGCACAGAACATGACACAATGCGCAGTAGAGCCCCGCCGCCTGGGAACTCCTGGACCAGGTACCGGGACTGTGGAGACATAGCACAGAACATGACACAATGCGCAGTAGAGCCCCGCCGCCTGGGAACTCCTGGACCAGGTACCGGGACTGTGAGGACATAGCACAGAACATGACACAATGCGCAGTAGAGCCCCGCCGCCTGGGAACTCCTGGACCAGGTACCGGGACTGTGAGGACATAGCACAGAACATGACACAATGCGCAGTAGAGCCTCGCCGCCTGGGAACTCCTGGACCAGGTACCGGGACTGTGAGGACATAGCACAGAACATGACACAATGCGCAGTAGAGCCTCGCCGCCTGGGAACTCCTGGACCAGGTACCGGGACTGTGAGGACATAGCACAGAACATGACACAATGCGCAGTAGAGCCTCGCCGCCTGGGAACTCCTGGACCAGGTACCGGGACTGTGGGGACATAGCACAGAACATGACACAATGCGCAGTAGAGCCCCGCCGCCTGGGAACTCCTGGACCAGGTACCGGGACTGTGAGGACATAGCACAGAACATGACACAATGCGCAGTAGAGCCCCGCCGCCTGGGAACTCCTGGACCAGGTACCGGGACTGTGGGGACACAGCACAGAACATGACACAATGCGCAGTAGAGCCCCGCCGCCTGGGAACTCCTGGACCAGGTACCGGGACTGTGAGGACATAGCACAGAACATGTCACAATGCGCAGTAGAGCCTCGCCGCCTGGGAACTCCTGGACCAGGTACCGGGACTGTGGGGACATAGCACAGAACATGACACAATGCGCAGTAGAGCCTCGCCGCCTGGGAACTCCTGGACCAGGTACCGGGACTGTGGGGACATAGCACAGAACATGACACAGACCGCTCAATGCGCAGTAGAGCCCCGCCGCCTGGGAACTCCTGGACCAGATACCGGGACTGTGGGGACATAGCACAGAACATGACACAATGCGCAGTAGAGCCCCGCCGCCTGGGAACTCCTGGACCAGGTACCGGGACTGTAAGGACATAGCACAGAACATGACACAATGCGCAGTAGAGCCCCGACGCCTGGGAACTCCTGGACCAGGTACCGGGACTGTGAGGACATAGCACAGAACATGACACAATGCGCAGTAGAGCCTCGCCGCCTGGGAACTCCTGGACCAGGTACCGGGACTGTGAGGACATAGCACAGAACATGACACAATGCGCAGTAGAGCCTCGCCGCCTGGGAACTCCTGGACCAGGTACCGGGACTGTGAGGACATAGCACAGAACATGACACAATGCGCAGTAGAGCCCCGCCGCCTGGGAACTCCTGGACCAGGTACCGGGACTGTGAGGACATAGCACAGAACATGACACAGACCGCTCAATGCGCAGTAGAGCCCCGCCGCCTGGGAACTCCTGGACCAGGTACCGGGACTGTGAGGACATAGCACAGAACATGACACAATGCGCAGTAGAGCCCCGCCGCCTGGGAACTCCTGGACCAGGTACCGGGACTGTGGGGACATAGCACAGAACATGACACAATGCGCAGTAGAGCCCCGCCGCCTGGGAACTCCTGGACCAGGTACCGGGACTGTGGGGACATAGCACAGAACATGACACAATGCGCGGTAGAGCCCCGCCGCCTGGGAACTCCTGGACCAGGTACCGGGACTGTGAGGACATAGCACAGAACATGACACAATGCGCGGTAGAGCCCCGCCGCCTGGGAACTCCTGGACCAGGTACCGGGACTGTGAGGACATAGCACAGAACATGACACAATGCGCAGTAGAGCCCCGCCGCCTGGCAACTCCTGGACCAGGTACCGGGACTGTGTGGACATAGCACAGAACATGACACAATGCGCAGTAGAGCCCCGCCGCCTGGGAACTCCTGGACCAGGTACCGGGACTGTGAGGACATAGCACAGAACATGACACAATGCGCAGTAGAGCCCCGCCGCCTGGGAACTCCTGGACCAGGTACCGGGACTGTGGGGACATAGCACAGAACATGACACAATGCGCAGAAGAGCCCCGCCGCCTGGGAACTCCTGGACCAGGTACCGGGACTGTGGGGACATAGCACAGAACATGACACAATGCGCAGAAGAGCCCCGCCGCCTGGGAACTCCTGGACCAGGTACCGGGACTGTGGGGACATAGCACAGAACATGACACAATGCGCAGTAGAGCCCCGCCGCCTGGGAACTCCTGGACCAGGTACCGGGACTGTGAGGACATAGCACAGAACATGACACAATGCGCAGTAGAGCCCCGCCGCCTGGGAACTCCTGGACCAGGTACCGGGACTGTGAGGACATAGCACAGAACATGACACAATGCGCAGTAGAGCCCCGCCGCCTGGGAACTCCTGGACCAGGTACCGGGACTGTGGGGACATAGCACAGAACATGACACAATGCGCAGTAGAGCCCCGCCGCCTGGGAACTCCTGGACCAGGTACCGGGACTGTGAGGACATAGCACAGAACATGACACAATGCGCAGTAGAGCCCCGCCGCCTGGGAACTACTGGACCAGGTACCGGGACTGTGGGGACATAGCACAGAACATGACACAATGCGCAGTAGAGCCCCGCCGCCTGGGAACTCCTGGACCAGGTACCGGGACTGTGTGGACATAGCACAGAACATGACACAATGCGCAGTAGAGCCCCGCCGCCTGGGAACTCCTGGACCAGGTACCGGGACTGTGGGGACATAGCACAGAACATGACACAATGCGCGGTAGAGCCCCGCCGCCTGGGAACTCCTGGACCAGGTACCGGGACTGTGGGGACATAGCACAGAACATGACACAATGCGCAGTAGAGCCCCGCCGCCTGGGAACTCCTGGACCAGGTACCGGGACTGTGAGGACATAGCACAGAACATGACACAATGCGCAGTAGAGCCCCGCCGCCTGGGAACTCCTGGACCAGGTACCGGGACTGTGAGGACATAGCACAGAACATGTCACAATGCGCAGTAGAGCCCCGCCGCCTGGGAACTACTGGACCAGGTACCGGGACTGTGAGGACATAGCACAGAACATGACACAATGCGCAGTAGAGCCTCGCCGCCTGGGAACTACTGGACCAGGTACCGGGACTGTGAGGACATAGCACAGAACATGACACAATGCGCGGTAGAGCCCCGCCGCCTGGGAACTACTGGACCAGGTACCGGGACTGTGAGGACATAGCACAGAACATGACACAATGCGCAGTAGAGCCCCGCCGCCTGGGAACTCCTGGACCAGGTACCGGGACTGTGAGGACATAGCACAGAACATGACACAATGCGCAGTAGAGCCCCGCCGCCTGGGAACTACTGGACCAGGTACCGGGACTGTGAGGACATAGCACAGAACATGACACAGACCGCTCAATGCGCAGTAGAGCCCCGCCGCCTGGGAACTCCTGGACCAGGTACCGGGACTGTGAGGACATAGCACAGAACATGACACAATGCGCAGTAGAGCCCCGCCGCCTGGGAACTCCTGGACCAGGTACCGGGACTGTGGGGACATAGCACAGAACATGACACAATGCGCAGTAGAGCCCCGCCGCCTGGGAACTCCTGGACCAGGTACCGGGACTGTGGGGACATAGCACAGAACATGACACAATGCGCAGTAGAGCCCCGCCGCCTGGGAACTCCTGGACCAGGTACCGGGACTGTGGGGACATAGCACAGAACATGACACAATGCGCAGTAGAGCCCCGCCGCCTGGGAACTACTGGACCAGGTACCGGGACTGTGAGGACATAGCACAGAACATGGCACAATGCGCAGTAGAGCCTCGCCGCCTGGGAACTCCTGGACCAGGTACCGGGACTGTGAGGACATAGCACAGAACATGACACAATGCGCAGTAGAGCCCCGCCGCCTGGGAACTCCTGGACCAGGTACCGGGACTGTGAGGACATAGCACAGAACATGGCACAATGCGCAGTAGAGCCTCGCCGCCTGGGAACTCCTGGACCAGGTACCGGGACTGTGGGGACATAGCACAGAACATGACACAATGCGCAGTAGAGCCCCGCCGCCTGGGAACTCCTGGACCAGGTACCGGGACTGTGAGGACATAGCACAGAACATGACACAATGCGCAGTAGAGCCCCGCCGCCTGGGAACTCCTGGACCAGGTACCGGGACTGTGGGGACATAGCACAGAACATGACACAATGCGCAGTAGAGCCCCGCCGCCTGGGAACTCCTGGACCAGGTACCGGGACTGTGGGGACATAGCACAGAACATGACACAATGCGCAGTAGAGCCCCGCCGCCTGGGAACTACTGGACCAGGTACCGGGACTGTGAGGACATGGCACAGAACATGGCTTCTCAAATTTTCGTTTATTACTAGTTTCTCGTAAGAAATACTTGCTGTAGGGCTACCAAGGGCACACCATCTTTACCTGATGTGCCCTTTATCAGGTAAAGTTGTCCCAAGACTACCTTACACATGCTCTCGTCACAGGCGACTGGTTCGTAGCCAATCAGCGATCGGTATTGGCCCGGATGTGTCTCGGGCGGTTCGCTGGTTGGCTACGACTGACCTGGATGTGACGAAAGCAGGTGTAAAGTAATCTTGGGTCCACTATGACAAGGTGTGTAGATAGAAACCAGTGTCCGAGGGCTGTTTGTAAAACTCAATCTCAGCATTCGCCTTAACGACTGAGGAAAACCTAGGATAAACCTTCAGTCAGGATTGCCGGTGGCCGGTATCGAACTGGTCGTGGTTATCGCGTCTCACCGCAATGCTTCCTATCAGGACAGATGAAGGCATCTAAACGTGCACAGGAAACATCCCGACGATTACGTCTTTTTACGTTTCCATGACATTTCCTAAAAATCTATTTAAACCAATATTATATTCCTTAAAGGTAGGCTCCGGCGAATAAAGGTGCTTTTCGGATTATCTTATCTTTAAATTTAATGAGGTCGTATAAATGAAAAGTCGAAAACTAGGCGCCTCTAGCACGCGTCTGGCCGGAGCTGCGCCGCTTGCAAGTGAGCGGTGGTGGGGGTAAAAACGTCATCGGTACCCAACCGCTCCGCAATCCCTATGCCGGACGGCTTGATTACAGCTCACAGCAGCGTGCGTTGAGCAGTTGTGTTTTGAAATGGCAAGCTTTCTTCCGTATCAACATGACTCTCGCAAATCTGAAAGGAAGGAACAGCCCCGAAAGGAAAAGAAGATAAACGGGGATCTTGTATGAAGAGCAATGCGGAGTGATTGGTGCGAGTGCGGCGAATGTGAGGCAGGCCAGATTTAAAAAAATATAAAGAAGTGAGAACCTAATGTATTTTACAGGAGTTAAGTAGAAAGTCATCAATAGAAGTATGAACTTGTAAAATTTCCCCAGATAACGAGAAATACAGCAACCATACAATGACTCCGTATATCACAGAGCTATGAAATGGTTTAGCAAACCGGTTTAGGTCTAAAACGTTTTAGATATGTTGATATACACCGGACATACTTATCGGTTTTGCTGTAAAACACTTTAGTTCCAAATCAGTTTGGAAATTGGTTTGGATAAGTCATGATCTGTGGTTGATATACACCACAAACCGTTTTAGCATGCGTTTTAGGGTGCTCACGCGCATTCCACTGGCTTGACAACTGAACTATGAGGTAGGCAGGCGGTGGCACGATGTTCGACTATCAATATCAGAGTGATGCTGTTGTTGGGTATACGTTCCGAAAGCTGTTGAGCATGCTTGGCCCGTACCGAAACCTATTAAATGTGCTTTATCCAGCGTTCCGTAACGTGATTCCTGAGCATATTCAACATGTTGAATATGCCCGAGGTTTTCAGTTGAGTATTTTCAAGCGGTGGTGGTTTTGGGCGGCATTTTTAAAATTCTCTATAGACGGACATAACCTTGGGCTTAACTTAAGTGGAAAATTGCGCCAAAAAAATATGTTTGCACATGTATTAGAGCCTACTATATTTAATTAATTTGACTAACGCCACTATCAACCTTTTCAATTTTACTACACTGTTTGACAACTAATGTAGTGGGCGTGGCAAAACGACCTTGCGCCTAACTGGCCTAAACAGCCATGCCTACTTGAAGTGTTCCGTAATTATATCGTGCTGGGGAATGCCAGGGGCAAAGCATTTTCAACAAGTAACGGAACGCAGCCGTTGTATGGTTATTATTGCAGTCAGCTGTCCGACTATTTTCTTGTTTGATGGGCATCCCAACCTCAAAATTATTTGTACGTGAATGTTCATAAGGTTGAAAAGGTTTTACACACATTTATAATATAACAAAGCTTTGATGATATTGTTTGACGGCCATGTTGGATACGGTTCCAAACCATTTTTACGAGTTTTGTGTGATATACGGGAAAACATAAAACCGTTATAGACCAAAACCGGTTTGCTAAATCGTTTCTGAGTTCTGTGATATAGGTGGTCATTGATGTTGGATCATAGAAGCGGGAGAAGAGACGGGGGGAGGGGGGGGGGGGGGCGCTGCTCCACCCGGATATAGTTAGGAGGGCAAACAACCTACCTTACATTGCTCGTCAACTCAACAATGAACAAACTTTTCTCATAAATACCGGTTTTCCAACCAACAATACATTACACAATTTAAATAAAATATGATCTAGACATTTAAAAAGTTTTATTCGTGTCGTCAGTAAAAACAAACATTTCGGAAAATCGGAGAAATTCCATGAACCCACTAAATGTTCATTTAATTATCTAAAAATGTAGCTGGAAATAAAATCACGGCAAACTGTATCAATCCAAACAGGCGTGTTTATCTGTTCGAGGTATCGGTAAAACATCAGAACAAATGTATTTTCGACGAATACGATGGAATATATTAAAACTCGTGTTCCAAGCAGGACGAAAACATTTCATAATCGTATTATCTAAAGCTGGGATCGTCGCTATACAAAGCATTGGGACTGTCAACGCATCATCAGTATCATGAGGTTGTAATCAATAGTTATTTATTTATTTATCGTATGGAAGCAACAGCTAAGATTCAACAAAGTACAATATACATATAAAGTTATCATAAATATAAATCATAAACATAAATCTAAGCCGGCCAACCAGGGTTGCAACCAATAGTTGCTAGACAAGTATACACCAGGACACAAGGACGTGAAAACATTTCATAATCATATTATCTAAAGCTGGGATCGTCGCTATACAAAGCATTGGGACTGTCAACTATCATCAGTATCATCAGGTTGTAATCAATAGTTGCTAGACAAGTATACACCAGGACACAAGGACGTGAAAACATTTCATAATCATATTATCTAAAGCTGGGATCGTCGCTATACAAAGCATTGAGACTGTCAACTATCATCAGTATCATGAGGTTGTAATCAATAGTTGCTAGACAAGTACACACGAGGACACAAGGACGTGAAAAGATTTCATAATCATATTATCTAAAGCTGGGATCGTCTCTTCAAAGCATTGTGACTGTCAACTATCATCAGTATCATGAGGCTGTAATCAATAGTTGCTAGACAAGTATACACGGGGACACAAGGACGTGAAAACATTTCATAATCATATTATCTAAAGCTGGGATCGTCTCCATACAAAGCATTGAGACTGTCAACTATCATCAGTATCATGAGGTTGTAATCAATAGTTGCTAGACAAGTATATACCAGGACACAAGGACGTGAAAACATTTCATAATCATATTATCTAAAGCTGGGATCGTCGCTATACACAGCATTGAGACTGTCAACTATCATCAGTATCATGAGGTTGTAATCAATAGTTGCTAGACAAGTACACACGAGGACACAAGGACGTGAAAAGATTTCATAATCATATTATCTAAAGCTGGGATCGTCTCTTCAAAGCATTGTGACTGTCAACTATCATCAGTATCATGAGGCTGTAATCAATAGTTGCTAGACAAGTATACACGGGGACACAAGGACGTGAAAACATTTCATAATCATATTATCTAAAGCTGGGATCGTCTCCATACAAAGCATTGAGACTGTCAACTATCATCAGTATCATGAGGTTGTAATCAATAGTTGCTAGACAAGTATATACCAGGACACAAGGACGTGAAAACATTTCATAATCATATTATCTAAAGCTGGGATCGTCGCTATACAAAGCATTGAGACTGTCAACTATCATCAGTATCATGAGGTTGTAATCAATAGTTGCTAGACAAGTATATACCAGGACACAAGGACGTGAAAACATTTCATAATCATATTATCTAAAGCTGGGATCATCGCTATACAAAGCATTGGGACTGTCAACGTATCAGTATCATGAGGTTGTAATCAATAGTTGCTAGACAAGTATACGCCAGGACTCAAGGACGTGAAAACATTTCATAATCATATTATCTAAAGCTGGGATCGTCGCTATACAAAGCATTGAGACTGTCAACTATCATCAGTATCATGAGGTTGTAATCAATAGTTGCTAGACAAGTACACACGAGGACACAAGGACGTGAAAAGATTTCATAATCATATTATCTAAAGCTGGGATCGTCTCTTCAAAGCATTGTGACTGTCAACTATCATCAGTATCATGAGGCTGTAATCAATAGTTGCTAGACAAGTATACACGGGGACACAAGGACGTGAAAACATTTCATAATCATATTATCTAAAGCTGGGATCGTCTCCATACAAAGCATTGAGACTGTCAACTATCATCAGTATCATGAGGTTGTAATCAATAGTTGCTAGACAAGTATATACCAGGACACAAGGACGTGAAAACATTTCATAATCATATTATCTAAAGCTGTGATCATCGCTATACAAAGCATTGAGACTGTCAACTATCATCAGTATCATGAGGTTGTAATCAATAGTTGCTAGACAAGTATACACCAGGACACAAGGACGTGAAAACATTTCATAATCATATTATCTAAAGCTGTGATCGTCTCTACTATATTGTACATCATTGCCATCTCATGTAATATTCATGCATGAGGTGGTTACTTTAAAAAGGTTACTTTCAAGTAATTTTGAATTAAATTTAATGAAATTAAAGTAAATAGAAAGGGTAGTTACCTGAGTCCCAGATACCCGCTTCCCGTTCTTCCGCCACTGGATGGCGGGGGAGGGGTCCCCCCTAGCGGCGCAGTAGAAGGCAGCGATCCCCCCCGCTTTCACCTGCTGATCCCGAGGCCGCAGTGTTATTTCGGGCGGATCTGTTGGAAGAAACAAATACAAACATTTAGGTGACGGGTCTTCCACCAACAGACAAAGAGAAAAGCAAAGGACCGAGAAACGCTCCTTGGATTTTCTCGAAAAAGACTGGTCTACAACAGAAGGGAAAAGCGATTCTCAATTTTATTTTCTCGGTAGAACATACAAACCCGATGGAAATGCAATTCCTTTAAAAAAAAGTACCCAAAGTAGGAAATCGTTTCCAATAGCCAGGATTCAACATGTAGATAAGCCGCTTATGATTCGAAGCATATCAAAGCATATCACATCAAAAGAGTTTAGGCTTACGTTGAGCTTCGGCTTCCATCCAATCGCTACGAATCCATGTTTATGTTACCTTTGAAGCAAAGATATGTTGCAACAATGTACGATCATAGCAGACGTTTTGCGTCGGTTTCAAACAACCTATTGAACATTACCCCGCACAAAATGGCACCCGTAATTGTGACGATGAGTATTTCCTCGACCATTGTAGACCAAGTCTTTCTTACAACTAACCCGGGCTCGGGCCCGAAATAAATTATTCAAAACCTATGCTGAAACTGAAACTGTAATAATTCTCAAATGATAAACTAGAATTTCACGCCCCCCAAAGTTGTGATTTATTTGGCATGTCATATCTGGGTTGGCGGTTTGCTATCAATAACGTCGGCCCGCATCTACTGATGGTAGATTCCACCATACAACGAGGCTATTAAAATAATGACGACCCATATATTTTTGTGCCATATTTCCCGTCAGCCCGTCTGGTAGTTGGTTGGCGCAATTTGCGACGCGTGTGTAGACCAACTATCAACAGTGATTTTTCTCTTTTAATTTTCTCCCGCTATGCAGACGACCGCGCCGCCGATGTTGCCAGATGGGATGTCGTTAACGCTGATGGGCTTACATGGTTCATCTATGACGCGCCGACCCGGCAACACTGCTGCCGTCCTATACGAGCACTCTCCGGTTTACAAATGATGTGGTTTTAACGTTTTCTGGTGCCATAACTTTTAAACGCCAATTATAAAATCAACATTTTTTTGGAATCATATGGGGCTTCATAATATCAAGGT
Organism: Isoperla grammatica; assembly: GCA_945910005.1. Lineage (NCBI taxonomy): Eukaryota > Metazoa > Arthropoda > Insecta > Plecoptera > Perlodidae > Isoperla > Isoperla grammatica. The sequence goes on along the minus strand of OX246743.1, from coordinate 5,306,548 downwards.
CTGTCGATGGTCACCAATAAAACACGCATTATGGAATAAGAAAATTTCAATATTTTATAACTTAATTATCTGATTGGATCCAAAATAAAATGCGATGAATAAAAATGACGTGGCATTTTCTAACGCACTAGTAACGTCCATCCCGTAATTTCTCAGAATTTCCAACTGAATTACTGAAACGAAATGACAAGCGAAAACATTCAAAACTGTTCGACGTAAGCTTCCTGCTTTTAACACTCGTCGACGTCTAAGTTGTATTTGATTTCTTTTACTACGGTTGGTACGTTCTTTGCGTATTGGGGGGCCGGACGAAACAGAGCATTCCTTACGGTGCTCATATAAATCTGGGGGGGACGTTTAAAGCAAACTTAAATGAGCGTTATCTGCGACTTCTTTTTAAAGGGTCCCTGCTTAATCATCATTATCCAAGGGTTAACTCTCTAAAAAAGAACTTTTTTTTTATCAGCAAAGAAACTTTATACGCCATTTCGTTTTTAATCATGTAAGTAGCAAAATAATTACATAAACTTCCGAATTGAGGGCTGAACGAATACAAAAGTGTTCAAAGTTTTTTTTTTTTTTTTGAACCCGTAGGGCCTACGTGAAGAATAAGATAGTAAAACACATGATATGAATGTCTGCATAGTCTTTGCGGTGAAAAGAAAAACGAGAGAAATGTATTACATAGTCAAAACAATTGAAATAACTGTTTTAAGAAAACATGGCAACCACGAAAAAGTTCAGTTCTTTCAAACGAACATTTAAAAAAAAAAATCTGTCTTTTTTGGGAATTCTTTTAAAATATTATTTTATTTCTAAATTAAAAATACAATGAGGTTGGGGGGGGGGGGGGGGGTCAAATGCATGTCGACGCCCTTGAGAGTGAGCACCAAGCAGGAAGTACGTGGAAAGTGAAGCGGCCATTGTTGAATGCCACCTAAAAACATGTACCTGTCGTGAGGGTAGGATATGAGAAAACAAACAGTTGGATACGGTCATTAAAACAAAAGTCAGCGAGGCTAAATTCCAAGGTCGTGTGTAGAAAAAGCCCACCAAGAAAGTTCTTGATGAGTGTAAAACAGTAGAAGAGAAATACGTCGGGGCAAGAAACGCTGCCGGCCAGCGAGTTGTGACGTCAAAGAGGGTAAATAATACACGTGTTTCATTGTCAAAGAGCTCCGTCCAGTACGCAAAGAAGCGAGTGATTAGTGATGTTACGCCTCGCCTTCACAAGGAAAATAGCATTTGTATATAGGCCTATATAGCCCAACAGCTTATCTGATAAATATAATGAATTACTTTTATTGATTTTCTTTTTCATTAGTTTAAATGCTCGGAGCAACCGAAGCTTGCACACTCCAATAATTCTCAACACGATTAAAATCAAATAAAGACTTAGCGTAGCAGGAAGAAAATGATTCTCATTTGGTTTTTAACATTTTAAGCGATTTCTCGATAAACTGGTCCCGAGTCGGAACACCCGCTCGTCGATCAGTGAATCGAACGCAGCAAAATGAAAACTGTAAACAGTTAAGAAGACGAACCCGCGCAAAACGATCACTAACTTTAATTAATTATGCAAGTGAAAACAAACTAGGATCAAAAGAAGCGAAGAACGTGTCGGGCAACATCGGAAAATTACGAAGTTTGACGGTACAGACAGCAACAAAAAGAATACCAACAATTTAGTAATAAATAACAGCATCCAATTACGCGTATCTACTGCATAAAAACATGGCAGTCGAGTGTTTGATTCAGCCGGCGCGATACCTCATGATTTACTGGACCGATTTCAATATTCCAGCGCGATATTCCGTCGGTTTGAATTCCGTCACCCGTTAAATTGCTGCCTGACCATGTTTACGATTCATTGATAACGCGCACCGTTGCAAAAGAACAACGTTGCAATGCAAATAAAACTAGAAATATAAAACCTATCAAGCTAAAAAATAATAACAAAACAATTTAAGAGTATATGATTGAGGTATACCAACCAGGCAAGCCATTGGTTTTACGTTATTTTAGAATAATACGGTTTTCTATGTACAGTTGTGTGCATAATTAAAATGAATCCCCATAGAAAGGGATGTAATTACACACGATACATAAGTTACGGTTATTTTGAGCTTATACGCGCTCAATATTTATCTTATTTGTCTAATTCTCAACACATCTTTAAACTGATTGTTTTCCGTTTCGTTTTGATTAAAAGTAAATGCACACGGTTATGTAAGACAGACAAGATCTCAGAGACATTGCACCAGATATTATTGGTGCCTCCATGGGGATAAGCCAATCATAAGCCAATCAGAGACGGAGCGAACCGTACTCAATTCCCCACGCATCTCAAACATAGAAATAATGAGAAACAGAAACCGTTTTAGAAGGAATTAAAATACAATATCGGCCACTGATTACAACAGTTGGAAAAAGACAAAATGTTAATACATTTTTACTACCAAGAATTAATGTAGTTGTGTTGATTCGACGAGTACATTCATTGCTTTGTATCATACAGGAAGCGATAACTTGCTAGGTCGTTTGTGCGAGGAAGTCTGTACCAACACAAGACCGCTGACCGCCTTGGGCAAGGGATGAGTTCGGTCCGGTCAACGGAGCTCGCACATGAGGTGGATATATTATTTATGTAGCCCTAAATACCCACACCTACATTACTTTTTAAATATGAAAATAAGGCTGTGTTTTCTAAATGGTTATCATTTTGATTCCTGTTGCCTTTTTTGGCGATAGGAAAAACGCAATTTATAATAAATAGGTCACTGAAATTTTGAAAAATCTTCCTCCGCATTATAATGAACTAGTAGTACTGAAATAAAATGAAATCCATATTCAGTTACGGAAAATAAGTTTATACATTACTGTTCGTTCTAATTTTGTAAAACGACATTTTTCCAGATTATACGCACAGAAAAGACAATGCATTTTAATAAATGGAGCTGAATTAAAAATATGCCAATGATTTTAAATTCCTTCTAAATAACAATATTCGTGATATCTCGTCGTACCGTGTGCATTACTCTGCATCAAACCTGCAACATAACAGTAACGCCAAGGCTCACCCGGCCAACCCCCGAAAACCAAACTTACGTGTAAGGTACTGTATGAACGGGAAGACCGAGAAGTTACCGCCTAATAGACAAAAGACGACCGAGCATGAGTTGTAATGTCTATAGTTAACCTGGTGAACAGAACAAACTTTTGGCCCGTGTTAGTGAAACGTATAGCACCAGGCTTGTAATTAGCTGCCAATACCAGCTCTCTAAGGAGCTGATTCCCTCCACAACGCTTCTTTCGGTTTTAAACAGGGCGTTCACAAAAACAGCTACAGAGCTTTTATAATTAGTTTTTAGAAGCCATCTTCGTGGAGATTATGGGAAGAATAATTATTTTATTAACTTGTTATACTCTAATTCGGCGGCGTGCGTTGGAGTTGTCAATGATTTCAGCTACCACACACACACACGCATTCATCCATTCAACACCGCTTCTCCTGAGGGCAACGGAGAACTTTCAATATCACAACCACTCGAATAACGTGTGTGACTATTTTAGTCACAGAAATTGGTAAAATTGAGGAGGAAATTATTATATACGGTTTCGGTTTCGTACGAGCTGCACACTGTATGATCAAACGGATTGTAATTACTTTTTGTCTTGACTTCATTCCGAAATAATTAGAAAGTAACAACAATACCTATTATACAATTATTGAAAGTGCTTTTCATACAAATTAAGTTCGTACAAAACCCCATCTAGATGGTTCACTGTGAGTGTCATGTTTGTCGTGGTTCCATCAATACAAAATGTCAACAACAACCAGCATGCAGATCCCAACTATCGTGTACTACACAGTACACAGTAGACAGTACACAGTACACAATACACACCGACAGTTTACTGTAGCGCAATGCACTGCAAAGACAGATCCACTATACACTGACAGTTGATGTTTGCAGCACGTACTTTAAACGATTAAGTTTTTAAACAAACTTGTTCTTGTACAAATGTGACTATTTCCTCTCTCTCTCTCCCCTTCACACCCAACTATCAAATAGTTTCCATTAATGAATTAACTTTTAGTGGTTTTCTGTTTTAACAAGTTTCCCACTTGATAAACGATTAACGATAATTATGCTTTATTATCTGTAATTAGTCCCATTACACCAAGCCACGGTAGAATGAAGTGAAATTACTAAACAATAATGAATGAAAGCGGCTCAACCCGTACTAGGGAGGGAACGGCGCAATTCAGCAGCAGAAACAAGAGGCGAGGAAATAACAGGGAGGTTAAATAGTGAATAGGAATTAGTATTGTTTCCTTTGTAAACATTACTACAAAAATACACACACACAAATACAAATAGCCTATACACACATATAGTTTGAATACTAGGAAAACGCTCCGCGTTGCCAGATGAGCGATTTTTTTCAATGTATCAAATCAAATAAATCGTTTGCATATCATATTACTCTTTAAAAAAAAAAATACCTTTATAATAAACATATGATTTTTTTACAAGATGGCGGATCAAGTTACATCCTTATAACTTAAGTATATTATTTCTTGATATGTTGCTAATAGATGCACGAAATATTATTCAAATCCTTTAAGAAGTTTTCTTTAAAGAAATTAAAACCTTCAAGTTGATGAATTTCCGCATAATTTCATTCGACCGTGGTCTACTCAATAGGCTCTAATTCATAAACTATTAAACCTATCAGTGTATGGAAAATTTCATAATGTAGATACAGACTATATCTAAAATGTAATATTAATTAATCATACAATTACCCGCTTTTAAATCATAATAAAAGCTTTTTAATCTGTCGTCTAAGTTCGTTGTTAACATTTGCATGTTTGCCGTGAAGGTCATTAAATAGTACACGTCATTGTAGCTATTGTATGATAGCTATCAAAATTCCAAATACATAGTGAGAAAGGTCTGACTGCGTAAGCCATTTCGGTAGCATACTATGTGCATCTAACTTCAATGGTCCGCAAATGCGAATCATATCGGTGGAACACTGTAAAAACGAAGAAAATTACTGCCGTAAATAAACAATATTTGTTTATAACATGGTGGTTAAAGCTACAATTTTGAAACTGTTGTCGTGTGTTAGTACTATTGATGTGGACTTATAAATAAAAAATTATTTATATCGGTGTGTAAGTTTTAATTTAATTTAATAAATAACAAAACATGTGTTTCAGTTGTTAATTTTTTGTAGGTTGGCATCTTACGTCATTGCAGCCATTCTATGACAGCTATTGAAATTTCAAATAATATTGCATAGGTAGTGTTACGTACGCTATGTTTGGTGTATACTATGTGCATCTAACTGCAATAGTCCGCAAATGCGAATCATATCGGTTGGACACTGTAAAAATGAAGAAATTATAGTAGTAAATAAACAATATTTTTTTATAACATGGCGGATAAACTTACAATTTTGAAACTTTTGTCAAGTGTTGGTACCGTTAATGTAAATCTACATGTGAAACATTATTTAAATCCGTATGTAAGTTTTCATTTAATTAAATAAATAAACAAATTTTATTTTTCAGTAATTAATTTTTTGTAGGTTGGTATCTTGACGAATTTTGCTGGTTATGTTAACAGCATCGAGTTTAGTGGTCCCGAACGTTGCCCGAAAATTTCAGCAAAATACGTCAATCCGTTTGACCTGTGCGCGACGAACAAAATTTAGCGCACATACACACACACACACAGACAAAGCGCCGATCGAGTTGTATGGAGAGATTCACTCCGCTTCGCTACGCTCATCTAATTACACCCGGGCCGCTACACCTGAACTTGTCTGTGAGAAAACTCACTCAAGTGATATCTCCGAAACTAAATCTATTGTTGTTCTACAAGCGTAAACGTAGATATCACTAGGAGGAATAGGAGCCCATGTTCGTATGCACTACTGCACTACCAGGAAACATGTTCTTAGCGACACTGTGCACGCCATTCTGTGCCCAGATATTCTGTGCGCAGTAAATACGCCTCTATTCCAACTGTTCCACGGCAATGCGCACCCCATTCTGTGCCCAGATATTCTGTGCGCAGTAAATACGCCTCTATTCCAACTGTTCCACGGCAATGCGCACTCCATTCTGTGCCCAGATATTCTGTGCGCAGTAAATACGCCTCTATTCCAACTGTTCCACGGCAATGCGCACTCCATTCTGTGCCCAGATATTCTGTGCGCAGTAAATACGCCTCTATTCCAACTGTTCCACGGCAATGCGCACTCCATTCTGTGCCCAGATATTCTGTGCGCAGTAAATACGCCTCTATTCCAACTGTTCCACGGCAATGCGCACTCCATTCTGTGCCCAGATATTCTGTGCGCAGTAAATACGCCTCTATTCCAACTGTTCCACGGCAATGCGCACTCCATTCTGTGCCCAGATATTCAGTGCGCAGTAAATACGCCTCTATTCCAACTGTTCCACGGCAATGCGCACTCCATTCTGTGCCCAGATATTCAGTGCGCAGTAAATACGCCTCTATTCCAACTGTTACACGGCAATGCGCACTCCATTCTGTGCCCAGATATTCAGTGCGCAGTAAATACGCCTCTATTCCAACTGTTCAACGGCAATGCGCACTCCATTCTGTGCCCAGATATTCAGTGCGCAGTAAATACGCCCCTATTCCAACTGTTCCACGGCAATGCGTAGGGGTCTCAATACTTCCACACAGTGAATGATAGACAAGCAGGCGAATAAATCATATTTACATTTTTTGTTGCGTTTCGTTTCGTTTTTGACTAGAACTGACTGACAGGCCGCCTAATTTCAATTGCAAAGCAGGGCAGTTATCCGCTTCTTTGTCCCGTTAAATCCTCCCTAATTTGACTCCTTCATAATATTGCAGAGTACGTTACAAGATACTCTTGGCTCCATTCCAGGACCCTCTATGCAGGGCGTGTCGAGATTTATTACCGTTATTTGTTAGTCGATTTCACTCAACTTCCAATTTGTAAATACTCTTCTGGGCGGTTGAGAAATTTCGGGGTAAGAGTCCAATAAGTTTGTCCAGAAGCCTAGACTACCCCTGGCTGTCAAAGGGCCGGCACCCCTGCAATACACCTGCGCACTGATCGATAGCCTACACGGCTGCCTCTCACTTTCCATTAGACGGTATTTTTATATCTTTGATGTTGCTCTTTGCTGTTTTTAGAGAAGACGGGCAAAGATTTTAGCAGGTACGAAAAGAAAAACATCATATAGAAACGGGCTATTATATCTTAGAAATGTTAAGTCTTTGGTCTTGGAAATAAAGAATGTCGGAATGCTAAAACGTAAGCTTACATCGAGCTGGCCGCGAACTGAACTATCATAATTAATTAAGGTAAAACATAAGTCAGGGTTTGTAAGGGACCGAATGTCGTTGCATCTTTCTCACTGCCACGTACTAAATGTTTGTCCGAAACAAAACACATGACATGACAATTTTTATGAACGTAATGTATTTGGACTAATGACACAGTTGCAATCCTATACATTACAGTTACACTGACACCAGTTGTCCTTACAGTTGCACCAATGAACCCTACGAAAGCAACGTATTTTGATTTAATTTCTTAACGTTTTTCCAAATTTTGAAATGGACAATTCTAATAGTTTATACTTTATGGGGTACCTCACCATAAAAACCGCATTACACAAAACACAAAGCAGAGTTTTCCACAGCAAGAAATATGGAAACAACGGGTAACATTAACAAATTGGGAAAACCAAACAAAGCGAAGACAGTGCCACTTTGAAACTGTGACTGTGTCAGATACCAGAACCATCACCCGCATTGTGTTACATCGCAACGCTACAAGGCTAAACCCCATCAACACAGCGCCACTTTGTAACTGTGACTGTGTCAGATACCAGAACCATCACACGCATTGTGCTACATCGCAACGCTACAAGGCTAAGCCTCATCAACACAGACAGCGCCACTTTGAAACTGTGACTGTGTCAGATACCAGAACCATCACCCGCATTGTGTTACATCGCAACGCTACAAGGCTAAGCCTCATCAACACAGCGCCACTTTGTAACTGTGACTGTGTCAGATACCAGAACCATCACACGCATTGTGCTACATCGCAACGCTACAAGGCTAAGCCTCATCAACACAGACAGCGCCACTTTGAAACTGTGACTGTGTCAGATACCAGAACCATCACCCGCATTGTGTTACATCGCAACGCTACAAGGCTAGGCCTCATCAACACAGCGCCACTTTGTAACTGTGACTGTCAGATACCAGAACCATCACAGCATTGTGATACATCGCAACGCTACAAGGCTAAGCCTCATCAACACAGCGCCACTTTGAAACTGTGACTGTCAGATACCAGAACCATCACACGCATTGTGTTACATCGCAACGCTACAAGGCTAAGCCCCATCAACACAGCGCCACTTTGTAACTGTGACTGCGTCAGATACCAGAACCATCACCCGCATTGTGTTACATCGCAACGCTACAAGGCTAAGCCTCATTAACACAGCGGCACTTTGTAACTGTGACTGTGTCAGATACCAGAACCATCACCCGCATTGTGTTACATCGCAACGCTACAAGGCTAAGCCTCATCAACACAGACAGCGCCACTTTGAAACTGTGACTGTGTCAGATACCAGAACCATCACCCGCATTGTGTTACATCGCAACGCTACAAGGCTAAGCCTCATCAACACAGCGCCACTTTGTAACTGTGACTGCGTCAGATACCAGAACCATCGCACGCATTGTGTTACATCGCAACGCTACAAGGCTAAGCCCCATCAACACAGCGCCACTTTGATACTGTGACTGTCAGATACCAGAACCATCACACGCATTGTGTTACATCGCAACGCTACAAGGCTAAGCCTCATCAACACAGCGCCACTTTGAAACTGTGACTGTGTCAGATACCAGAACCATCACACGCATTGTGTTACATCGCAACGCTACAAGGCTAAGCCTCATCAACACAGCGCCACTTTGAAACTGGGACTGTGTCAGATACCAGAACCATCACACGCATTGTGTTACATCGCAACGCTACAAGGCTAAGCCTCATCAACACAGACAGCGCCACTTTGAAACTGTGACTGTGTCAGATACCAGAACCATCACCCGCATTGTGTTACATCGCAACGCTACAAGGCTAAGCCTCATCAACACAGCGCCACTTTGAAACTGTGACTGTGTCAGATACTAGAACCATCACACGCATTGTGTTACATCGCAACGCTACAAGGCTAAGCCTCATCAACACAGACAGCGCCACTTTGAAACTGTGACTGCGTCAGATACCAGAACCATCGCACGCATTGTGTTACATCGCAACGCTACAAGGCTAAGCCCCATCAACACAGCGCCACTTTGATACTGTGACTGTCAGATACCAGAACCATCACACGCATTGTGTTACATCGCAACGCTACAAGGCTAAGCCTCATCAACACAGACAGCGCCACTTTGAAACTGTGACTGTGTCAGATACCAGAACCATCACCCGCATTGTGTTACATCGCAACGCTACAAGGCTAAGCCTCATCAACACAGACATCGCCACTTTGAAACTGTGACTGTGTCAGATACCAGAACCATCACCCGCATTGTGTTACATCGCAACGCTACAAGGCTAAGCCTCATCAACACAGCGCCACTTTGAAACTGTGACTGTGTCAGATACCAGAACCATCACCCGCATTGTGTTACATCGCAACGCTACAAGGCTAAGCCTCATCAACACAGCGCCACTTTGAAACTGTGACTGTGTCGGATACCAGAACCATCACCCGCATTGTGTTACATCGCAACGCTACAAGGCTAAGCCTCATCAACACAGACAGCGCCACTTTGAAACTGTGACTGTGTCAGATACCAGAACCATCACCCGCATTGTGTTACATCGCAACGCTACAAGGCTAAGCCTCATCAACACAGACAGCGCCACTTTGAAACTGTGACTGTGTCAGATACCAGAACCATCACCCGCATTGTGTTACATCGCAACGCTACAAGGCTAAGCCTCATCAACACAGCGCCACTTTGAAACTGTGACTGTGTCAGATACCAGAACCATCACCCGCATTGTGTTACATCGCAACGCTACAAGGCTAAGCCTCATCAACACAGCGCCACTTTGAAACTGTGACTGTGTCAGATACCAGAACCATCACCCGCATTGTGTTACATCGCAACGCTACAAGGCTAAGCCTCATCAACACAGCGCCACTTTGAAACTGTGACTGTGTCAGATACCAGAACCATCACCCGCATTGTGTTACATCGCAACGCTACAAGGCTAAGCCTCATCAACACAGCGCCACTTTGAAACTGTGACTGTGTCAGATACCAGAACCATCACCCGCATTGTGTTACATCGCAACGCTACAAGGCTAAGCCTCATCAACACAGACAGCGCCACTTTGAAACTGTGACTGTGTCAGATACCAGAACCATCACCCGCATTGTGTTACATCGCAACGCTACAAGGCTAAGCCTCATGAACACAGCGCCACTTTGTAACTGTGACTGTGTCAGATACCAGAACCATAAAACGCATTGTGTTACATCGCAACGCTACAAGGCTAAGCCTCATCAACACAGCGCCACTTTGAAACTGTGACTGTGTCAGATACCAGAACCATCACCCGCATTGTGTTACATCGCAACGCTACAAGGCTAAGCCTCATCACACAGCGCCACTTTGAAACTGTGACTGTGTCAGATACCAGAACCATCACACGCATTGTGTTACATCGCAACGCTACAAGGCTAAGCCTCATAAACACAGCGCCACTTTGATACTGTGACTGTGTCAGATACCAGAACCATCGCACGCATTGTGTTACATCGCAACGCTACAAGGCTAAGCCTCATCAACACAGCGCCACTTTGAAACTGTGACTGTGTCAGATACCAGAACCATCGCACGCATTGTGTTACATCGCAACGCTACAAGGCTAAGCCTCATCAACACAGCGCCACTTTGAAACTGTGACTGTGTCAGATACCAGAACCATCTCACGCATTGTGTTACATCGCAACGCTACAAGGCTAAGCCTCATCAACACAGCGCCACTTTGAAACTGTGACTGTGTCAGATACCAGAACCATCACCCGCATTGTGTTACATCGCAACGCTACAAGGCTAAGCCTCATCAACACAGCGCCACTTTGAAACTGTGACTGTGTCAGATACCAGAACCATCACCCGCATTGTGTTACATCGCAACGCTACAAGGCTAAGCCTCATCAACACAGCGCCACTTTGTAACTGTGACTGTGTCAGATACCAGAACCATCACCCGCATTGTGTTACATCGCAACGCTACAAGGCTAAGCCTCATCAACACAGCGCCACTTTGAAACTGTGACTGTGTCAGATACCAGAACCATCGCACGCATTGTGTTACATCGCAACGCTACGAGGCTAAGCCTCATCAACACAGCGCCACTTTGAAACTGTGACTGTGTCAGATACCAGAACCATCACCCGCATTGTGTTACATCGCAACGCTACAAGGCTAAGCCTCATCAACACAGCGCCACTTTGTAACTGTGACTGTGTCAGATACCAGAACCATCACCGCATTGTGTTACATCGCAACGCTACAAGGCTAAGCCTCATAAACACAGCGCCACTTTGAAACTGTGACTGTATCAGATACCAGAACCATTACACGCATTGTGTTACATCGCAACGCTATACAAGGCTGAGCCTCATCAACACAGCGCCACTTTGAAACTGTGACTGTATCAGATACCAGAACCATCACCCGCATTGTGTTACATCGCAACGCTACAAGGCTAAGCCTCATCAACACAGCGCCACTTTGAAACTGTGACTGTGTCAGATACCAGAACCATCACACGCATTGTGTTAGATCGCCACGCTACAAGGCTAAGCCTCATCAACACAGACAGCGCCACTTTGAAACTGTGACTGTGTCAGATACCAGAACCATCACACGCATTGTGTTACATCGCAACGCTACAAGGCTAAGCCTCATCAACACAGACAGCGCCACTTTGAAACTGTGACTGTGTCAGATACCAGAACCATCACACGCATTGTGTTACATCGCAACGCTACAAGGCTAAGCCTCATCAACACAGCGCCACTTTGAAACTGTGACTGTGTCAGATACCAGAACCATCACACGCATTGTGTTAGATCGCAACGCTACAAGGCTAAGCCTCATCAACACAGCGCCACTTTGAAACTGTGACTGTGTCAGATACCAGAACCATCACACGCATTGTGTTACATCGCAACGCTACAAGGCTAAGCCTCATCAACACAGCGCCACTTTGAAACTGTGACTGTGTCAGATACCAGAACCATCACACGCATTGTGTTACATCGCAACGCTACAAGGCTAAGCCTCATCAACACAGACAGCGCCACTTTGAAACTGTGACTGTGTCAGATACCAGAACCATCACACGCATTGTGTTACATCGCAACGCTACAAGGCAGAGCCTCATCAACACAGCGCCACTTTGAAACTGTGACTGTGTCAGATACCAGAACCATCTCCCGCATTGTGTTAGATCGCAACGCTACAAGGCTAAGCCTCATCAACACAGCGCCACTTTGTAACTGTGACTGTGTCAGATACCAGAACCATCTCCCGCATTGTGTTAGATCGCAACGCTACAAGGCTAAGCCTCATCAACACAGCGCCACTTTGTAACTGTGACTGTGTCAGATACCAGAACCATCACCCGCATTGTGTTACATCGCAACGCTACAAGGCTAGGCCTCATCAACACAGCGCCACTTTGTAACTGTGACTGTCAGATACCAGAACCATCACAGCATTGTGATACATCGCAACGCTACAAGGCTGAGCCTCATCAACACAGCGCCACTTTGAAACTGTGACTGTGTCAGATACCAGAACCATCACCCGCATTGTGTTACATCGCAACGCTACAAGGCTAAGCCCCATCAACACAGCGCCACTTTGAAACTGTGACTGTGTCAGATACCAGAACCATCACCAGCATTGTGTTACATCGCAACGCTACAAGGCTAAGCCCCATCAACACAGACAGTGCCACTTTGAAACTGTGACTGTGTCAGATAGCAGAACCATCACAGCATTGTGTTACATCGCAACGCTACAAGGCTAAGCCCCATCAACTCAGCGCCACTTTGAAACTGTGACTGTGTCAGATACCAGAACGCATTGTGTTACATCGCAACGCTACAAGGCTAAGCCTCATCAACACAGCGGCACTTTGTAACTGTGACTGTCAGATACCAGAACCATCACCCGCATTGTGTTACATCGCAACGCTACAAGGCTAAGCCTCATCAACACAGCTCCACTTTGTAACTGTGACTGTCAGATACCAGAACCATCACAGCATTGTGTTACATCGCAACGCTACAAGGCTAAGCCTCATCAACACAGCGGCACTTTGAAACTGTGACTGTGTCAGATACCAGAACCATCACACGCATTGTGTTAGATCGCAACGCTACAAGGCTAAGCCTCATCAACACAGCGGCACTTTGAAACTGTGACTGTGTCAGATACCAGAACCATCACACGCATTGTGTTACATCGCAACGCTACAAGGCTAAGCCTCATCAACACAGCTCCACTTTGTAACTGTGACTGTCAGATACCAGAACCATCACAGCATTGTGTTACATCGCAACGCTACAAGGCTAAGCCTCATCAACACAGCGCCACTTTGTAACTGTGACTGTCAGATACCAGAACCATCACAGCATTGTGTTACATCGCAACGCTACAAGGCTAAGCCCCATCAACACAGCGCCACTTTGAAACTGTGACTGTGTCAGATACCAGAACGCATTGTGTTACATCGCAACGCTACAAGGCTAAGCCTCATCAACACAGCGGCACTTTGTAACTGTGACTGTCAGATACCAGAACCATCACCCGCATTGTGTTACATCGCAACGCTACAAGGCTAAGCCTCATCAACACAGCGCCACTTTGAAACTGTGACTGTGTCAGATAGCAGAACCATCTCACGCATTGTGTTACATCGCAACGCTACAAGGCTAAGCCTCATCAACACAGACAGCGCCACTTTGAAACTGTGACTGTGTCAGATACCAGAACCATCACCCGCATTGTGTTACATCGCAACGCTACAAGGCTAAGCCTCATCAACACAGCGCCACTTTGTAACTGTGACTGTCAGATACCAGAACCATCACAGCATTGTGATACATCGCAACGCTACAAGGCTGAGCCTCATCAACACAGCGCCACTTTGAAACTGTGACTGTGTCAGATACCAGAACCATCACCCGCATTGTGTTACATCGCAACGCTACAAGGCTAAGCCCCATCAACACAGCGCCACTTTGAAACTGTGACTGTGTCAGATACCAGAACCATCACCAGCATTGTGTTACATCGCAACGCTACAAGGCTAAGCCCCATCAACACAGACAGTGCCACTTTGAAACTGTGACTGTGTCAGATAGCAGAACCATCACAGCATTGTGTTACATCGCAACGCTACAAGGCTAAGCCCCATCAACACAGCTCCACTTTGAAACTGTGACTGTGTCAGATACCAGAACGCATTGTGTTACATCGCAACGCTACAAGGCTAAGCCTCATCAACACAGCGGCACTTTGTAACTGTGACTGTGTCAGATACCAGAACCATCACACGCATTGTGTTACATCGCAACGCTACAAGGCTAAGCCTCATCAACACAGCGGCACTTTGTAACTGTGACTGTCAGATACCAGAACCATCACCCGCATTGTGTTACATCGCAACGCTACAAGGCTAAGCCTCATCAACACAGCTCCACTTTGTAACTGTGACTGTCAGATACCAGAACCATCACAGCATTGTGTTACATCGCAACGCTACAAGGCTAAGCCTCATCAACACAGCGCCACTTTGTAACTGTGACTGTGTCAGATACCAGAACCATCACACGCATTGTGTTACATCGCAACGCTACAAGGCTAAGCCTCATCAACACAGACAGCGCCACTTTGAAACTGTGACTGTGTCCGATACCAGAACCATCACACGCATTGTGTTACATCGCAACGCTACAAGGCTAAGCCTCATCAACACAGACAGCGCCACTTTGAAACTGTGACTGTGTCCGATACCAGAACCATCACACGCATTGTGTTACATCGCAACGCTACAAGGCTAAGCCTCATCAACACAGACCGCGCCACTTTGAAACTGTGACTGTGTCAGATACCAGAACCATCTCACGCATTGTGTTACATCGCAACGCTACAAGGCTAAGCCTCATGAATCCGATATACCTTTATTATATTTCCACCGGAAAAGCTTCCAATTTATCGAATGCAATTTGAAAGATTGGTTTGGACTTAGGAA
Source organism: Isoperla grammatica (assembly GCA_945910005.1). Classification (NCBI taxonomy): domain Eukaryota; kingdom Metazoa; phylum Arthropoda; class Insecta; order Plecoptera; family Perlodidae; genus Isoperla; species Isoperla grammatica. The sequence continues at coordinate 5,291,144 of OX246743.1, read as the reverse complement.
TGATCTATTTTTCATCTAACTCTTTTTTCGTGCGCCCAGGGGACCCCAGGTAGAGTGATATAGAAGGTTTATGCAGAGGGCGGCCGCTGCTAAGGGTAATAAAGCCGCAGCCTATTGGAATACACCCGCGCCCGTACGAAGAAAAGCTCTTGATAACCAAAGATAAAATAAAACCGCGATGAAAACCAACACACAGCGACGATTGTGAGCGAGGGCGATGGCGCATGATAAATATTTATATTATACTCGAATCGATCGAGGGACTTTCAAGTATTGGTGACGGGTGGATTGGGATGGAATGAAACACCCATACTTTGTCTTTAATAAATCTTTTATTGCAGTTTGTTGGTATTTTGAAAGTCAAAGGATGCGAATGTGAAGACGAACTTTAACAATCATGAATAAAATATGGCTACGGTGGTAAATGTTCATATGTCATCATTTGAGGGTTGAAGAGCGACGATTCGCGAATAAAAACACATTTGATGACATTTCTTAACACGGAGACGATCATTACCACCATACAAAAGTACACACAACGGCGTATAGTTATTTGGTGGTTATCTTTTAGCTTGAACTGATGACGGTGTCGTGGATGTCATGGTGGCACTTATAGCTTTAGGATGCCCTCAGTATTATTTCTTTAGCTACATCGATCTGCCACGAAAAGCGCAGTTTAAATCTCATTACGAGTGACGTCACAAACACATATTGCCTGGCCAAGTGTCGCCGCAATCTTCGAGTACGATAGTTCGTACAAAGGGGACGTTGTTGAAATGAATGGTTTTGTTTGGACATCATTTTGTTTTTCGATTTTACTTTTTACGTTTATTCCCGATCTTGAGTTTCCTGTCTCTTCGCTTATGTTTTCTCTGTGTAATTTTTATGTTTGTGTTAGTTATGTGTTCTTGTATGTCATGTTTCATGATAGCTGATTGTGACTCCAGTTTCGCATCAGTTGTGTCGTGTGCTTTATCATTTTGTTTTCATTTTCTAGTTGAATGTTTATAGCTTCAAACTTTTGTACCCATAACTCTTGGGGTGTGATATTATTTAGAAGCAATGTCCACGATTGCACACAGGAAATATACAAGCAAGTATTGTAGGGGTACAATCCCCGGCTTTTTCGAGGAATTCCGGAAGACGTTCAAATTGCCATCAAGTATCACCGAAGAAATTGTTCTGGCCGTATTGCGATGGTCTATTTTCATCTTTAGGCACCATTTGTATTCTTAATTTTGTTTAGTTCATATATAAATTGTATTTTGTAATAAGTGTTGTGTATAAGTGTCATTTGTTTCTATTTTCGTTTTGATATAAACTGTTTGTTATTCTGTGTCTTACGGCAACAGCTATGGCTGCAGAAACCAATAAAGGTTGTTATTATTATAAGGACTGAATGTAAAAGGATAAATTAAAGAAAATATATTTTTGTCTTCAAATATTAAGATACGGTATACTGCAGAAATGATGGCAGCGAGTGGTAATGAAGAAACCGGTGAAAATAAGCCAGTCTTAAAGTGCACTCTCTTACCGACCAACAACGGCACACAGTTCAGTTACGTTACCAAAACAAAGATTCGCAACCTGGCCTGGTTTATAATAGCTTTAATAGCTCAAAGTTTAAATTAGGTATCCGCTATATGCGACGGTTCGCGATTAAAACGGCGAAATTGGATAGGGACGCGCATTTAACAGGACTCCGCGAACGGATTATAAGATTAATAACGAGTCAAAATTCAAACTAGAGATCTACTTAGCATTGTGCAACTTCTCCCTTCCTCGTTCACCGTCGGTACAGAGATGAAAATTGAGCAATCTAAAATAATCAAATTATACGGTTCTTGTTTTAGCTAATCTTGTTTATTTTATACACTTTATCACGTTCGAGACGGAGCCTATTTTTAACATCTTAAAAGTTAATTAAGTAAGACTGTGGTTTAAGACAAAGAACATGTACTGAGTCATCTATACTCAGATACCAACGGCCACCATTATTATTATATGCCATTGTAAACGATTAAAAAACTAATCGGGACAAACAAGTTTAGGCCCATTTGAGTTGCTATCCAGTAATAACAGCAAACCAAAGTTACAGTTGATGTTTTGAAACAACGAAGAAACAATCACATGGCATTGTGGCACCCGGTATTATGTGTGTACTGTTTAGCAGCGAGGTAGTGCAATCAACATAGCACTTGTCTGGCACTAGACCGCGGCCCTTCCACTCGAAGCTAAACGAAGCCACTCAACCATTGGTCTTCATCATCCATTATCGACAAACTGTGTAAGCGATATTTCGACGACTTTCTAAATTCGTCTTAATCTACCCCCCCCCCCCCCCCCCCCCCTCCACTTACCTAATCGCTTATCATTCTCTCGGTAAAAGTGAATCTTCCGGAAGCTTCCTAGGACGACGCCACTAATTACACGGGGGGTGGGGGTGGGGGTGGGGGTTGGGGTGGGGGGGGGAGGGGGAGGGGGGGGGCGCTATTGTTACCATCCAGGGCGCCCCGCCAACAACCAAGCAATCTACCAATTAGGCTCCAAGGTTTGCGCCCTACGGGACCTCCGACAGCCGGCAAAATGATATTCCAGGCAGTAACGCGCGGGGCAGAATGATATTCCAGGCAGTAACGCGCGGGGCAGAATGATATTCCAGGCAGTAACGCGCGGGGCAGAATGATATTCCAGGCAGTAATGCGCGGGGCAGAATGATTTCCAGGCAGTAATGCGCGGGGCAGAATGATATTCCAGGCAGTAATGCACGGGGCAGAATCATATTCCAGGCAGTAACGCGCGGGGCAGAATGACATTCCAGGCAGTAACGCGCGGGGCAGAATGATATCCCAGGCAGTAACGCGCGGGGAAGAATGATATCCCAGGCAGTAACGCGCGGGGCAGAATGATATTCCAGGCAGTAACGCGCGGGGCAGAATGATATTCCAGGCAGTAATGCGCGGGGCAGAATGATATTCCAGGCAGTAACGCGCGGGGCAGAATGATATTCCAGGCAGTAATGCGCGGGGCAGAATGATATTCCAGGCAGTAACGCGCGGGGCAGAATGATATTCCAGGCAGTAACGCGCGGGGCAGAATGATATTCCAGGCAGTAACGCGCGGGGCAGAATGATATTCCAGGCAGTAATGCGCGGGGCAGAATGATACTCCAGGCAGTAACGCGCGGGGCAGAATGATATTCCAGGCAGTAACGCGCGGGGCAGAATGATATTCCAGGCAGTAACGCGCGGGGCAGAATGATATTCCAGGCAGTAACGCGCGGGGCAGAATGATATTCCAGGCAGTAACGCGCGGGGCAGAATGATATTCCAGGCAGTAATGCGCGGGGCAGAATGATACTCCAGGCAGTAACGCGCGGGGCAGAATGATTTCCAGGCATTGGACACAGATATCGGAAAAATGTGACTTGATTCTTTTTTCTATGCTTCAATTATTCCATCCGTAACCTACAAAGGAAGTGAGTCGAAGTCTCGTGGTGTGTGAGAGAGGGAGGGGGAGGGGGAGGGGGTGGGGGGCAAACAAGAGAGAAACAAAGAGTCCCTATTAGGAATTTTAACGTAGTTAAAGAAACCAACGTTGTAATCTGCGATAGACTTCGTCCTAACTACTCGAACACAGACGATCGAGGTACCTCTGTGCGGCTGTGCCCCTTGGGGCATGAGGGGCATGGGGCATGGCGGGAGACTATCACATAATACGTCAAATGAAATTCAATCGATCGACTTTTAACATTTGCTGCACAACGATCTGTTACTAGAAAATGAAACAATGAAACGTAACATTGTCTACTTGTGCGTACATACGTAGGTGGATGCGTTAACCCCCTCGCCGCACAGGAAAACTCACACGATTGTGTATCTATATTACATAAAGCAGCAAACTTCCTCTTCGATACACGCAAAGTAAGAGGTCCCCGATTAAAAATGAATTATCGTAGTTGTTTAGGCAATGTATACAAACAAATCTAAGTATTTCAGAATATTACAACAACACACGATAAACAATAGCACAAAATGTGTAAGGAAATGTTTGTAACAGTCAATCACTGCTATTTATTTACCAATTACTCTCGGGTCTGGCAATGGTAGACCTATGTGTATACTGCTGCACCCTTCGCACTTCATTCTACAATATATCTTCTACATTAAGGTTACTTGGAGAGTAATTTATTTACTTTTATGTATCTTGCACTCAGCCTTGTATTAGTTTTATGACTGAGGAAACCGTTAGATACAAGAGTTGACTTAAATTGCGGTGAATACCAACGCCGTGATTCCCGAGTAGGTGTCTGACAAACGTAGTCCGGTGGGAAACTGACCTATTTCCTCATAAGTCAGGACTGACAGTGACGGGAATTGGACGATGCGACGTCACCGCCTCCAAGACATCCCGTGACATCTCACTGGCTATCTCGATACACGCGCCACTCAGGGACGCCATTGGCCGGCTCATTTCCTTGGCGTATACTCGCGCCACTTGCAAATCCCAGTCGGGGTCGGTTTTATTGATTCCTGCATTTCACAACAAATCTACCCACGTTTTGTGTATCACCAATAAATATCCATTTGAATTAATTATGTTTTTGTTATTTAAGATTTTAACGACAAAAAATAACGTATATTGGTATTTATTTAAACGCGTCTACACAATTACATCTGTAATTAATAATAACATCACAACATATAGCATCAGCCGAGAAGTCTGTTGGCTTCTGCTCACAACTTGATTGATATCTGTATTGTATTTGTTTGTACACGCGTCAATTATAATACGATCGTAACTACCTATAGATTGTATTTTGTAATACTGCGGTACCTATAGTAACGCAGATATAAACTTAACGTTTTCCCTCAACGCGATCATAAAATATACGAACAAAATGAGTACCACACCAAATACGCTTATATATCCATCAAAGTGCAACGCAGTGAAATAAGTATATTTCTGTTGACTCACATTTTGTCGATAGTGCTTACGGACATGGTTTTCATTAAAACTAAACTAACTAAACAACACTCCCTAGAACGGTAACAAATCAGCAAATATGTATGGATTGTCTGTGTTGTATCACATACTCTACGCTATACGTGTGAGGTAATAACACAGAACTGGGCCGCAGTTGAGTTTTCAAGTTGTGACATCCTAGGGGCTTCGAAACACGACTAAAACAAAATCATGGGACGATTGTCCTGTAAAGCATCTGTTTTGTTGCCCAGCTGTTTAGGCCTTGGGCAGAGTGCACGCACGCTTCAATGCATAACCGCATTGTTGAAAATACAAGACTTTCATACATTACAATGTACACTGTAGCTGCCCCGAGATATGCAAGGGAACACCAATAAGACGGGACGGGTAGATACACAGCTATATACATGCCATGCATTATGTTGCGTTCCTTGTAATATACAAACTACTGCGCCAAAACTCTTTAAAACAAATTAATGTACTAACAATAAGCTGTTATAATTATTTATAGTTCGTGGAAACTGTTGATGCTTCAATAAGCTGTTGTGAAAAATCCGCTGGGTAACGGAAAAGTTGATGTTGCTTGATTGAAATAAACATCTTCAGTGTAGCTGTAGCTCAGTGTAGCTGTAACTCAGTGTAGCTGTAGCTTAGCGTAGCTGTAGCGCAGTGTAGCTGTAGCTCAGTGTAGCTGTAGCTAAGCGTAGCTGTAGCTCAGTGTAGCTGTAGCTTATCGTAGCTGTAGCTCAGTGTAGCTGTATCTCAGTGTAGCTGTATCTCAGTGTAGCTATATCTCAGTGTAGCTGTAGCTCAGTGTAGCTGTAGCTCAGTGTAGCTGTAGCTCAGTGTAGCAGTAGCTCAGCGTAGCAGTAGCTCAGTGTAGCAGTAGCTCAGTGTAGCTGTAGCTCAGTGTAGCTATAGCTCAGTGTAGCAATGCTCAGTGTAGCTATAGCTCAGTGTAGCTGTAGCTCAGTGTAGCAATGCTCAGTGTAGCACTAGCTCAGTGTAGCTGTAGCTCAGTGTAGCACTAGCTCAGTGTAGCTGTAGCTCAGTGTAGCTGTAGCTCAGTGTAACTGTAGCTCAGTGTATTTGTTGCTCAGTGTAGCTGTAGCTCAGTGTAGCTGTAGATCAGTGTAGCTGTAGCTCAGTGTAGCTGTAGCTCAGTGTAGCTGTAGCTCAGTGTAACTGTAGCTCAGTGTAGCAGTAGCTCAGTGTAGCTGTAGCTCAGTGTAGCTGTAGCTCAGTGTAGCTGTAGCTCAGTGTAGCTGTAGCTCAGTGTAGCTGTAGCTCAGTGTAGCTGTAGCTCAGTGTAGCTGTAGCTCAGTGTAGCTGTAGCTCAGTGTAGCTGTAGCTCAGTGTAGCTGTAGCTCAGTGTAGCTGTAGCTCAGTGTAGCTGTAGCTCAGTGTTTGTAGCTCAGTGTAGCTGTAGCTCAGTGTAGCTGTAGCTCAGTGTAGCTATAGCTCAGTGTAGCTGTAGCTCAGTGTAGCTGTAGCTCAGTGTAGCTGTAGCTCAGTGTAGCTGTAGCTCAGTGTAGCTGTAGCTCAGCGTAACTGTAGCTCAGTGTAGCTTTAACTTAGCGTAGCTGTAGCTGTAGTTTAGCGTAGCTGCAGCTGTAGCTTAGCGTACTGTAGCTCAGTGTAACTGTAGCTCAGTGTAGCTGTAGCTCTGTGTAGCTGTAGCTCAGTGTAGCCATGCTGATAATCCTACCCTATCATCACGATTGGGACCCGCCCCTATTCTGTAACGTTATATTGGACCTGTGTACTCAATAATAATAACATTACATTCCTCATAACAAGTTCGAATTCAGGCACAAATCGTTGCATGATATGATACACAACAAAAAGTTACAAAATATATATAGGGCCCCTGCCGTTCAATTCTTGATCTTCCCAGTACGTTGGCAATCCTGCAGATTACTGTTTCGGGTACGCGTGTCAGTTGGCAGCCATGTCGAGACAACGATGCAGCAAGAAGCCGTAGCTCTCGTTTTCCTCTCTAGTTTAGAAATAAAGTCGAGTAAAGTAAAGTTTGTGTGGCCGCTGTCTTTGGAGGACCGAATCAATCACCCCGCTGAGACAGCTACACTAGAGCTACACTAGAGCTACACTAGAGCTACACTAGCTACACTAGGCAGCAGGTCAATACAACCATACAACCGTCACAGCTGACAGACGCGCGTTCGACATTTGAAAAGACGCACAAATTCGTAAAATCAAATTACCGACATAGGATGGAGAGATGGACGAGTGTATGTCTTTGAGATGCCAGGCTATTTGATACGGCTCATTTTTCAAAGATCGGAGTCTTCGATATAAATAAATGCACACAGAGACTGGATAAGGAATCTCTTTAGAAAAGAAAACAGAAAAATGGCACCGTAGCAAACAAAAATAATGCTTGGTCGTAATGCTGCATCTAACAATTGCTGAGAATGTTAATGGTCACAGCGGACACAAAAACAAAAGGCATAAATTGTTTTTGTGAATTTGTTTTTATGGCCTACAGCTATCAGTTTTTGTGGTCAGTGCGTGTATATATAATATTACGAAACGATGCCAGGTGCATTAAATAAATATCCGATCGGTGAGACTACAAAACCGTATAATTAAATGTGTGAGCGATATAGGAAAATAGAATTATTCAATGAATAATATTCATAGTTCCCACGTGACGTCACAGCGGTCATGATTGCGACACAATTGAAGAGAACCAATCGTAGATAAGTATAGCAAATACTATTCAAATTTAATAAATAAGCCTAATTTAGAATTTAAAAGGTAAACAAAAGTAATACAAAAATAAAAAATTACCACACATACCAATTTCATTTCAAAAACAGAATGGATTATAAAGAACGAAGAATTTATGTGTTCTGTCATATCGGCCTTCAATTGTTTCTCCATGGCAACATCAAAGTTTGTTCACAAATGTGACCGCCACGCGCAAAGATGTGACGTACGTGCAACCTATGAATACGCTTATAGTATAGCTGTGATCTTATGCTGTTCGGTTCGATGGTGTTCGGATCCTACAGGGTTGGTTTAGTCGCTTTAAATTAAAGTCCCCCACTGCAAATCAGTTTCGTTACTGAGTGGGTAGACTCTAAATGTGAATTTATTTATTTTATTTTATTTACGAGTCAACTTGCATGAGAAATTACGGCTATAATTCATTGTTTGTATACTTTGTGACAATATGGTAATACAAAATGGTATAATTTGGTATCTTTGCTCTCGAATTTGGTACAATCAATATAATTATGTATTGTATATGGTATCCATTCCGATTACCGCATGCGAGTGGACTAGCTTTGCACGTCACATGTGTGTGTGTTGACAAATTCCGAACAAGAAAACATGTCCCCCCCCCCCCCCCACGTATTTCTATACATCGTCATTAGACCAAATGAACGACGCGGTGGCCATGTTCAGCAATAAATGAATGGCTGTCGGGTAATACAGGCGCCTTCCCCACCGACCAGCGAGCTGCAAACAAATATTTACGTTTGACAACCATCGTGTCGCGACTGAAAGCTTTTAATATAATCCGCGATGATAGAAATGCCGGTGGACAGGTCGATAGCAGCGAATTACTGGACGGTGCGGTCGAGGTGCAAACTACTAAATAAACACAACATTCGGAATACTTCCCATTGGGTAAATAAAATAAAATAATAAGCTAGCTTGTTAGATAGAATAGAAAGAAACAAAACAAATTTGATGACCAAAAAGTGGTTAATGGTTTAATTAAAACAGGAGAGAGGTTGGAAGCAGCAGGAGAGAGATTGCTAGCATCAGGAGAGAGGTTGTTAGCAACAGGAGAGAGGTTGGAAGCAACAGGAGAGCGGTTGTTAGCAACAGGAGAGAGATTGTTAGCAACAGGAGAGAGGTTGTTAGCAACAGGAGAGGTTGTTAGCAACAGGAGAGAGCGTGTAAGCAAAGGGAGAGAGGTTGTTAGCAACAGAAGAGAGGTTGTTAGCAACAGGAGAGAGGTTGTCAGCAACAGGAGAGAGGTTGTTAGCAACAGGAGAGAGGTTGTTAGCAACAGTAGAGAGCGTGTAAGCAACAGGAGAGAGGTTGTTAGCAACAGGAAAGAGCGTGTAAGCAACAGGAGAGGTTTTGTCCCCAGACACCTTCGATGGCAACAAAGGACTCCAGCATATCAGAGAATTTCATCAGAAAATTTTCGGAGTAATATTTTCTTCTTCAGTTATCTCAGTCGCGCCTATATATTCCATATGCTAAAAATAACGATTTTCTTCGCGCCTTATCCGATGTAGAACTCTAGCGATGAGCATTGAAAAGTATAGCGAGACATACCAATTGGCTAGTGTGTCCACATATATATTGACTGCACTAATAGACACGGCCTAAATTTTGCAAACATTGTTTTGTTCGTGGTAATAAATATAATTTAATAATATGTCGTTTTAATAATAACTATACACGCACAATACGGCCTTGTTCCTATTCTACTGGATGATGGTATTTACAAATCCAGTCCTCTTGAATGACGCTTTTCCCTTCCAACTATTGTGTCCGGTTCTCCCATTTACCCGCTAAACAGTACAAGACAAAACAAGCACCACAATAAAACACAAACCCGTACACGCAGACAGACAGACAGACAGACAGACAGACAGACAGACAGACAGACAGACAGACAGACAGACAGACAGACAGACAGACAGACAGACAGACAGACAGACAGACAGACAGACAGACAGACAGACAGACAGACAGACCGACAGACAGACAGACAGACCGACAGACAGACAGACAGACAGACAGACAGACAGACAGACAGACAGACAGACAGACAGACAGACAGACAGACAGACAGACAGACAGACAGACAGACAGACAGACAGACAGACATACCGTAAACATTTAACTCTCGTCCTCAAAATGAATAATTACTTTATTTCAATTGGGGTCGATTAAGTTATACGCAACGGGATTAAAGTGATTAGAATGCCACCATTTTGAAAAGTGAACGGTTGTGTGTGTGGCCATGTGACAGTTGGCGGGCGGCGCCCCTAGCGGGCAAAGCAGGCGTCACTGGTCGTGTGCAAGACAAACGAGCGAGGATTATCCACAGCCGTGTTTAGATTTATCGGGCCTACCTCACCTGCCGGGCCCCATCGGAGTCAATGTTGCGACCGACTATGCGAGGGACGGACGGACAATTACATTTAAACTCTAGAAACACCATTATTATTAAATTATATATAGTAACTGTTGTATGTTTCGCGACCTGCTGTCGTTGAAATAACAGGGATAACGAGAAATAACAAGTGGTAACTTTAATTTAGTATATTCAATTAGAATAACATTAAATATCGTTGTATTGCTGTCTTTGTTAACAATTAAATTTAACAGTATAGTTACGGCTTGCAGTAGTAAATTCTCAGGTCTATTTTTTGCTACTAACATGATAAAACACTTCTACAAAAATCAAAATTAATATAGAAGAAATATTAAGTTTGTGAATGTATTTATAATAAGCAGATTCTATGTGTGCTAAGGTAATGTAATTATGTAAAGTTGATGCTATGTGTGGCAAGCTAATGTAATGTATGTAAAGTTGATGTTATGTGTGCTAAGGTAATGTAATTATGTAAAGTTGATGTTATGTGTGCTAAGGTAATGTAATTTTGTAAAGTTGATGTTATGTGTGGCAAGCTAATGTAATGTATGTAAAGTTGATGTTATGTGTGCTAAGGTAATGTAATTATGTAAAGTTGATGTTATGTGTGCTAAGGTAATGTAATTTTGTAAAGTTGATGTTATGTGTGGCAAGCTAATGTAATGTATGTAAAGTTGATGTTATGTGTGCTAAGCTAATGTAATGTATGTAAAGTTGATGTTATGTGTGCTAAGGTAATGTAATTATGTAAAGTTGATGTTATGTGTGCTAAGGTAATGTAATAATGTAAAGTTGATGTTATGTGTGGCAAGCTAATGTAATGTATGTAAAGTTGATGTTATGTGTGCTAAGGTAATGTAATTATGTAAAGTTGATGTTATGTGTGCTAAGGTAATGTAATTATGTAAAGTTGATGTTATGTGTGGCAAGCTAATGTAATGTATGTAAAGTTGATGTTATGTGTGCTAAGCTAATGTAATTATGTAAAGTTGATGTTATGTGTGGCAAGCTAATGTAATGTATGTAAAGTTGATGTTATGTGTGCTAAGGTAATGTAATTATGTAAAGTTGATGTTATGTGTGCTAAGCTAATGTAATGTATGAACAGTTGATGTTATGTGTGCTAAGCTTATGTAATGTATGAACAGTTGATGTTATGTGTGCTAAGCTAATGTAATATATGCAATGTTGATGTTATGTGTGCTAAGCTAATGAAATGTGCGTAAATTTGATGTTATGTGTGCTAAGCTAATGAAATGTGCGTAAATTTGATGTTGTGTGCTAAGCTAATGAAATGTGCGTAAATTTGATGTTATGTGTGCTAAGCTAACTCCACTCTATATTTCGATAATTATCAGCCTTGGGTATGCGAGATGGGCGTCCTTTTTATTTTAATTATTTTAATATTGTGTGTTGTGTAGAAGTTGTATTCCGTATTCGGACTGTGCATCATTATTAGTGTAACACGTTACAGCTTTACTTTAAATATATATTATGTGTTTTTGTATAGTTTAAGTAGTAAACGAGTTTCTCGTAAGTAGGTTAACTTGCTGTAAAGTTAGAGAAGAATAACCTTATAGAATGAAATAAAGCGACATGGCTAACTTGATGGGAACATTATACGGTGACCCATATAGCGGGTTCTACAAGCTGATATTTTAGCCTACAGACTAGGGATGCCATCGATTCCAAATATCGGGCTCGATGAAGCAGGCTTAGTAATACATTAGGTATCGATTACTATAAGCAAAACCCTCATTTTGTAGGTAAAGGGGTATGTTTGTTAAATAAGAATCTCTTGAAATATTAAAATAATGATCATTTTGACTTGTAATCGCAGGACGTAACTCCGAACGTGTTCTCAGTTACTGCCTAGTGCCCAGTGCCTAGTGCCCAGCACCTAGTGCCTAGTACCCAGTACCTAGTGCCTAGTGCTTCGTGCTTCATGCCTAGTACCCAGTACCTAGTGCTTACTGCCTAGTGCCTAGTACCTAGTGCATAGCGCCTTGTGCCTAGTACGTATGTATGTATGTATGTATGTATGTATGTATGTATGTTATGTCTGTGGTTATGTTATTTCCATTGTTATAATATATATTAGTATAATATAAGTTAAACATATCATTAAATTACATGTTATATTATACTAGGAAAACGCTCTGTTTGACGCGTTGATAAGCGAGCGCGTCCATATCTACGAACGTTCTGGCGAAAAGATCTCAAAGATAATAAAAACAACAATTAACAACAATTCAAGGATGCGCATTGCAAAATTTTTTCTAATTTCCATAGCTATTATACTTCCCGACATTGTTGGACGTCGTGCAGTGTGCGTTGCTAAGAATTTTCGCTGTCATGTTTTCGCCGCGGTCCGCCACCGTTACTAACAGTTATTGACAGCAATAGAAATGTAATTTCTGCCTCTAATATGTATCAAATCGCGTTTACATTAGTATATTCGTGACCGGACAAAAATTTACTATAAGATAGCCACCTCACATTTTGCTGTTACTGTGTTTCAGAAATATATTTTCGAGTAACTTTCGTGTAACTTTGCCAATATCTATCAGATCGCCATTACATTAACATATTCGTGACCGGAAAAAACTGTAAAAAAATTTGGCTATCTCACATTTTGCCGCCATTTTGTTTCAGAAAAATATTTTGCAGTAACTATGGTGTAACTTTGTAACTTTTCGAACGATTTTGCCTCAAAACTATACACCTTCAATCCACATCGAGGCTTGTGGATGGTTCAAATTTCAAGTTCATCGGACTTTCCGTTCGACCGCTATCGACGGACATAAAAACAAAAAAAAAAAAAAAAAAAACAAACAAACAAAAAAAAAAACAGAATGAAGTGCCATAAGAGTCAAGTGGAAACGCTCGCTTCGCTCGCTTAATTAACCTTTCGGGTGTACAGGAGAACTAGCTGCGAGTAATACCAGATGGCAGCTTCGATCATTTATACAACGCGCTGTGACAATATCATGATATGAGATGCCAGTTATACGAGGTGGCAGCTTCCATCATTTATTTAACGCAGTAAATAAAGGAGTCCTCCTCCCCTTGATTAGTAATCCGTGAAACAAGAGGAAATGCCAAAACGGCGTCGAATGAAATGATCGATATAACCAAACCCGCATTAAAATCGTCACGAAAGACAAAAGTTTCAAAAGCTCATACCCGAGATTAGAAAGTAGTAGATGGAATAGTTCAACTCGCAATACTGCAGCAAAGAGAGGATTGCAGCTGTGGAGGGAAGTAGACCAAGTATCTCGTGATGTACGTCAAAGCCGTCCAAACTTCCATTCTCCCCGTGCGCTTTTTGCTAAATTTATCAACGCCTTAAAAGGATTTGACGTGTGTCTTGTAGCGGGGGGAACATATTTCCAACAAGATATCAACAACAACGGGCAGGAAGTGCATTAGTGTGTTTGGATTTTTTATACGTCTTGGATTCGAAAGTTCCTTAAGACAAGGGTGATTCGTCTAGCTGGGCTGAGATCGGAATGAAAATAACATGTAAGTGCACTTAGGAGGCCTACACACCAACCATGGGGTGGAACCTACGTAGTCTGCATCCACTGGTCACGTGGCTAATATTGCACTGGCTTTATGGAGAAAACCAGGGATTAAAAACCAAACCCGACTGGGAATCGAACCCAGGGCCCGGATTCGCAAGAGGTCCTAAGTCTTTTTTCAGTCTTATCGCTAAGACCGGCCTAAGTTTGTACTTCTGTAAAACCAGGAAATATCTTAGAACAGATTTTAAAATATATTATTGGAATGTTCATATGTCCTTGTTCTCACCAGGAATTAGTTACTTCTTCATGTGACCTGAGTCTGGTTTTACAAGAGGTTCAAAGTAAGGCCAGTCTTAGAGATATGACCAAAAAACGACTTAGGCCATCTTGTGAATCCGGCCCCAGGTCTCCCACTTGCCGCAAGGGCGCCTTGACTCCTAGACCACCGTTACTGGCAATTTGTTTTTTTAATTTCTGATATTCTTCATAAATCCACCTAGAAGAGGTTTTCTTGAAAAATATTATTTAAGTATGTGGGTATATATATATAAAGTAAGGATACATTTTTCGGGTATAAATATATATGTACATATATATATATATATATATATATATATATATATATATATATATATATATATGATTTCTCAGACTTTGTTGGTTGCAATATGTAAAGAAAGGATACATTTTACGGTTAAACCAATCTAAATTTTATTTTTAATGAAAAGTCAACGTTTCGACGGCTTTAGCGTCGTCTTTTTCAAGACATACAAATATACAAAAACAAATAAATAAAAATGTATGTATATATATATATATATATATATGATTTCTCAGATTTTGTTGGTTGCAATATGTAAAGAAAGGATACATTTTACGGTTAAACCAATCTAAATTTTATTTTTAATGATAAGTCAACGTTTCGACGACTTTAGCGTCGTCTTTTTCAAGACATACAAATATACAAAAACAAATAAATAAAAAACCACAACAACCAAAAAACACTTGCATATAAAAACGAAAACACTGCCACAGCGATACATCACTGGGTAGCTGCTCTAGCAAGCTCCTTGAATTTGCTTCTGGTTATGGGACCCCCCTGAGACACTGCTGGAACTCTTTGACTCTGAGAATGGTCAGCAACAGGCTGAATGATGGCTGGGAACACCTGCTGGACTGTAAGGTTAGCCACAATCGGTTTCCAAGCCGAAGGTAGTCTTTGAGCGTCATCTCGCTTGTTCAGGTTATGAGGCCGCTTCTCAATCTCAATTGCTTCCCGGATTAACCTCGCTCGAAGATTGTCCACTGAAGCAAGAAGCCGTACCCCGGCAAAGTTAATGTTATGTCCTTCCTTTATTGTATGTTGTGCTAGAGATGACGTTGACTGGCCTTGGTCCACAGCAAGTCGGTGTTCTTGAACTCGCTGCGATAATTTTCTACTTGTTTGACCAATGTAACTGTGATGACAGCCATTACAGGGTATCTCATATACTCCTTTGTTTTCTAAAGGAATCACATCCTTACAAGTTCCCACCATTTCGCCAATTTTCTTCTCGGTATTAAAGATCGTCCGTATGTTTTCTCGGCGAAGCCGTTGACTGATCAAGTCTGTTGTCCCTTTAATGTATGGCAAATAGGCAGTATACTTGGGTGGTTCTACTAGTTCTACTTGTGACGTCGAGGTGGAAATAGGCTGTCGATGCCATGCCTTTGTTATTAAACTATTCGTAAACCCGTTAGATGAAAGGGCATGATGTAATATTTTATATTCTGCATCAATATTATCCACATCTGCAATTTTGTGTGATCTATTAGCAAGTGTGTAAGCAACAGACCGGATTTGACTCGGGTGGTGGTGAGAGGTTGCATTCAGATATCTGTTTGTATGAGTAGCTTTTCTAAACACAGTATGGCCAAGACTTCCATCAGGTTTTTTCTGAACAAGTACATCCAAAAAAGGTAATTTACCATCTTCCTCGATTTCCATCGTTAGTTTTATATTTGTGTGTTGGTTGTTTAAATGTTGATGAAATTCATTAAGCCTATCTATTCCATGCTGCCACACTACAAACGTATCATCTATGTATCGCAGCCAGCACAGGGGCTTTAGTAAAGATGACTCCAGGGCTGTTGTTTCAAAATGTTCCATGAACAAATTTGCTACCACTGGTGACAATGGCGACCCCATTGGAGCTCCTTCAATTTGTTTATAGAACTGACCTTTGTATGTAAAATATGTAGTGGCCATGCAATGACGAGACAACGTAATAATATGTGTCGGAACTACCTTCTTGGCTTCAATGATCTCCAATGCCTCTTTAATTGGTACTTTCGTAAAGAGAGAAACAACATCAAAACTAACTAGTAAGTCACCAGGGTTCAACTTAATATCTTTTAGAATCTCTACAAAATGAGTCGAGTTTTTAACATACGACTTAGCTTCTTCTGCTGCAGGTTGCATTAATTTTGAAATGTGTTTAGCAAGGGCTTGTGTGGGTGAGCCAAAGGCACTAACTATAGGGCGAAGCGGAACACCTGTTTTATGTATTTTAGGTAAACCATACAGTTTGGGGACTCGTGATGATTTTTCATGAGGAATAATGAATTTTTTCACTTGTTTGTCGATAGGTGTAGACATAATAAGTGACCTAGTTTTCTTTTCAAGATACACAGTTGGATCCTGATCAGTTTTAATGTAAGCAGTATCATCTAGAAGTGCCAGCATTTTTTCATGATATTCGCTACTGTCAAGAACGACCGTCGCATTACCTTTATCTGCTGCTAGAACTAAGATATCCTTATCTTCACGGAGCTCCCTAAGCGCTCTAATCTCTTCACTACTTATGTTTCTCATAGGGGGCTTAGCTTTTAGCAATATTTTAGCTATGTCTTGGCGAATTTGTTCAGCTTTATTATCTTGAAAACCCATTATGCAGGATTCCACTTCACTTATGATCTTCTCTACAGGCAAACGATGCGGCGCTACCGCAAAGTTTAAACCCTTAGTTAGGCACTTCGTTCTGTTTTTTTGTTTGTTTGTTTGTTTGTTTGTTTTTTTTTTTTTTTTTTTTTTTTTTGTTTTTATGTCCGTCGATAGCGGTCGAACGGAAAGTCCGATCAACTTGAAATTTGGACCATCCACAAGCCTAGATGTGGAGTGAAGGTGTATAGTTTTGAGGCAAAATCGTTCGAAAAGTTACAAAGTTACACCATAGTTACTGCAAAATATTTTTCTGAAACAAAATGGCGGCAAAATGTGAGATAGCCAGATTTTTCTACAGTTTTTTCTGGTCACGAATATGTTAATGTAATGGCGATCTGATAAATATTGGCAAAGTTACACGAAAGTTACTCGAAAATATTTTTCTAAAACGCAGTAACGGCAAAATGTGAGGTGGCTATCTTATAGTAAATTTTTGTCCGGTCACGAATATACTAATGTAAACGCGATCCAATACGTATTAGAGGCAGAAATTACATTTCTATTGCTGTCAATAAGTGTTAGTAACGGTGGCGGACCGTGTTGAAAACATGACCACGAAAATTCTTAGCAACGCACATTGCACTGCATCCAACAATGTCGGGAAGTATAATAGCTATGGAAATTAGAAACATTTTTGCAATGCGCATTCTTGAATTGTTGTTAATTGTTGTTTGTATTAGCATTGAAATCTCTTCGTCAGAAAGTTCGTAGATATTGACGCGCTCGCTTATCAACGCGTCAAACTGACCATTCTCAGAGTCAAAGAGTTCCAGCAGTGTCTCAGGGGGGTCCCATAACCAGAAGCAAATTCAAGGAGCTTGCTAGAGCAGCTACCCAGTGATGTATCGCTGTGGCAGTGTTTTCGTTTTTATATGCAAGTGTTTTTTGGTTGTTGTGGTTTTTTATTTATTTGTTTTTGTATATTTGTATGTCTTGAAAAAGACGACGCTAAAGTCGTCGAAACGTTGACTTATCATTAAAAATAAAATTTAGATTGGTTTAACCGTAAAATGTATCCTTTCTTTACATATTGCAACCAACAAAATCTGAGAAATCAAATAGTTTGCCTCTACGGGGAGGATATTTTTATGAAGACAAGAATATTTGAAAAACTGCAGACCAAGAAAGGTAAGCTTTTATGCAATCTTGCTTTTTTAAAAAGGTGCAGAGATAATGGTTTATTACCCACACACGTAAAACTAAGCTACCACACTAGGACAGCGAGGACAAACAGCATTTTAAAACGTGCTAGCGTTGCATTACTCAGAGACAGCATTAGCAGAACGTACCGTGATTTAAGCAGAATTTCTAAAGAATTGCTAGAAGTGCACATTGAGCTAAGTACCGTCCTGCATCCTATTCTCTTCAATAAGATCGAATGCCTAGCTAGAGAAAGAGCTGACTACATTTTCGATGAATGTACCCAGAAGCAAAAAGATAAATTTACTAGAATGTTGAATACCCAACAAGGACCAGATGGCATAAAGAAATGTTTGGATCCGTCTAAAGTAGTGCTCAACTTATCATCTAAACCTATAAGTGAACCTGCTCGTCTAGCTTTAACTAAGGGTTTAAACTTTGCGGTAGCGCCGCATCGTTTGCCTGTAGAGAAGATCATAAGTGAAGTGGAATCCTGCATAATGGGTTTTCAAGATAATAAAGCTGAACAAATTCGCCAAGACATAGCTAAAATATTGCTAAAAGCTAAGCCCCCTATGAGAAACATAAGTAGTGAAGAGATTAGAGCGCTTAGGGAGCTCCGTGAAGATAAGGATATCTTAGTTCTAGCAGCAGATAAAGGTAATGCGACGGTCGTTCTTGACAGTAGCGAATATCATGAAAAAATGCTGGCACTTCTAGATGATACTGCTTACATTAAAACTGATCAGGATCCAACTGTGTATCTTGAAAAGAAAACTAGGTCACTTATTATGTCTACACCTATCGACAAACAAGTGAAAAAATTCATTATTCCTCATGAAAAATCATCACGAGTCCCCAAACTGTATGGTTTACCTAAAATACATAAAACAGGTGTTCCGCTTCGCCCTATAGTTAGTGCCTTTGGCTCACCCACACAAGCCCTTGCTAAACACATTTCAAAATTAATGCAACCTGCAGCAGAAGAAGCTAAGTCGTATGTTAAAAACTCGACTCATTTTGTAGAGATTCTAAAAGATATTAAGTTGAACCCTGGTGACTTACTAGTTAGTTTTGATGTTGTTTCTCTCTTTACGAAAGTACCAATTAAAGAAGCATTGGAGATCATTGAAGCCAAGAAGGTAGTTCCGACACATATTATTACGTTGTCTCGTCATTGCATGGCCACTACATATTTTACATACAAAGGTCAGTTCTATAAACAAATTGAAGGAGCTCCAATGGGGTCGCCATTGTCACCAGTGGTAGCAAATTTGTTCATGGAACATTTTGAAACAACAGCCCTGGAGTCATCTTTACTAAAGCCCCTGTGCTGGCTGCGATACATAGATGATACGTTTGTAGTGTGGCAGCATGGAATAGATAGGCTTAATGAATTTCATCAACATTTAAACAACCAACACACAAATATAAAACTAACGATGGAAATCGAGGAAGATGGTAAATTACCTTTTTTGGATGTACTTGTTCAGAAAAAACCTGATGGAAGTCTTGGCCATACTGTGTTTAGAAAAGCTACTCATACAAACAGATATCTGAATGGTACCTCTCACCACCACCCGAGTCAAATCCGGTCTGTTGCTTACACACTTGCTAATAGATCACACAAAATTGCAGATGTGGATAATATTGATGCAGAATATAAAATATTACATCATGCCCTTTCATCTAACGGGTTTACGAATAGTTTAATAACAAAGGCATGGCATCGACAGCCTATTTCCACCTCGACGTCACAAGTAGAACTAGTAGAACCACCCAAGTATACTGCCTATTTGCCATACATTAAAGGGACAACAGACTTGATCAGTCAACGGCTTCGCCGAGAAAACATACGGACGATCTTTAATACCGAGAAGAAAATTGGCGAAATGGTGGGAACTTGTAAGGATGTGATTCCTTTAGAAAACAAAGGAGTATATGAGATACCCTGTAATGGCTGTCATCACAGTTACATTGGTCAAACAAGTAGAAAATTATCGCAGCGAGTTCAAGAACACCGACTTGCTGTGGACCAAGGCCAGTCAACGTCATCTCTAGCACAACATACAATAAAGGAAGGACATAACATTAACTTTGCCGGGGTACGGCTTCTTGCTTCAGTGGACAATCTTCGAGCGAGGTTAATCCGGGAAGCAATTGAGATTGAGAAGCGGCCTCATAACCTGAACAAGCGAGATGACGCTCAAAGACTACCTTCGGCTTGGAAACCGATTGTGGCTAACCTTACAGTCCAGCAGGTGTTCCCAGCCATCATTCAGCCTGTTGCTGACCATTCTCAGAGTCAAAGAGTTCCAGCAGTGTCTCAGGGGGGTCCCATAACCAGAAGCAAATTCAAGGAGCTTGCTAGAGCAGCTACCCAGTGATGTATCGCTGTGGCAGTGTTTTCGTTTTTATATGCAAGTGTTTTTTGGTTGTTGTGGTTTTTTATTTATTTGTTTTTGTATATTTGTATGTCTTGAAAAAGACGACGCTAAAGTCGTCGAAACGTTGACTTATCATTAAAAATAAAATTTAGATTGGTTTAACCGTAAAATGTATCCTTTCTTTATATATATATATATATATATACATATAAAGTGAGGATATATTTTTCGGTTAAACCAATCCAAATTTTATTTATAATGATAATTCAACGTTTCAACGACTCTAGCGTCGTCTTGTTATCATTATAAATAAAATTTGGATTGGTTTAACCGAAAAATGTATCCTCACTTTACATATTGCTACCAACAAAATCTAAAAAATCATATGTATACAGGCCTAAATTAAAATATTTATTTATTGAGGATAAAACATGTGTGATTGGTAAATATAAAATATACGAACGCACACTGAAAAATAAATGAATGAATGAATGAATAAATAAATAAATAAATACATAAATAAATAATAAACAGATAATTTAAATAAACATTCAAAGAAAGCCGTCGTACCAACACCGACAAGCAAGTGATGAAAATAATGCAAACGCATAAACTTGTGACGGAAGTTACTGTCTGTATCCTTGTGTATAACTTCTTTGCACTGACATGGTAAAGTCGTCTTACAATAACTTCGGTAATGCTTTCATCATCAATCAATGACGTGTTGACGGTCTCGGCCAACCCGAGCAGGTATTTGAATTAGCCACGGTCGCTGGTTGGCTGCCGCTCACCTACCCGTGACGGAAGCATGACCGAAGATGTTGTACGACGACTATAGCCAACAGCGCAAAGCCTGCCCGATGTAGGAGAACAAAAAGTCAATATTTACATAGAGTTGGGTTGACTTCAATTAAAAAAGGAAATTAAAAACTTCTCAGAAGCAACGCTAAGTAAATGTCATAAATTTAAAAACTTTGCCCTAGGTGGATATTAATTGGAGAGTTGTGGAGTTTAATTTCTATTATATACGATTGAAGATCGTAATCACAATGACGAATACATTCGTATTAATGGTAGTGTCCGTTTCGATTGGTCATATGGTAGAGGTTGACGACACATTCAGTGGTAATAGACATTTACGCCACACGAGTTGGTCATATGGTGGAGGTTGACGACACATTCAGTGGTAATAGACATTTACACCACACGAGTTGGTCATATGGTGACGGTTGACGACACATTCAGTGGCAATAGACATTTACCCACACGAGTTGGTCACATGGTGGAGGTGCCGGGTTGACGACACATTCAGTGGTAATAGACATTTACACCACACGAGTTGGTCATATGGTGGAGGTGCCGGGTTGACGACACATTCAGTGGTAATAGACATTTACCACACGAGTTGGTCATATGGTGGAGGTGCCGGGTTGACGACACATTCAGTGGTAATAGACATTTACGCCAAACGAGTTGGTCATATGGTGGAGGTGCCGGGTTGACGACACATTCAGTGGTAATAGACATTTACACCACACGAGTTGGTCATATGGTGGAGGTGCCGGGTTGACGACACATTCAGTGGTAATAGACATTTACACCACACGAGTTGGTGTGGTGGAGGTTGACGACACATTCAGTGGTAATAGTGCTGCTCTACGCCACTGAGTGTGACAGCTTGTAGCGCGCTGCTCTACGCCACTGAGTGTGACAGCCAGCCAGCTTGTAGCGCGCTGCTCTACGCCACTGAATGTGACAGCCAGCCAGCTTGTAGCACGCTACTCTACGCCACTGAGTGTGACAGCTTGTAGTGCGCTGCTCTACGCCACTGAGTGTGACAGCTTGTAGCGCGCTGCTCTACGCCACTGAGTGTGATGCTCTACGCCACTGAGTGTGACAGCTTGTAGTGCGCTGCTCTACGCCACTGAGTGTGACAGCTTCTAGCGCGCTGCTCTACGCCACTGAGTGTGACAGCTTGTAGTGCGCTACTCTACGCCACTGAGTGTGACAGCTTGTAGCGCGCTGCTCTACGCCACTGAGTGTGACAGCCAGCCAGCTTGTAGCGCGCTGCTCTACGCCACTGAGTGTGACAGCCAGACAGCTTGTAGCGCGCTGCTCTACGCCACTGAGTGTGACAGCCAGCCAGCTTGTAGCGCGCTGCTCTACGCCACTGAGTGTGACAGCTTGTAGCGCGCTGCTCTACGCCACTGAGTGTGACAGCCAGCCAGCTTGTAGCGCGCTGCTCTACGCCACTGAGTGTGACAGCCAGCTTGTAGCGCGCTGCTCTACGCCACTGAGTGTGACAGCCAGCTTGTAGCGCGCTACTCTACGCCACTGAGTGTGACAGCTTGTAGCGTGCTGCTCTACGCCACTGAGTGTGACGGCCAGCCAGCTTGTAGCGCGCTGCTCTACGCCACTGAGTGTGACAGCCAGCCAGCTTGTAGCGGTCTCGCAGGAATGGCGACGTATACAGAGCACGAGCTACTGTGACAGAGTCGCCAAAGCCGAGTAAGGATAATTGATATATCGGACCTCAGGGAGAATTGAGCCCGCCCGCCAGGGTTTTTAGTAAAACCTATAGGCTTAGCTTAACGCATCCATATCAATTGTGAGTTGGTGGGGTTTTGAGTGAAATTTAGTCCATAACTTTATACCCGTACATTTAGGGAGCCGCGGAACTTAGTGTGCGGAATAAATCATTACGAAGTGTTAAGCCAATGACTGGTCTAATCTAGGCGCTGTCACAGTAATATATCTTACACGGAGGCGATTCTTCTCAGCGGTGCTCGGCGTAGCATCACCTCACGGTGTGACGTCACACACACGGCCAAGTAGACAGCCTTCTGATGACGTCACTCACAGCTCCAACCAAGTAGCAGCTATATTAGCATCAGCTCACGGTGTGGCGGAGACGTATCTACTAACTACTAAAATATCTACTAACATGCCGATGATACCATATTGACCAATGCATGTTTTAGTTGCGCGGCTCGTGCTCACCTCTGTACAAAGCCACCTTTATAATGAACAATGTACGCTGACCGATGTACGTTCATCACCTATGCGCATCAAATACATCATATTGACCCAGTTATCCGCTCCAGTGAAATCAACCCCCCCCCCCCCCCCCCCCCGCGCGAAGGGGGGGGGGGGGTAACAACTGGACATCACACACGACAACAGAACAGTCACGTGATGTCGTGCTGCGGCCAAGACAGTCGCGGTTGTCAACATTTCGCGGTATTAGAACGAGGGGCTCACGACGGAATATAGTGGCCTTACAACAAAGATTTATCACTTATCTATCTGAGCCATAGGGGACGGTTTGCATTCCTTTGCAACAATAAACAATGATGAAATGTACCTAAAAATAAAAATAAATTGTAAAAAAAACTTTAACTCTTTATTTTCAGTTTCAGTTTTACATTATGTTATAACTTCTATTGGGAAAAATACAAGATTAATTGATATAAAAGATAAGAACGGTTTGAACGTGGGAATGGTCATAAAATGCAAGATCGGTGAAGATATAGTATATTATTATTAGTATATTATGTAGAATAGTACTTCGAACCAAACGGCTAACAACCCACAACTCCCGTCACTATTACCAACTGTTACCCCGCACGGCGCTAAATTACCACCGTCCGGACATGTAAACATGACAAATATTATTCGTAACATAATTTAGATACAAAATTGAAAGCTGGGACAAATGTTAATTAATGTGTGATCAGCAAAGCCACGACCGTGAACATTCATCCGTGCTGAACAAAGCGCGCGTTGAGTCAATCATAGACATAGCTGACAGCTTCACTGACACACTGAGAAGTAACTGAGAGCTTCACTGACACACTGAGAAGTAACTGACAGCTTCACTGACACACTGAGAAGTAATTGACTGCTTCACTGACACACTGAGATGTAACTGACAGCTTCACTGACACACTGAGAAGTAACTGACAGCTTCACTGACACACTGAGAAGTAACTGAAAGCTTCACTGGCACACTGAGAAGTAACCGACAGCTTCACTGACGCACTGAGAAGTAACTGACAGCTTCACTGACACACTGAGAAGTAACTGACTGCTTCACTGACACACTGAGAAGTAACTGACAGCTTCACTGACACACTGAAAAGTAACTGACAGCTTCACTGACACACTGAGAAGTAACTGACAGCTTCACTGACACACTGAGAAGTAACTGACAGCTTCACTGACACACTGACAAGTAACTGACAGCTTCACTGACACACTGAGAAGTAACTGACAGCTTCACTGACACACTGAGAAGTAACTGACAGTTATAAAGCACATACCCTGATAACTGACAGTTTCACTGACACAGTGAGAAGCAACTGACAGTTGTAAAGCGCAACACGCACGGAAACACATCGAACCTGGAAAATTTGTATTCGGTGCTTTTCATCTAGGTACTGTACTATTTATTGCCTGGTCAGAACAGACAAAACTAAAGGTTGACACTGGCCACGCGATGAACCTTACAGTTGTCAGAAAAGACAGTCCACGGTCTCTTACCACGATATCAACGGTATCCGCAGCAGGATGTCCAGATACCTGCTTTTAACTAAACTTGTTTTTAAGGTCAATAATTTAGTCATTAATTAGTTAGTTATCAAGAATTGTTGAGATAATTTAGGTTCATTAATTAATGTCCATGGAGAGAGTTGCGAATGTCGGGTAGTTAGGCAAAGTTACTCCAACTCGAAGCTGGCGTGTCGAGTGATGGTAAACCGTTGCTTCCATCACTACATGATTGTAAACCGTTGCCTCCATCACGACATGATTGTAAACCCTTGCCTCCATCACGACATGATTGTAAACCCTTGCCTCCATCACGACATGATTGTAAACCGTTGCCTCGATCACGACATGATTGTAAACCGTTGCCTCCATCACGACATGATTGTAAACCGTTGCCTCCATCACGACATGATTGTAAACCCTTGCCTCCATCACGACATGATTGTAAACCGTTGCCTCCATCACGACATGATTGTAAACCGTTGCCTCCATCACGACATGATTGTAAACCGTTGCCTCCATCACGACATGATTGTAAACCGTTGCCTCCATCACGACATGATTGTAAACCGTTGCCTCCATCACGACATGATGGTAAACCGTTGCCTCCATCACGACATGATTGTAAACCGTTGCCTTAATCACGACATGATTGTAAACCGTTGCCTCCATCACGACATGATTGTAAACCGTTGCCTTCATCACGACATGATTGTAAACCGTTGCCTCCATCACGACATGATTGTAAACCGTTGCCTCCATCACGACATGATTGTAAACCGTTGCCTGCATCACGACATGATTGTAAACCGTTGCCTCCATCACGACATGATTGTAAACCGTTGCCTCCATCACGACATGATTGTAAACCGTTGCCTCCATCACGACATGATTGTAAACCGTTGCCTCCATCACGACATGATTGTAAACCGTTGCCTCCATCACGACATGATTGTAAACCGTTGCCTCCATCACGACATGATTGTAAACCGTTGCCTCCATCACGACATGATTGTAAACCGTTGCCTTCATCACGACATGATTGTAAACCGTTGCCTCCATCACGACATGATTGTAAACCGTTGCCTCCATCACGACATGATTGTAAACCGTTGCCTCCATCACGACATGATTGTAAACCGTTGCCTCCATCACGACATGATTGTAAACCGTTGCCTCCATCACGACATGATTGTAAACCGTTGCCTGCATCACGACATGATTGTAAACCGTTGCCTCCATCACGACATGATTGTAAACCGTTGCCTCCATCACGACATGATTGTAAACCGTTGCCTCCATCACGACATGATTGTAAACCGTTGCCTCCATCACGACATGATTGTAAACCGTTGCCTCCATCACGACATGATTGTAAACCGTTGCCTCCATCACGACATGATTGTAAACCGTTGCCTCCATCACGACATGATTGTAAACCGTTGCCTCCATCAAGACATGATTGTAAACCGTTGCCTTTATCAAGACATTCAACAATTACCGATGAAAACCAATCCTAAGACGCAATAGAACAGTGAAAAGGCGACACAAAAAACGACCGGGTCACAACGAAACATAGAATTAAATGAATGAAAACTTTCTGCAAACGAGGTGAATAAGTATATGAGGAAAAACGTTTTACTTTTCTCAAACTCAATAAAAGGGAAAGTAAAAAAAAATTTCATTTTTATTTTTTTTCACCGACACATTTTGATGAATCGATTTCGATGGTTAAAAGAACACTAACTTAAAATTGCTTCTGGGTCTCGTTTGATTGGTTGAACTTGATGCACGAGCGCTTTGATTGAAACGCGTGGGAATTGGGAACTAGATTCTAAGCGCCAGCATAAGGTGTTGAATAATATAGGGAGGGGCACAAAGCAAGGAGGGAGATGAAGTACTTGTGTGCGGGACTGTACACTGTACACACACCTCCCCAGTGGCCGCGCACCAATGATCACTGTTGAGTGTTACAAAACGTGCGTATTCCGTGTTTAGCGTCTGTCATAAAACAAGAAACTAATGTTCATATCGAAGCGTGACTATAAAAATTACATTAAAATTCATGAAATAACATCTTTCCTTCTCTGATTTAACCCATTCAAACCCAATAAATCAATACAAAGTTGTACATTATGCTTAGCAAATACAAATATATACTCAAACCGATTTACCTTGTTATCACTTTGAATAGTACTATAAATAGCATTCAATCAATTAGGTTCCCTATATATAGGATATACTTAAACTTATACTATTCTATATTTATATATATACTTTTATGACGTAGGCTACTATGTGTTTCTCACCATTCTTCAATTAAACAAAATAAACGACTTCTTGATAAGTATTTACATAATCTGAACCTAACGTTGTTATTTATGATAAAAACGACGCCAGCTCGAGGACAGAAACACAAGTCGATTAGGAAATCAATTAATTTTAAATAAACATTTTTCCTTTTATATATTATCGACTTTGTTACGATTTTTTGCCGAACCGTTTAAATTATAAACAGATTAAATTGTTGCACCGTTTTTCAAAATGTAAGACGTCTGTTTCCGACACTGATGATGAAGTAATTATCTTCCGATTGAAAACAAATAACGGCGCCTAATCGTTATAGGAAACAACTCGCGTAAAGGCGCCGGTTCAGAAGGAAATGCAACCGTCGAAATCACTTACAAGAGCTAAATATACGATGAGATAAGTTGAAGGGGGGGAGGGGAGGATCGAGAAAAGAGCCGTGACAGATTGACAGTTAAAGAAGGTGATAACATGTCGATGGACGGAGTGAGAAACTCGCCGTCTTTTCAACCCTTAGCGCAGGGGTGGCAACTTTAACTGGCGATGGCAGCGCTCAAGTGGCGATAATGGTAACTTGTACGTCAAGCAGAAACGATAGATAACCTAGTCTGCGTTGTTGTCGTTGTCGTTACACTTCGTCGTTATACTTCCAAAGTTCTCAGAATCTCCTAGCGGGGTCTCGTCAAACTGCGCGCGCAGCTAGCGGCATTTAGTGGATTCTCCACAATACTTCAACAAGGCTGTGTGATTGTGGCGATCACTCAAGGTCCGTAAATCCCCTGGCGGGGGCTCGTCGAACTCCACCGAGCCTCCGCCAGGGTATCGACGGACCTTGGCGACTACTACTACCATTGAGTTTGTTAGCTACTACCATTGATCTCCGCCTAGTGGAGGCTTGTCGAACTGCGTGCACAGCTAGTGGCATTTAGTGGGTTAGATTCTTCAGAATACTTTCAAACAGGCTGTGTGTCTGTAGGCGGTGTGGTCATGAAGTTGTGTGACATGCAAGTTTAGAAAGTATTACTTTAATTAAATACCAACATAATGTCTTAACGCCACTTAGAGCACCACTCGAAGATTCATGTGTCAGTACCAAACCTTGCTTGACATAATTTTAACCGACCTTATTTTATTAATTGAGATCACGTGGTTTTCAAGTGAGTGTCGGTGAGCTCAGAAACAGCTTTTTGACCACTTTTACGACACTACAAACTATAAAGGAACGAATCCAAAAATATGAAATCCTTAAATAGTTACAGAACAAAGTATATGAGGTATCGATAGCTTGCTAACACTGAAAACAATCACAACTTAAATATTATTTATGTATGGTGGTGGCTCTACAAATAGTTGCCTTCATGCAGATAGTAGCTAACGCATATTTTATCATGTAAATGTTATAGGGTTCTTGTAGACTGTAGAGATACATTTCGGCAATAACTGATAACAGTGTGATTAGACAAGCGTGTATTACATTACGACAAACAGTATTCATAATTCATACTCGGATTACCACTCGGTTCTTGATAAGACGGGATATGTGTAATGTAGGTTAAACAACCGCCATACACTATACATTACATGTTGATTAGTTCTATCGCAAGGAAATGTAATTTGTTTTAAGACACAATATTAGTACTATTGCAGGCCGTGCAACTGACAAATCTGGACAAAAAATCTATTTTCGAGTTGAACTAATAATGTGTTGTAGTGCAGAGGGAAATCGGAAAAAAACTTTAGAACCCGATTCCGCTAAACGTTTTAAGTAAAAGCACAAGACACAGGTATCAAAATCTTCGTATGAAAGTCAGGAATCACATCTACCTTGTGTCCAGCTCAGCATTCGATGCGGTTGACGGTGGGCGGGGGTCAAAGGTCAAAGGTCACGCGCGCAGCGCTTCGTTTCATACAGCTTAAAAACAGTCATTTGTTTGACACGTTTTCTACATATTATTTCTATTTCGGGGTTGAAAGGTGAACCTTAAGTTGAAAGACTACACATTTTTCATCGCAAAAATATACATTATATAGTTGCACTCAAATTATGTGCAGGCACCGAAAATGTGCTGTGCATTTTCTATTAATATATTCCGTTTGTTACAAAAATCCTTAAAAATAAATGGTCAAAAACATAATTTACTAGGGGCGTATTCGATTTCGATGGAATGGAAATGGAATTGTGTAGTTGCACTGACATCCTAAGAGAAAACCTCAGACCGCGTCCAGTCGTGTTCAGAAGAATTGTTGCGCTCACACCCTCGGACCCAAAAGTTTATCATGTTATCCACAACTGCCAAACGTCTTTATTAAACTCTGGAGCGCCTTATTGTTTGTAGAGCGAGTCTCCATTTAGAAAACAAGAAATATTTATGTATTTGAAATATCGATCTTTGATTGGTTATCGCTCACTCGTCGATGGTGTTCGAAGCCTACAGGGTTGGTTTAGTCGCTTTAATTAAATTAAAGTCCCCCACTACAAATCAGTTTAGTTACTGAGTGGGTAGACTGTAAATGTGAATTTATTTATTTATTTTTATTTTAATAAATATTCGTTACGTGATATATTTTAGTAAAGTGACAACTGTGCATCTGTGCCCTCTCTTATATACTTCCACATTTCTCGCCGTGTACATCCCTGACCTATGAGAAGGAAAACGTCGATGAAAATCGAAATCTGATATAAGGCCATGAATGGAGCGACAGCCGTCCACTCATACCAAGAAGGCGATAATGGCAGATATCTCCCAGGCAAGCATCCGTAATACCCCGTATTCAGCAAAGCGGGATTTTTTGGGAATAAAGCCAAGAGTTTTTGTAATAGGCTCCTAGTTTCAGCTGTTATCCTGGAGTACGGTTGGACTGGCAGGCCGTCTCGTCGATACTGCCCAACACTCTACTGCAGAAACCCATGTCATTCTACAGATGTCCGCATGGCCACCTGTTACGTAAATAAGTGACACTGAACCAAAATGAAAGCCACGTCACCAACAAATAATAGATTTGTAACTTTGTGGAGAGCTTTAATGTTTACGTGTATGCTTTACAACAAAATTGCACTATTAAAACCACTATCTTGCTTATTGCACTGTCTACCTTGCACTGTCTACCTTGCACTGTCTACCTTGCACTGTCTACCTTGCACTGTCTATCTTGCACTGTCTATCTTGCACTGTCTATCTTGCACTGTCTACCTTGCACTATCTTAAACTCATCAAACAGGATTGCGTGTTTCTAACCGCTTACACAATCGCATCCCCAAAGATCCCGAAGTACAACAAGGCTTCACATCTAAGTCACGTAATCAGAACATGTTCACACAAAGTCGACGATGTAATTCATTTCAAATTTCAAATAACTACGTTTTGATGAGACGTCAGCAGTGACGTCAGCAGTGACGTCAGCAGTGACAGCTACTGCAGCGGGGACATGCAAAGTGGACCGTCGTTTACTAGGCTACCGCGCCGTGACGTCAGCAGTGACAGCTTCTGCAGCGGGGACATGCAAAGTGGACCGTCGTTGCCTAGGCTACCGCGCCGTGACGTCAGCAGTGACAGCTTCTGCAGCGGGGACATGCAAAGTGGACCGTCGTTGCCTAGGCTACCGCGCCGTGACGTCAGCAGTGACAGCTTCTGCAGCGGGGACATGCAAAGTGGACCGTCGTTGCCTAGGCTACCGCGCCGTGACGTCAGCAGTGACAGCTTCTGCAGCGGGGACATGCAAAGTGGACCGTCGTTGCCTAGGCTACCGCGCCGTGACGTCAGCAGTGACAGCTTCTGCAGCGGGGACATGCAAAGTGGACCGTCGTTGCCTAGGCTACCGCGTCAAGTGGCGCTACTTGAAACACAGACGTGGAAAGCGAGCGTCTCATCATTTAATAATATCAAGTTGGCCGGCCGATAGTGCAACAGGCCTTGTACAAAGAAAGGCCCCTGCGGGCAGACCGCCCGCCTCACTCGAATAAAAAACGAAACAAAACACCGCACATCGAAAAGGAAAGAGCTATGCGCGGAATCTAAAGGAAAAATGTCGTCAAAAGGTGATATAGTTACGGCTAAATAAAATGAAATGTATGTATGCTATGCGGAATAACCCAAAACGGGGAAATGAATACAACAGGAAAAAATACCCTTAGGAAAAACAAAGGAATTTTTACGGAGAAGTGAAAAATTAAGTAAAATGAAAACTCTACGTTGGAATTTTACTCTTTTTGAGTGAATTAAAATGAAACACTCGCAACAATATATTTAGATAACAACATGGAATGATAACGCAATGCGAATTGGTGATGATTGTGCCCGCAATATACCGTTAGAAGTCCGGTATAGATGCCATATGACGCGTGAACCGACCCGCGAGCTAAACAAGACGTAAAGTTGATACGCCTACAACAGTATATAAAAGAAATCGGGTAGTTAAGGAAAAAAACAATTTCGTTTTTTTATTAGAGCAAAGAAAATATATACACATAAATCGATATACTTGGATATTTGTTTTCCTCAGTGCCTAAAGCAGGGCACTCTAATATTGCGAATTTTCTCAAGTTGTACCCCTGAAGCTTACATTTAAAAGGAAAATGTAAATGAAAATATTGAAATACGTCAAGTACAAACGAAAGCAAATACACCGGAAGCAATAAAAGTTGTATTATTTGGAAACTGGATTGGTTATCGAAAAGGTAAACATACATTAAATTTTAAAAACTTTATATTACCGGTACATCAGCATGGAATAATAATGACGATGCTGGATAGCCGTGGCTCTCTATGCCTAGGTTCGCCACGTCACTGGCAGACTACGCTGTAATCTCTAGCTGGTTACCCGCTTACTGGTAACCGGCGCGGGAAAACGGGGTTATTTCATTGAGGAAAACGGAACGCTGGCGTGCATAGCTGCAATTTGCCAATTTGCCGGTAGCCAGCGCACATCTTTCTTTGTGCGACGGTAAACGTTCTGAGCAACATTTAACATGGATCTGTTCGATGAGTGAGATAAGAGTGCGACTAAACGTGAGACAAGCTTCTCTCACTAACAACTCTATTGTAGTTGAGAGGTCATATAACAATAGATAACAATATCTTACTGTTGAAGGTCATATAACAATAGTTTAACATGAACGTTAATACAATGGCGGGGATTCTAATACAATGGCGGATATTGCATTATAAAACCATAAATATATTTTTTGATTGTTAAAAAATTAAAATTAAATCTTGTAATAAAATTTTTATTTTATTGTGATGGTAACATAAATTGTGAATGCGACTAAAATGAGGAATCTTACGAAACATAGCATTATCCCAAAAACCACTTTATTATTATATTCGAAAATATCTTATTAACAATCATTTTATAAAAGCTAATCAAACGAAAAACCTTCAACGTTGGTGATAAAGACGATACAGTACTTACAGTAAATGCCGTGGAAATCGTATTACGGTATTTACTTCTAGAGCACCTCCCCACGGCTAGGATTGTCTGAGGACCAAAATTTGTTATCTGTTCCTTGACGCGTTCAGATTCATCCATGGAATATCAACTGGCCTGTTTCAATAATTCCATCCACAAACCGTAAAAGAGTTTTAGAGTTATTTTCTTTTAATTTCTCCTTAATTTTATAAACCTTTCCAGCCAATTTCTTCATCTCTCTTAGCTTTCTTATCCCTCATCCTTCCCCCCCACTTAATTGGCTTCTCTTCAACATAGACAAAGTGAAACTGTACTAAAGTAAAACAAAGACAATTTGCTGAGAATGATTTAAATTGCCACCAACTTCAAATAGGGAGAAAGTAAGTTAGTTTCCTTACTTATACCATGATGTGCCGCGAGACGAGATGAGTCTTATGCAAAACACCCCAAGACGAATTTACTAAGATGAAAGCAGTAAAACTCCCCACCTTATATTTAAACCATCAACCGTATCATTAGATCACTATTGTAGAACATTACGCGATGAAGTTAATAAAATGGAATAAAAATATATATAATTCGAATGAAAGTCTTCTTACATTATTAACGACAATTAAAATTCTTAACACGGAGAGTACTTTAGAATTTGGATATGACTTTGAATATCAATTTAAAGTCGTTGGATTGAGTTGGAACTTGTCTTAGAGGCAGCTACGTCGTTCGCTCCGGCTTATGAATACAATTACGAGTTTCGCTGAGAAACCGGCTTAAAATTAAAACTGGATATCTTATAATGTGTAGACTCAATTAGCAAGTACACCAAGCAGTCAGTTCGGCAATGTGACTGATGAATCCAAGACGTAACAATAATAATGACAGCCATCCAAGTTGCGTTGAGAACTAGAGTGAGCCATGTGACCTACGTATATCCTCGTGGCACCTTTCCTTTGCATTTTTACAGCGCTTTCCTATCGAATGACATTATCGACGTAAAGGCGGTAAACCATTAATTTTAACTGCCTAAAATGAATAAAATTCAACGCGTTTAAATTATTCCAGCAAAACCGATCCAGCCCATTTTATGAACTGTTTTGATTATTATTGCAAGCGCCGTAAAAGGCACAATATCATGCACTATTATGATATACGTCGTCAAGTATAAATACCGCATCAAAACAAACAATGCCTTGAAGGTCGAGGGTGGGTTCATAAAAAGGAGAGGCCATATAAATATAATGTTGAAAGGAAAGATACAACATCGAGGCCACTAAAACGGGTCGAACCAATCGGATTTTGTGGGCGATAAAAGCAAATGCAATCATACGTCGGACATTCTCAGGTTACGCGGGTAAATAATAACTCGCGTTATTGTACGTTGGTTGCACTGGACATCGCACGGTGATTTAACAACCAAGATGGGGCTGGTTTTACACCACTTGGAGGCGGTTGTTGATAGTTGCGACACTAGCGCGGCGTAGCGGCAATATGGTTGACATACATTGTTTACCATTAGAAAAACTACCTCAAATTATAGTGCTACTTCTTTACCGGCAGAACCTGCGCGCGCATGTGTTTGCAGCAAGTAAGGATTCTTATACTGTGTTAATCTTAATACTATCATTATTTGTACAGGTATTGACTGACGTGAATTCTCAGCAGACAGCTCGCGATGTGTGTTGTCTATTGTTCAGTTTTAAGCTTAACACAAGAAAGAGTCAAAATTCGCGCCCACTAAACTCGAAGCTGTTAACATAAACAGCAAAATTCGTCAAGATGCCAACCTACAAAAAATGAATTACTGAAAAACAAAATTTGATTATTTTTTTAATTTAATTAAAACTTACACACGGATTTAAAAAATGTAAATGTTTTTAAAAAAATGTTAAAATAGTGTAATGTTTAAAGAATGTAATTGTTAGCTTCTGTGAAAATAACACCACTTCCGTCAAGAGTGTTAAGTGCAGTCTTCAATATAAAAGAAAACTTCGGTTTTATTACTACAATGTAAAATCCCAGCAATTTGTTCTTATCTGTTACAAAGATAACCAGGTGAAAAGTTTGCAAATCCTAGAGTACCTGTAAACAACCATAATTGTTATTTTAAAGGTAATTTCAGCGGTTTAACAACGAGTTTAGGTCATGTGAAAACACCTCAGGTCTCACGGCTTTTGATTTTATGTAACAACACGATAAAATAACAACCCAACAATTAAGCGGAAGAGCTAAAGAATAAATGGAGTAAGATTATTATCTCTACATCGTGGCAAGTCGACGATTGCAATTTAAAACAAGAGGTAGGTATACGAATCAAGAATAATAAACAGATAAAGGGCCGAGAGACCAGGCGAGAGCATTTCGACGGTAAAGCGAAAAGATCAAAAGTATCCCGAATATAAATACGAAATTCTTCTGTGTGGGAATTGGAGGAGAATATCATTGAATCTTGTTAAACAGAAAGAGGGTTGGAGTACCTAACGAAAATTCCGATAGTATTACTACACCGCTCTCGCTTTTCAATCCCTTGCGGGCGCAAAGCCTAGAGGAGGCGGGGGGCGCGGGGGGGGGGGGGGTGTCATCAGGGGAAGGGGGAAAAGCTTCACCGTTTATTTTTTCGCGACGGGCGAACGCACCGATTCTTTGCGATCTTTTTTACTACCTCTGTCGACACATTTTGGTTTGTTATTCGAACGCGAACGCAGCGAGATAAATTTCGTTAAAACACGATTTCGTGATATTATATATTCTCGTATGAAATACTGGTTCCGCAGGATTCCGCATTAAAAATACAAACGTGTGATTAGCCTCCAGGTTGTGACGTCAGGTTGCTACGGCAACCAACTACTGTGTGTGATTAGCCTCCAGGTTGTGACGTCAGGTAGCTATGGCAACCAACTACTGTGTGTGATTAGCCTCCAGGTTGTGACGTCAGGTAGCTATGGCAACCAACTACTGTGTGTGATTAGCCTCCAGGTTGTGACGTCAGGTTGCTACGGCAACCAACTACTGTGTGTGATTAGCCTCCAGGTTGTGACGTCAGGTCGCTATGGCAACCAACTACTGTGTGTGATTAGCCTCCAGGTTGTGACGTCAGGTCGCTATGGCAACCAACTACCCAACTACTGTGTGTGATTAGCCTCCAGGTTGTGACGTCAGGTTGGTACGGCAACCAACTACTGTGTGTGATTAGCCTCCAGGTTGTGACGTCAGGTCGCTATGGCAACCAACTACTGTGTGTGATTAGCCTCCAGGTTGTGACGTCAGGTCGCTACGGCAACCAACTACTGTGTGTGATTAGACTCCAGGTTGTGACGTCAGGTTGCTACGGCAACCAACTACTGTGTGTGATTAGCCTCCAGGTTGTGACGTCAGGTCGCTATGGCAACCAACTACTGTGTGTGATTAGCCTCCAGGTTGTGACGTCAGGTCTATATGGCAACCAACTACTGTGTGTGATTAGCCTCCAGGTTGTGACGTCAGGTAGCTATGGCAACCAACTACTGTGTGTGATTAGCCTCCAGGTTGTGACGTCAGGTCGCTATGGCAACCAACTACTGTGTGTGATTAGCCTCCAGGTTGTGACGTCAGGTCTATATGGCAACCAACTACTGTGTGTGATTAGCCTCCAGGTTGTGACGTCAGGTCGCTACGGCAACCAACTACTGTGTGTGATTAGCCTACAGGTTGTGACGTCAGGTCGCTATGGCAACCAACTACTGTGTGTGATTAGCCTCCAGGTTGTGACGTCAGGTCGCTACGGCAACCAACTACTGTGTGTGATTAGCCTCCAGGTTGTGACGTCAGGTCGCTACGGCAACCTACTACTGTGTGTGATTAGCCTACAGGTTGTGACGTCAGGTCGCTACGGCAACCTACTACTGTGTGTGATTAGCCTCCAGGTTGTGACGTCAGGCTGCTATGGCAACCAACTACTGTGTGTGATTAGCCTCCAGGTTGTAACGTCAGGTAGCTATGGCAACCAACTACTGTGTGTGATTAGCCTCCAGGTCGTGACGTCAGGCTGCTATGGCAACCAACTACTGTGGTGATTAGCCTCCAGGCTGTGACGTCAGGTCGCTATGGCAACCAACTACTGTGTGTGATTAGCCTCCAGGTTGTGACGTCAGGTCGCTATGGCAACCAACTACTGTGTGTGATTAGCCTCCAGGTTGTGACGTCAGGTCGCTACGGCAACCAACTACCCAACTACTGTGTGTGATTAGCCTCCAGGTTGTGACGTCAGGTCGCTATGGCAACCAACTACTGTGTGTGATTAGCCTCCAGGTTGTGACGTCAGGTCGCTACGGCAACCAACTACCCAACTACTGTGTGTGATTAGCCTCCAGGTTGTGACGTCAGGTCGCTATGGCAACCAACTACTGTGTGTGATTAGCCTCCAGGTTGTGACGTCAGGTCGCTACGGCAACCAACTACCCAACTACCCAACTACCCAACTACTGTGTGCGATTAGCCTCAACTGCAATGATAATATTAATCAAATGGTGGACACAGATAAACGTCCGATATTCAGTTTTTTTTAATTTTTTTTGTACCAATCCGAATTCAGGTGGGCTTGTTTATTCCACTAATTTGCTTATTTCTATCTAGATTCCAACCCAAACACTACCTTAGCAACACATTCATTTCACCGCGTTTATACCGTACTATTGCAATACTGGTGATACCAACAGACCAACAGTTTCCCTCCGAGACCCAAACGACTAATAATTACTCGGAAACATCACTTTTCAATTTCCCTCACGGACCAGCTACAAACCTGCCCCGGCCACTCAGTTTTTGCGGGCGACAGTGCACACATACATACAACATAGCCGCGCGTTTCACTGCCCAAAAAGCCGATGTGAATACCAAATTGAATCTCTAAAGCCAAGTCTGGGCTCAGCCGTAACAAGTAAATGTGGTCATTTGGCGCGGTGGTAATCCGAGGGCGACCGCAGAGCATTGTCTTCACGTGGGCCCGCACTATAAACCAGCCAGCCCGGAATATAATCATATTAAAAACGTATCAAACGGCGGATGAGGCCGAGTGAGGCGGTTCTTAGCTGTGGCCGCGTGGCCGACCCATCAGGCAAACGAGCGACGACAATGGGAACGTATTAATTGCAAAAAGGTCTTCATTCACAAATTAGGAAATCAAATACGGCTTACTTTAACGCGAACTGTTTGTTTCAATTATACTCTGCTTTATTAATACACTGCCACGTGGAAACAACAAGTTAAACAATAATAGAAAGATAACTAAATGGTTAAATGAAACAAATTTTTAAATAAATAATAAATGAGATGCCAATTTTAGCTGAAAGTAGTTTTTCAAGAATATGGTGGACAATTTGATATCACAACGTTATGCTCGGTTCCCATGCTTTTACGTAGGACTTTTACGATGTCCGAGGGCTGTGAGTAGGACTCAATCCCAGCACTGCCCTTTACGACTGAGGAAAACCTCGGACAAAACCTTCCGTCAGGACTGCCGGTGACCGGAATCGAACCGACCAATATCCAACCAATATCGACCAATATCCAACCAAAATGTGCATAAAATGAATCTTTGAAGGTCTCGAAGTACGTTTTAACAAGATAATCTCTGCAGCTACTTTCAAAGAGATACATTTTAACTTGGGATCATTATGCAATATTTCAAGAGAATTGTCCCAAAGAATTTGCAAATCGTTTTCTGCAAAATCCCTTTGTTGGTTATGACCTAAACTCTAGATTACGGCTAATCTAGGCGATTAAAGTTTGGGGAAATTCGGTTCGGCCTAAGTACGTCTGCTCATAAGTTATTATTAATATTGTTGGGAAGAAACTTCCAGGGAAGTATTTTGGAGTTCACCCTAAACATTTTACCTAAAATAAACAATACGTGGGACAATATAAACATAGCTTCTCCAGGTTCCAGCCCTGAATAGAAACATTTGCATGGCAGTTGTCAACACTTCGTACCGTGTCTTTAAAGATGAAACTGAACTATCATTGCAGTTGTCAACACTTCGTAGGCCCGCTGATCCGCACCTACACTTGTTCAACTTGCCAGTGCAGCTAGCCTGCTGGGTAGGCCCACTGTGTGCGTAGCGGCGCGTCTTTCAATGTATTCTCTCCCTCTAGTTTATTGCTTTGAGCACCGGTAACGCGCGCCAGGGAAATACGGATGATTGAGATCAAAGAAGGCTAAACTCGCGTGTCCACTGAAAAGTGCACACACACACGCACTCACACGCACACTCACGCGTACACGCACACGCACACACTCACGTGAATAAAAGGGAATAATAAATCGGCAGACAGATTGAAACCCAGTTTAGTCGTCTAAATTGCCAATTTGTGCTGGATTTCATTGCGAATATATATCATCGTTCGAAGAATAATTGTGTTACGAAGGTTATAGAATTTTAAAATGATTATGAACGTTCATAATAGAAATAATTCCCGATACGCTTTGATGCAGGTAAAATACTTCAAACAATGGGAAAATGAGAAAATATTATTCTTTCGGTAAATAGATTGGAAAAGCCAATTGAAGATTAGATTTCAAAATGAAACTAGACATGTCGGAGGGGATCGGATATAAAACTGAAATGGCTAAAAAACAGTCCATGCAGAGAAGTGAACAGATCGGTGCATACGGTAATATGCGATTTGATATCAAATCAGTTGTAATAAAAATGTGTTGAGTATTGCACGACATCATGAGTAAAAGAAGATGAAAGCTAATAAGATGTAATTTTATAAATTCAGTTGAAACTCGAAAGGCAAAGGAGGTTGACATTTCCAAAAACGCACTTTGAATGATACTTATTATACCTAAGCTAAACTTGTATTGTGTTATGTCTGTTATGAAGAAGTTAATCAAGTCAAAAATGTAAATTAGCCCTTACACTATACTTACAAGAGATATACTTGAATTAATAACAATAATGACACTGGATATTGTTATTACCTCTGTAACAGCTACCAATCAAATGTTCGAAAACCCCAATGAATAATTAATGCAAGGTAAATAAAGTAAACCCAACGACATAAATCGAGTGACATTAGTTTAGTTTGATTTATGTGTGAAACCTGATGAAACCCGGCAGACTGCAGAAACAGGACGCTCGCCATTATGGTGACAAAGCGCACCCGATCACCTAGATTATCATTTAATAGAACCCGACTCAAATATGTGACTCGCGGAGGGGGAAAAATCCCGTATGTGTCAAAAGAAAAATGTAAGAGATTTCTCAATATGATGTTAATATGAAGAATTGAATAATCTTTTCTCGAATTTCATATCCACTAACATTTTCTCTGGCAGATCGACGTTGGAGATGGTATTCGGGCAGGCCTAGTGATTCCAGAGGGCCAGCCTGCATCCTTGCACGCAGTACACATCCCTCTAGTCTCTACTCTATACTCTGTACGCTACGTCGCTTCTTTCCTCCACCGGGAGCGCTAGTGGCAGCCGACTAGCTGTGCTGGGAGGGCATACGCATCGTCTAGGTTCACTGACGCTTCTTTCCTCCACCAGGAGCGCTAGTGGCAGCCGACGAGCTGTGCTGGGAGGGCATACGCATCGTCTAGTTTCACTGACACGTCGCTTCTTTCCTCCACCGGGAGCGCTAGTGGCAGCCGACGAGCTGTGATGGGAGGGCATACGCATCGTCTAGTTTCACTGACACGTCGCTTCTTTCCTCCACCGGGAGCGCTAGTGGCAGCCGACGAGCTGTGATGGGAGGGCATACGCATCGTCTAGGTTCACTGACGCTTCTTTCCTCCACCAGGAGCGCTAGTGGCAGCCGACGAGCTGTGCTGGGAGGGCATACGCATCGTCTAGGTTCACTGACGCTTCTTTCCTCCACCGGGAGCGCTAGTGGCAGCCGACGAGCTGTGCTGGGAGGGCATACGCATCGTCTAGGTTCACTGACGCTTCTTTCCTCCACCGGGAGCGCTAGTGGCAGCCGACGAGCTGTGCTGGGAGGGCATACGCATCGTCTAGGTTCACTGACGCTTCTTTCCTCCACCGGGAGCGCTAGTGGCAGCCGACGAGCTGTGCTGGGAGGGCATACGCATCGTCTAGGTTCACTGACGCTTCTTTCCTCCACCGGGAGCGCTAGTGGCAGCCGACGAGCTGTGCTGGGAGGGCATACGCATCGTCTAGATTCACTGACGCTTCTTTCCTCCACCGGAAGCGCTAGTGGCAGCCCACGAGCTGTGCTGGGAGGGCATACGCATCGTCTAGATTCACTGACGCTTCTTTCCTCCACCGGAAGCGCTAGTGGCAGCCCACGAGCTGTGCTGGGAGGGCATACGCATCGTCTAGGTTCACTGACACGTGTTCTCTACGTCGCTTCTTTCCTCCACCGGGAGCGCTAGTGGCAGCCGACGAGCTGTGCTGGGAGGGCATACGCATCGTCTAGGTTCACTGACGCTTCTTTCCTCCACCGGGAGCGCTAGTGGCAGCCGACGAGCTGTGCTGGGAGGGCATACGCATACGCATCGTCTAGGTTCACTGACGCTTCTTTCCTCCACCGGGAGCGCTAGTGGCAGCTGACTAGCTGTGCTGGGAGGGCATACGCATACGCATCGTCTAGGTTCACTGACGCTTCTTTCCTCCCCGGGAGCGCTAGTGGCAGCCGACTAGCTGTGCTGGGAGGGCATACGCATACGCATCGTCTAGGTTCACTGACGCTTCTTTCCTCCACCGGGAGCGCTAGTGGCAGCCGACTAGCTGTGCTGGGAGGGCATACGCATACGCATCGTCTAGGTTCACTGACGCTTCTTTCCTCCCCGGGAGCGCTAGTGGCAGCCGACTAGCTGTGCTGGGAGGGCATACGCATACGCATCGTCTAGGTTCACTGACGCTTCTTTCCTCCCCGGGAGCGCTAGTGGCAGCCGACGAGCTGTGCTGGGAGGGCATACGCATCGTCTAGGTTCACTGACGCTTCTTTCCTCCCCGGGAGCGCTAGTGGCAGCCGACTAGCTGTGCTGGGAGGGCATACGCATACGCATCGTCTAGGTTCACTGACGCTTCTTTCCTCCCCGGGAGCGCTAGTGGCAGCCGACGAGCTGTGCTGGGAGGGCATACGCATACGCATCGTCTAGGTTCACTGACGCTTCTTTCCTCCCCGGGAGCGCTAGTGGCAGCCGACTAGCTGTGCTGGGAGGGCATACGCATACGCATCGTCTAGGTTCACTGACGCTTCTTTCCTCCCCGGGAGCGCTAGTGGCAGCCGACTAGCTGTGCTGGGAGGGCATACGCATACGCATCGTCTAGGTTCACTGACGCTTCTTTCCTCCCCGGGAGCGCTAGTGGCAGCCGACGAGCTGTGCTGGGAGGGCATACGCATCGTCTAGGTTCACTGACGCTTCTTTCCTCCCCGGGAGCGCT
Source organism: Isoperla grammatica (assembly GCA_945910005.1). NCBI lineage: Eukaryota > Metazoa > Arthropoda > Insecta > Plecoptera > Perlodidae > Isoperla > Isoperla grammatica. The sequence goes on along the minus strand of OX246743.1, from coordinate 5,249,323 downwards.
AGTGGCAGCCGACTAGCTGTGCTGGGAGGGCATACGCATACGCATCGTCTAGGTTCACTGACGCTTCTTTCCTCCCCGGGAGCGCTAGTGGCAGCCGACGAGCTGTGCTGGACCCGTATTCTGTAACTTTTTTTCGTAGGTCCTGATATGGTTTCTGCCTGAATTCGACGTTGATCGGATATTTGCGATTTTGTAACTTTTTTGGTGCCCGTTTCCGCCTGAATCCATTTCCGTGGTCCTAATATGGTTTCAGTAGCTTTTTTACTGGTGAAACGAAATCAGCCGTAATATTAAGCATGGATAATAACTGTTGACGCGTGATATTGTACTGTAAACTGCATTCAATAATTATGTTCCATTATAATGAGTGAAAAACAACAATAAACAACGTATTTACTGTTCATTTGAGGCAGTCTTTATTATTCGAAAATCTCAGCCGGCGCCGCGGTCTAGTGACGCCCGCCATTAGAGAAATATTACGTAAACAACTCTAGCCTAGGCCTATTGTATCACTAGGACTGCCGTATTACTAGGCCGATACATATAAATTCAGTGTTAAGACATAATAAGATATTGGCGTAGGCCTAGGCATTACCTTGTATGCTTTCTAGAACATAGAGAAATTCCTAGAATAGAGAAATATGGCATTCTAGGTTGCTTCTTGTGTTGTAAAAGACGCGTTCATGTAACTGTGTAGGGTTATGTTTGTTTTGATTGGAGCCGTGTTGCAGTTTGGTTGCAGTGATCACGGCCCTCTAAATCGTGATATTGTCTGTTTCTGATTGGCTTAAAGCCTCGGTGGCTCAGTCGCCTTGTGATGTCCTCCCAAAGCGTACATACACATTTCAGGCGCTGTTATAGAATCGCTATTTTGTTCATCTTTGGCGACGGCTGAAACGGGCAAATAATTTCTGCCTGCATTCGTTTCGGCTGCTTTCATTTCAGGCAGAAATGGGAAAGTTACCGAATAGGGGTCCTGGGAGGGCATACGCATACGCATCGTCTAGGTTCACTGACGCTTCTTTCCTCCCCGGGAGCGCTAGTGGCAGCCGACGAGCTGTGCTGGGAGGGCATACGCATCGTCTAGGTTCACTGACGCTTCTTTCCTCCCCGGGAGCGCTAGTGGCAGCCGACGAGCTGTGCTGGGAGGGCATACGCATCGTCTAGATTCACTGACGCTTCTTTCCTCCACCGGGAGCGCTAGTGGCAGCCGACGAGCTGTGCTGGGAGGGCATACGCATCGTCTAGGTTCACTGACGCTTCTTTCCTCCCCGGGAGCGCTAGTGGCAGCTGACTAGCTGTGCTGGGAGGGCATACGCATCGTCTAGGTTCACTGACGCTTCTTTCCTCCCCGGGAGCGCTAGTGGCAGCTGACTAGCTGTGCTGGGAGGGCATACGCATCGTCTAGGTTCACTGACGCTTCTTTCCTCCACCGGGAGCGCTAGTGGCAGCCGACGAGCTGTGATGGGAGGGCATACGCATCGTCTAGGTTCACTGACGCTTCTTTGCTCCACCGGGAGCGCTAGTGGCAGCCGACGAGCTGTGATGGGAGGGCATACGCATCGTCTAGGTTCACTGACGCTTCTTTCCTCCACCGGGAGCGCTAGTGGCAGCCGACGTGTTGTGCTGGGTGGGCATACGCATCGTCTAGGTTCACTGACACGTCGCTTCTTTCCTCCACCGGGAGCGCTAGTGGCAGCCGACTAGCTGTGCTGGGAGGGCATACGCATACGCATCGTCTAGGTTCACTGACACGTCGCTTCTTTCCTCCACCGGGAGCGCTAGTGGCAGCTGACGAGCTGTGCTGGGAGGGCATACGCATCGTCTAGATTCACTGACGCTTCTTTCCTCCACCGGGAGCGCTAGTGGCAGCCGACGAGCTGTGATGGGAGGGCATACGCATACGCATCGTCTAGATTCACTGACACGTCGCTTCTTTCCTCCACCGGGAGCGCTAGTGGCAGCCGACTAGCTGTGCTGGGAGGGCATACGCATACGCATCGTCTAGATTCACTGACGCTTCTTTCCTCCACCGGGAGCGCTAGTGGCAGCCGACGAGCTGTGCTGGGAGGGCATACGCATCGTCTAGGTTCACTGACGCTTCTTTCCTCCACCGGGAGCGCTAGTGGCAGCCGACGAGCTGTGCTGGGAGGGCATACGCATCGTCTAGGTTCACTGACGCTTCTTTCCTCCACCGGGAGCGCTAGTGGCAGCCGACGAGCTGTGCTGGGAGGGCATACGCATCGTCTAGATTCACTGACGCTTCTTTCCTCCACCGGAAGCGCTAGTGGCAGCCCACGAGCTGTGCTGGGAGGGCATACGCATCGTCTAGATTCACTGACGCTTCTTTCCTCCACCGGAAGCGCTAGTGGCAGCCCACGAGCTGTGCTGGGAGGGCATACGCATCGTCTAGGTTCACTGACACGTGTTCTCTACGTCGCTTCTTTCCTCCACCGGGAGCGCTAGTGGCAGCCGACGAGCTGTGCTGGGAGGGCATACGCATCGTCTAGGTTCACTGACGCTTCTTTCCTCCACCGGGAGCGCTAGTGGCAGCCGACGAGCTGTGCTGGGAGGGCATACGCATACGCATCGTCTAGGTTCACTGACGCTTCTTTCCTCCACCGGGAGCGCTAGTGGCAGCTGACTAGCTGTGCTGGGAGGGCATACGCATACGCATCGTCTAGGTTCACTGACGCTTCTTTCCTCCCCGGGAGCGCTAGTGGCAGCCGACTAGCTGTGCTGGGAGGGCATACGCATACGCATCGTCTAGGTTCACTGACGCTTCTTTCCTCCACCGGGAGCGCTAGTGGCAGCCGACTAGCTGTGCTGGGAGGGCATACGCATACGCATCGTCTAGGTTCACTGACGCTTCTTTCCTCCCCGGGAGCGCTAGTGGCAGCCGACTAGCTGTGCTGGGAGGGCATACGCATACGCATCGTCTAGGTTCACTGACGCTTCTTTCCTCCCCGGGAGCGCTAGTGGCAGCCGACGAGCTGTGCTGGGAGGGCATACGCATCGTCTAGGTTCACTGACGCTTCTTTCCTCCCCGGGAGCGCTAGTGGCAGCCGACTAGCTGTGCTGGGAGGGCATACGCATACGCATCGTCTAGGTTCACTGACGCTTCTTTCCTCCCCGGGAGCGCTAGTGGCAGCCGACGAGCTGTGCTGGGAGGGCATACGCATACGCATCGTCTAGGTTCACTGACGCTTCTTTCCTCCCCGGGAGCGCTAGTGGCAGCCGACTAGCTGTGCTGGGAGGGCATACGCATACGCATCGTCTAGGTTCACTGACGCTTCTTTCCTCCCCGGGAGCGCTAGTGGCAGCCGACTAGCTGTGCTGGGAGGGCATACGCATACGCATCGTCTAGGTTCACTGACGCTTCTTTCCTCCCCGGGAGCGCTAGTGGCAGCCGACGAGCTGTGCTGGGAGGGCATACGCATCGTCTAGGTTCACTGACGCTTCTTTCCTCCCCGGGAGCGCTAGTGGCAGCCGACTAGCTGTGCTGGGAGGGCATACGCATACGCATCGTCTAGGTTCACTGACGCTTCTTTCCTCCCCGGGAGCGCTAGTGGCAGCCGACGAGCTGTGCTGGACCCGTATTCTGTAACTTTTTTTCGTAGGTCCTGATATGGTTTCTGCCTGAATTCGACGTTGATCGGATATTTGCGATTTTGTAACTTTTTTGGTGCCCGTTTCCGCCTGAATCCATTTCCGTGGTCCTAATATGGTTTCAGTAGCTTTTTTACTGGTGAAACGAAATCAGCCGTAATATTAAGCATGGATAATAACTGTTGACGCGTGATATTGTACTGTAAACTGCATTCAATAATTATGTTCCATTATAATGAGTGAAAAACAACAATAAACAACGTATTTACTGTTCATTTGAGGCAGTCTTTATTATTCGAAAATCTCAGCCGGCGCCGCGGTCTAGTGACGCCCGCCATTAGAGAAATATTACGTAAACAACTCTAGCCTAGGCCTATTGTATCACTAGGACTGCCGTATTACTAGGCCGATACATATAAATTCAGTGTTAAGACATAATAAGATATTGGCGTAGGCCTAGGCATTACCTTGTATGCTTTCTAGAACATAGAGAAATTCCTAGAATAGAGAAATATGGCATTCTAGGTTGCTTCTTGTGTTGTAAAAGACGCGTTCATGTAACTGTGTAGGGTTATGTTTGTTTTGATTGGAGCCGTGTTGCAGTTTGGTTGCAGTGATCACGGCCCTCTAAATCGTGATATTGTCTGTTTCTGATTGGCTTAAAGCCTCGGTGGCTCAGTCGCCTTGTGATGTCCTCCCAAAGCGTACATACACATTTCAGGCGCTGTTATAGAATCGCTATTTTGTTCATCTTTGGCGACGGCTGAAACGGGCAAATAATTTCTGCCTGCATTCGTTTCGGCTGCTTTCATTTCAGGCAGAAATGGGAAAGTTACCGAATAGGGGTCCTGGGAGGGCATACGCATACGCATCGTCTAGGTTCACTGACGCTTCTTTCCTCCCCGGGAGCGCTAGTGGCAGCCGACGAGCTGTGCTGGGAGGGCATACGCATCGTCTAGGTTCACTGACGCTTCTTTCCTCCCCGGGAGCGCTAGTGGCAGCCGACGAGCTGTGCTGGGAGGGCATACGCATCGTCTAGATTCACTGACGCTTCTTTCCTCCACCGGGAGCGCTAGTGGCAGCCGACGAGCTGTGCTGGGAGGGCATACGCATCGTCTAGGTTCACTGACGCTTCTTTCCTCCCCGGGAGCGCTAGTGGCAGCTGACTAGCTGTGCTGGGAGGGCATACGCATCGTCTAGGTTCACTGACGCTTCTTTCCTCCCCGGGAGCGCTAGTGGCAGCTGACTAGCTGTGCTGGGAGGGCATACGCATCGTCTAGGTTCACTGACGCTTCTTTCCTCCACCGGGAGCGCTAGTGGCAGCCGACGAGCTGTGATGGGAGGGCATACGCATCGTCTAGGTTCACTGACGCTTCTTTGCTCCACCGGGAGCGCTAGTGGCAGCCGACGAGCTGTGATGGGAGGGCATACGCATCGTCTAGGTTCACTGACGCTTCTTTCCTCCACCGGGAGCGCTAGTGGCAGCCGACGTGTTGTGCTGGGTGGGCATACGCATCGTCTAGGTTCACTGACACGTCGCTTCTTTCCTCCACCGGGAGCGCTAGTGGCAGCCGACTAGCTGTGCTGGGAGGGCATACGCATACGCATCGTCTAGGTTCACTGACACGTCGCTTCTTTCCTCCACCGGGAGCGCTAGTGGCAGCTGACGAGCTGTGCTGGGAGGGCATACGCATCGTCTAGATTCACTGACGCTTCTTTCCTCCACCGGGAGCGCTAGTGGCAGCCGACGAGCTGTGATGGGAGGGCATACGCATACGCATCGTCTAGATTCACTGACACGTCGCTTCTTTCCTCCACCGGGAGCGCTAGTGGCAGCCGACTAGCTGTGCTGGGAGGGCATACGCATACGCATCGTCTAGATTCACTGACGCTTCTTTCCTCCACCGGGAGCGCTAGTGGCAGCCGACGAGCTGTGCTGGGAGGGCATACGCATACGCATCGTCTAGATTCACTGACACGTCGCTTCTTTCCTCCACCGGGAGCGCTAGTGGCAGCTGACGAGCTGTGCTGGGAGGGCATACGCATCGTCTAGATTCACTGACGCTTCTTTCCTCCACCGGGAGCGCTAGTGGCAGCTGACGAGCTGTGCTGGGAGGGCATACGCATACGCATCGTCTAGATTCACTGACGCTTCTTTCCTCCACCGGGAGCGCTAGTGGCAGCTGACGAGCTGTGCTGGGAGGGCATACGCATCCGCATCGTCTAGGTTCATTGACACGTCGCTTCTTTCCTCCACCGGGAGCGCTAGTGGCAGCTGACGAGCTGTGCTGGGAGGGCATACGCATACGCATCGTCTAGGTTCACTGACACGTCGCTTCTTTCCTCCACCGGGAGCGCTAGTGGCAGCCGACGAGCTGTGCTGGGAGGGCATACGCATTGTCTAGGTTCACTGACGCTTCTTTCCTCCACCGGGAGCGCTAGTGGCAGCTGACGAGCTGTGCTGGGAGGGCATACGCATACGCATCGTCTAGATTCACTGACGCTTCTTTCCTCCACCGGGAGCGCTAGTGGCAGCTGACGAGCTGTGCTGGGAGGGCATACGCATCCGCATCGTCTAGGTTCATTGACACGTCGCTTCTTTCCTCCACCGGGAGCGCTAGTGGCAGCTGACGAGCTGTGCTGGGAGGGCATACGCATCGTCTAGATTCACTGACGCTTCTTTCCTCCACCGGGAGCGCTAGTGGCAGCTGACGAGCTGTGCTGGGAGGGCATACGCATACGCATCGTCTAGATTCACTGACACGTCGCTTCTTTCCTCCACCGGGAGCGCTAGTGGCAGCTGACGAGCTGTGCTGGGAGGGCATACGCATCGTCTAGATTCACTGACGCTTCTTTCCTCCACCGGGAGCGCTAGTGGCAGCTGACGAGCTGTGCTGGGAGGGCATACGCATACGCATCGTCTAGATTCACTGACGCTTCTTTTCTCCACCGGGAGCGCTAGTGGCAGCTGACGAGCTGTGCTGGGAGGGCATACGCATCCGCATCGTCTAGGTTCATTGACACGTCGCTTCTTTCCTCCACCGGGAGCGCTAGTGGCAGCTGACGAGCTGTGCTGGGAGGGCATACGCATACGCATCGTCTAGGTTCACTGACACGTCGCTTCTTTCCTCCACCGGGAGCGCTAGTGGCAGCCGACGAGCTGTGCTGGGAGGGCATACGCATTGTCTAGGTTCACTGACGCTTCTTTCCTCCACCGGGAGCGCTAGTGGCAGCCGACGAGCTGCGCTGGGAAGGCATACGCATCGTCTAGATTCACTGACGCTTCTTTCCTCCACCGGGAGCGCTAGTGGCAGCCGACGAGCTGTGCTGGGAGGGCATACGCATCGTCTAGGTTCACTGACACGTCGCTTCTTTCCTCCACCGGGAGCGCTAGTGGCAGCCGACGAGCTGTGCTGGGAGGGCATACGCATCGTCTAGGTTCACTGACGCTTCTTTCCTCCACCGGGAGCGCTAGTGGCAGCCGACGAGCTGTGCTGGGAAGGCATACGCATCGTCTAGATTCACTGACGCTTCTTTCCTCCACCGGGAGCGCTAGTGGCAGCCGACGAGCTGTGCTGGGAGGGCATACGCATTGTCTAGGTTCACTGACGCTTCTTTGCTCCACCAGGAGCGCTAGTGGCAGCCGACGAGCTGTGCTGGGAGGGCATACGCATCGTCTAGGTTCACTGACGCTTCTTTGCTCCACCAGGAGCGCTAGTGGCAGCCGACGAGCTGTGCTGGGAGGGCATACGCATCGTCTAGGTTCACTGACACGTCGCTTCTTTCCTCCACCGGGAGCGCTAGTGGCAGCCGACTAGCTGTGCTGGGAGGGCATACGCAGCGTCTAGATTCACTGACGCTTCTTTCCTCCACCGGGAGCGCTAGTGGCAGCCGACGAGCTGTGCTGGGAGGGCATACGCATCGTCTAGATTCACTGACGCTTCTTTCCTCCACCGGCAGCGCTAGTGGCAGCCGACGCGGCCGGAATTAGCATCGCAGATGACGCCTTCCCGTACAATGAAACTGGCAGATCTCGAAATCTTTGTACGATTCTCATCAGTTCATAATACCCTTCTACCAGTTCTACATTTGTGTTGATGGGGAAAGAAAGGAAAAGCTCAAGAGAATTTTATTTCTTCTCGTTCGCTTTTTATTTTTTTCTTGATAAAGAAAGAAGTAACCAATGATTCGACACTAAAGCTCTACTTTCGCGGTTTGTTTTTTAGTTTGCCAGTACCATCTCTTTAAATGTAAGTGTTGTAACCATATACTCCAAAACAATTTAAGGCGCACGTATATGAGTCTCGGTGTACTTAAAATAATATTATTATTATTAATAATAAAAATAATCAACATAATAATAATAATAATAATAATAATAATAATAATAATAATAATAATAATAATAATAATAATAATAATAATAATAATAATAATAATAATAATAATAATAATAATAATAATAATAATAATAATAATAATAATAATAATAATAATAATAATAATAATAATAATAATAATAATAATAATAATAATAATAATAATAATAATAATAATAATAATCCTCCCAAAAACTGATCCAATTCTATACACATGTATTGTTACCGCAATCGAAACAACAAAGTAAACAACGGTGTCCTTGAGAACAAAAGTGCCAGCCCCCCCCCCCCCCCCCCCCCCTCATAAAGTCAACAAAGATTCAGCTCGCCCTTTATAAGAACTACCGCCTTCAGACGCGCAGATTCCCTAGTTCATTCCCTCCAACCTTGTTTCAAATCTCTATTTACTTTTCATTATGTATGCTCCGCTAGGTCCCATCTTTTTCTCTAGTGTTCATTAAAGTCCCCTATCATCCGTTGTACTAATCAGGGCATCGACTTGACTCATTTGTCTATCCATCTTTGTGCATCTCACTTGAACCTTGTAGTCGGAGCCCGGGGTTACGGCTACGAGAGGGCGGCACCTGTCTATCCATCTTTGTGCATCTCACTTGAACCTTGTAGTCGGAGCCCGGGGCTACGGCTACGAGATAATAGGGCGGCACCTGTCTATCCATCTTTGTGCATCTCACTTGAACCTTGTAGTCGGAGCCCGGGGCTACGGCTACGAGATAATAGGGCGGCACCTGTCTATCCATCTTTGTGCATCTCACTTGAACCTTGTAGTCGGAGCCCGGGGCTACGGCTACGAGATAATAGGGCGGCACCTGTCTATCCATCTTTGTGCATCTCACTTGAACCTTGTAGTCGGAGCCCGGGGCTACGGCTACGAGATAATAGGGCGGCACCTGTCTATCCATCTTTGTGCATCTCACTTGAATCTCGTAGTCGGAGCCCGGGGCTACGGCTACGAGATAATAGGGCGGCACCTGTCTATCCATCTTTGTGCATCTCACTTGAACCTTGTAGTCGGTGTCTGGGGCTACGGCTACGAGATAATTGGGCGGCACCTGCCAATCTTTCAGTAGCACAGATGCGTTTTATGTTTCATGTTTAGGCACCATTTGTTCTATAAAGTTTGTGTGTTATATAAATTATGTATTCGTATTCAGTGTAATTGGTTCTCGTTTTTATATTGATTATCATTCTGGTTCAATTAGTAACAAGTTTGACTGCAGAGACCGAAGTTGTTGATAAAGGTTCCACTAGACTTAAGATTTCCTTAGTTTGGCCATGGATTTATAATAGTACCTCCATGGCTGTTCCCCTCCATTGATACGTGACAACCTGACAAAATCATATCAAATATATTTATATAATATCATATTATTTGTAATCAGTCATATTTGTTATTTTGGGCAGTGGTCACATAAATAAGGGGTGGAGCTTCAAACTATGTCAAACTAAATATATCTACACTCTACTAGTACGAAATGGAGAAATTTGCATTTGACTGATTGAAAACAAAAGGGATGTGAAAGGTATGAATGCCTGAATAAGCTAATGCATGGGTCTCGATTACCCTCACTGCCGCAACACAACTCTGAGCCCCGTAACTTGTCAGTCTGAGGCAATAATTAATATCAAATTGTTTGGATGGAGCGTTGACTCGGAGCTGCCACAGCAGGCAGAAGAAAATAAATTTCACAAATGTGTTTCTAACGTATTTTTAGTGAGACGAGTTCTCCCGTTGTGTGCTTCGGCCGATGATGCTTCTTTGCCAAGATTAAACGAAGACATTTTCATTTTCTCAGTTTCTTTTCACCCCTCCCTACTTTGTATAAACCTCGTTATACATATTCGCTACCTTCCATTTATTTTACTCTTCATAATCCCTCACGAAAAGAAGAAACCCCTTTCTTTGAGCCACCCCAGGTTACCTTAGAAACATGTCGATCGCGCCGACTGCGTAATAAACTTACGCGTGAGAGCACGACAGACAAGGATTTATTCTACATCTACATTTAGTATGTATACAGTGAGCCATGTGCTCAAGTGTATGAGCGCACAAGACATAGCAAGTTGAACCTGCATTTAGTATGTATACAGTGAGCTATGTGCTCAAGTGTATGAGCGCACAAGACATAGCAAGTTGAACCTGCATTTAGTATGTATACAGTGAGCTATGTGCTCAAGTGTATGAGCGCACAAGACAGAGCAAGTTGAACCTGCATTTAGTATGTATACAGTGAGCTATGTGCTCAAGTGTATGAGCGCACAAGACAGAGCAAGATGAACCTGCATTTAGTATGTATACAGTGAGTCATGTGCTCAAGTGTATGAGCGCACAAGACATAGCAAGTTGAACCTGCATTTAGTATGTATACAGTGAGCTATGTGCTCAAGTGTATGAGCGCACAAGACATAGCAAGTTGAACCTGCATTTAGTATGTATACAGTGAGCTATGTGCTCAAGTGTATGAGCGCACAAGACAGAGCAAGATGAACCTGCATTTAGTATGTATACAGTGAGTCATGTGCTCAAGTGTATGAGCGCACAAGACATAGCAAGTTGAACCTGCATTTAGTATGTATACAGTGAGTCATGTGCTCAAGTGTATGAGCGCACAAGACAGAGCAAGATGAACCTGCATTTAGTATGTATACAGTGAGTCATGTGCTCAAGTGTATGAGCGCACAAGACAGAGCAAGATGAACCTGCATTTAGTATGTATACAGTGAGCTATGTGCTCAAGTGTATGAGCGCACAAGACAGAGCAAGATGAACCTGCATTTAGTATGTATACAGTGAGTCATGTGCTCAAGTGTATGAGCGCACAAGACATAGCACGTTGAACCTGCATTTAGTATGTATACAGTGAGCTATGTGCTCAAGTGTATGAGCGCACAAGACATAACAAGTTGAACCTGCATTTAGTATGTATACAGTGAGCTATGTGCTCAAGTGTATGAGCGCACAAGACAGAGCAAGATGAACCTGCATTTAGTATGTATACAGTGAGTCATGTGCTCAAGTGTATGAGCGCACAAGACATAGCAAGTTGAACCTGCATTTAGTATGTATACAGTGAGTCATGTGCTCAAGTGTATGAGCGCACAAGACAGAGCAAGATGAACCTGCATTTAGTATGTATACAGTGAGTCATGTGCTCAAGTGTATGAGCGCACAAGACAGAGCAAGATGAACCTGCATTTAGTATGTATACAGTGAGTCATGTGCTCAAGTGTATGAGCGCACAAGACAGAGCAAGATGAACCTGCATTTAGTATGTATACAGTGAGTCATGTGCTCAAGTGTATGAGAGCACAAGACAGAGCAAGATGAACCTGCATTTAGTATGTATACAGTGAGCTATGTGCTCAAGTGTATGAGCGCACAAGACATAGCAAGTTGAACCTGCATTTAGTATGTATACAGTGAGCTATGTGCTCAAGTGTATGAGCGCACAAGACAGAGCAAGATGAACCTGCATTTAGTATGTATACAGTGAGCTATGTGCTCAAGTGTATGAGCGCACAAGACAGAGCAAGATGAACCTGCATTTAGTATGTATACAGTGAGTCATGTGCTCAAGTGTATGAGCGCACAAGACAGAGCAAGTTGAACCTGCATTTAGTATGTATACAGTGAGTCATGTGCTTAAGTGTATGAGCGCACAAGACAGAGCAAGATGAACCTGCATTTAGTATGTATACAGTGAGCTATGTGCTCAAGTGTATGAGCGCACAAGACAGAGCAAGATGAACCTGCATTTAGTATGTATACAGTGAGCTATGTGCTCAAGTGTATGAGCGCACAAGACAGAGCAAGATGAACCTGCATTTAGTATGTATACAGTGAGCTATGTGCTCAAGTGTATGAGCGCACAAGACAGAGCAAGATGAACCTGCATTTAGTATGTATACAGTGAGTCATGTGCTCAAGTGTATGAGCGCACAAGACAGAGCAAGATGAACCTGCATTTAGTATGTATACAGTGAGTCATGTGCTCAAGTGTATGAGCGCACAAGACAGAGCAAGATGAACCTGCATTTAGTATGTATACAGTGAGTCATGTGCTCAAGTGTATGAGCGCACAAGACAGAGCAAGATGAACCTGCATTTAGTATGTATACAGTGAGTCATGTGCTCAAGTGTATGAGCGCACAAGACATAGCAAGTTGAACCTGCATTTAGTATGTATACAGTGAGCTATGTGCTCAAGTGTATGAGCGCACAAGACAGAGCAAGATGAACCTGCATTTAGTATGTATACAGTGAGTCATGTGCTCAAGTGTATGAGCGCACAAGACAGAGCAAGTTGAACCTGCATTTAGTATGTATACAGTGAGCTATGTGCTCAAGTGTATGAGCGCACAAGACAGAGCAAGTTGAACCTGCATTTAGTATGTATACAGTGAGCTATGTGCTCAAGTGTATGAGCGCACAAGACAGAGCAAGTTGAACCTGCATTTAGTATGTATACAGTGAGCTATGTGCTCAAGTGTATGAGCGCACAAGACAGAGCAAGTTGAACCTGCATTTAGTATGTATACAGTGAGCTATGTGCTCAAGTGTATGAGCGCACAAGACAGAGCAAGATGAACCTGCATTTAGTATGTATACAGTGAGTGGTGTGCTCAAGTGTATGAGCGCACAAGACATAGCACGTTGAACCTGCATTTAGTATGTATACAGTGAGCTATGTGCTCAAGTGTATGAGCGCACAAGACAGAGCAAGTTGAACCTGCATTTAGTATGTATACAGTGAGCTATGTGCTCAAGTGTATGAGCGCACAAGACAGAGCAAGATGAACCTGCATTTAGTATGTATACAGTGAGTCATGTGCTCAAGTGTATGAGCGCACAAGACAGAGCAAGTTGAACCTGCATTTAGTATGTATACAGTGAGCTATGTGCTCAAGTGTATGAGCGCACAAGACATAGCAAGTTGAACCTGCATTTAGTATGTATACAGTGAGCTATGTGCTCAAGTGTATGAGCGCACAAGACAGAGCAAGATGAACCTGCATTTAGTATGTATACAGTTAGCTATGTGCTCAAGTGTATGAGCGCACAAGACAGAGCAAGATGAACCTGCATTTAGTATGTATACAGTGAGCTATGTGCTCAAGTGTATGAGCGCACAAGACAGAGCAAGATGAACCTGCATTTAGTATGTATACAGTGAGCTATGTGCTCAAGTGTATGAGCGCACAAGACATAGCAAGTTGAACCTGCATTTAGTATGTATACAGTGAGCTATGTGCTCAAGTGTATGAGCGCACAAGACAGAGCAAGATGAACCTGCATTTAGTATGTATACAGTGAGCTATGTGCTCAAGTGTATGAGCGCACAAGACAGAGCAAGATGAACCTGCATTTAGTATGTATACAGTGAGCTATGTGCTCAAGTGTATGAGCGCACAAGACAGAGCAAGATGAACCTGCATTTAGTATGTATACAGTGAGTCATGTGCTCAAGTGTATGAGCGCACAAGACGGAGCCAATTGAACCTGCATTTAGTATGTATAGAGTGAGTCATGTGATGAAGCAGGTTTATTACATCTACTTATTTATCATGCAAAATTTGATTTCAGAATACTTCACTTAAAAATGTAGATAGACTACATGAGTATAATTAAATTATATTAATTAGATGTAATGCGGTTTTGAGCCAGAATTGTTTTTTGAATGATTCTCCCATTTCAATAACATGTGTTTTTTATCATTGTGCAAATGGTTGGGACGACCTGACTTGGGAGGTCGACCAGCCCCCGGGGGCCAGGGGATTTACGGACCTTGGGTAGAAGTCAGGTCCAGAGAGACAGGTCGGATCATCCGTCTGATGATGAGGACACGACAAGACGCCCGAAAGAGTGACGTAGCGTTGACTCCCACTCCTCGTCCGTCTGATGATGAGAACACGACAAGACGCCCGAAAGAGTGACGTAGCGTTGACTCCCACTCCTCGTTACTTCCCTAAGCATCCGTCTGATGATGAGAACACGACAAGACGCCCGAAAGAGTGACGTAGCGTTGACTCCCACTCCTCGTTACCTCCCTAAGCATCCGTCTGATGATGAGAACACGACAAGACGCCCGAAAGAGTGACGTAGCGTTGACTCCCACTCCTCGTTACTTCCCTAAGCATCCGTCTGATGATGAGGACACGACAAGACGCCCGAAAGAGTGACGTAGCGTTGACTCCCACTGCTCGTTACTTCCCTAAGCATCCGTCTGATGATGAGAACACGACAAGACGCCCGAAAGAGTGACGTAGCGTTGACTCCCACTCCTCGTTACTTCCCTAAGCATCCGTCTGATGATGAGAACACGACAAGACGCCCGAAAGAGTGACGTAGCGTTGACTCCCCCTCCTCGTTACTTCCCTAAGCATCCGTCTGATGATGAGAACACGACAAGACGCCCGAAAGAGTGACGTAGCGTTGACTCCCACTCCTCGTTACTTCCCTAAGCATCCGTCTGATGATGAGAACACGACAAGACGCCCGAAAGAGTGACGTAGCGTTGACTCCCACTCCTCGTTACTTCCCTAAGCATCCGTCTGATGATGAGAACACGACAAGACGCCCGAAAGAGTGACGTAGCGTTGACTCCCACTCCTCGTTACTTCCCTAAGCATCCGTCTGATGATGAGAACACGACAAGACGCCCGAAAGAGTGACGTAGCGTTGACTCCCACTGCTCGTTACTTCCCTAAGCATCCGTCTGATGATGAGAACACGACAAGACGCCCGAAAGAGTGACGTGGCGTTGACTCCCACTCCTCGTTACCTCCCTAAGTATCCCCGTTGTAATACGGATTTAAGAGATTCTAGGCGCACAAAGGGTGGCTGATGTTGACATTGAACGCAGATCGCATCTTAACGGAGGCCGTTCTATGTTTGCTTCATTTGCAATGAATGAAGGTAGGGGTAATTAAGTGGGCCCGCAAAGTGAAACACGGTACACATACAGTATACAGTATACAATATACAGTATACAGGAATACACCCGGCAAGATGCGACGCTCAGCCCTTCACACCTAAGTGTGATTAAAAGCAATACGAAGAGTATCCTTTACTTTCAAAATATATATTCATTTTCTCATTCATTTTTAATCCCTTCACTAGCGGAGTGTATTGTCAATGGCAACGTTAAGTGTGGGTTTGAATACTTCTACTTCGGACATGCACAAAAGTCACGGATAAAATGTATACCTGTGCGCATACAGATGTAGAAATGTAAATTCATAAACAAAATGTAGTAGATTGCATTTGTGAAACACTAGACATAAAGTCACGAATTATACTGGTGAACCTGTTAATTGGGTCTGCTTACATACAAAAGCCTAGCTGAAAGAACAAACTGACGACCTGGGGTTAGGTTTGCTAGAGGACTCGGTTTGCAAGAAAATGAAATGTTATTGGTATAGTTAATTTTACTATTATTTACCTTTATTTTGTATATAAGTTTACATGATGCATACGTAGTTTTGATCAATGCGCGTTCGAAAACCAGAATACATTCGATAATGTTATGCATGGTTGAAACACTTTTAGAAAATAATCTCCATCCCAAATATTCTTAAAAACTTGTGGCAACCCCGCATTTATTAGAAATTAAGTAATTCTGAAGCAAAAGGTAAATATTAATAAAGCAAGTTGATGTGTTTAGCAACAGAAAATAGACAAACCAATAGACTTCTTGTGGTGGCCGAGTGGTTTGTAAGTAAACCACTACTGTATATTGACACTGACACAACTTAGAACCCCTCGTACACATACTTCGATAATTATCTTTAACAAGAACTCTTCGGCCAACAATTTCTAATTAGACCCAAACTATTTGCTCAAGGCAATCAACAAGTATGTATATTATCATACGCAGATGAAAGCATTATATACAAACAAGGTTCTCATTTCGTTTATATCAACAACATAGGTATTTTATTTTCTATTCTGTTTCACAAGTATTATTTATAGCATGCGCCGTTACCAGCCATGGTTTTTCAGTTTTTCGATTGCATTGATATGGAAATTATAATGAGAGTGATGATTGCATGGCACATTTTGAAATAAAATTCCATTCCTTCGAATTGCAAACCGAATCACAATTATACACAAAAGGCCAATCATAACACAGAATGAATATCATATGAGAGCAGAACAATACTGCATTACTGCAATATTGTATATTATGTCACAAAACAGGTTGTTGTTTAAATATAATGTATAGTAATCGTCTCATCTCAAACCATGTTTAAAGGCTATACGAACACATCATGTACTGTAAACGCGTTCCTAAACAATGGAACACAGACTGAAAGCAATTGTTTTAAAACACATCTAACTAAGCTTTGCAGTATGCTCACTTTATTTGGTAACAATTAAGTGATAATTATAACATTATGGAAATGTATTTCACTAAAACCAATTATTAGGGGAAAGAAAAGAAATAGTGAAACGTAAAAAAATATCGCCGATAGCGTATAAGAATATGTAGGCCTATCGCGTTGATAACAAGAGATGGCCGATAACGTATAGGAATAAGTTGTTGGAGCACAGACAACTTATTTGTAGGGCTCTCACGACCCGTAGATGGGAACAGATAATCTGTTCCCAACGTATAAGAATATGTAGGCCTATCGCGTTGATAACAAGAGATGAGTATAAAAATAACAGTCGGGATGAGGCAACCCGTATACAACGATACAACTCATACGTTTATGAAAAGTGCATCATTTAACATGAATGTGTTTTACGTCATATTTTTATTATAAAATAACGCAATAAGTATTCTGTATTTATTCATATAAAAACTTATAATATTAATATCTGATGAAACGAATATATGCGTACACCTAAAACAACACAAGGGCGTCATATATAATATTTCAAAGCCCGCACTCACTCACACAATGTACAAACTGACACAACTCCATACATTTATGTGCATTATAAACAATATTTTATAATTTTATAAATCAATATTTCGCTTACATACTTCTGAAATTCATCAGGTAATTCATCAAACACACATCCACACTGGTCTCGCTTCGGGCTATTCGGCCGCTCATTAGGCCTATACATACAAGCGTGCACACACACGCACACGCACACACGCACACACGCAACACACACCCACACACACGCACACACGAACACACACACACAACTGTACTTGATGTTGACTATTTTCAACCATCAAAGTGAACCCATTTAACATTTCGATGATTTATTACTTGTCGGCAATTAAAGCTGTCTGAATCCCATTGGATCTGTGGAACCGGACAAAGAGGTTTAATCAACAGGTACTGACAACACGCAGTGGGTGTCCGTCAGTGTTGCCACTCACCCTTGAGCCACGTAAACCACATTGCCTTCTATTGTTATCTATTACATTTAGTGCACAAATATACACACATATATATTATATATATATATATATATATATATATATATATATATATATATATATATATATATATCTAATAAATTACAGAATAATACAAGAAAACAGCTACGTTTAAAGCTGTCACAGCGATGTCGGGCACATCTTAGATAATTCCATCGCAAACTCTAAATATGAGAAATAAAGTTCAAAACCACCTGTATAAGTAAACGAATGAAGTAGATATTTTATTTTGGGATTAAATACTACAATAATGCCTCTTTTTAATCGAGAAATAAAATTATTGAATGTTTTTAACTGTTTTTTAACTGTACACTATGTAAATTTATCACAAATTTAAGAGAGAAGATTTGTCTAGAATATGTGAAAAGCTAATAAATACAATTCTTATCTTATCTTATCTTATACCCTCGACGCCAACGAGGCAAAAGATTCCTTTTTATATCCACTGTTTAACCTGAATGACATTACTTCCATCATGAGAACATTTCATGGCATCTTAAAAAAATACGTTATCATTTTCTACTTTCTAAGAAATAACATTAATTAATCTTGAATCCTTAAAAAACAGTGTTTGAAGGGGGTTTTACTTCAATTCTGAAAACAATGAATGAGAAAAGGTTAGATGGAAAGCCACCTTATATGGTCATAATCTTAATGACAGTCTACAAGTGCAGTATATGGGTCAATCGACCTCTATGAGTGAATTGGTATTAAATCGTTCACCCGGCCAACGTTCAGAGCACCCGTCTTTCCGTCTGAACGGTCTTAAGAGTTCCTGCACTGACTCCTACCCAATGAACCCAAAACATTCTTTAACCTAACGAAAATTACTGTTAAAACAATAATTTTATTATTTAGATGGATCTACTTCACTACTTCCTACATAAAGAATAAAATAGAATCGGAATTAAAATAAAATCGGAACTAATAATCCTGAAACGTGAACGAAAAGCGTCAAAGTAACATCAAAGTAACGTCAGATTCGAAAACCAAAATCAATAACAGTTGGGAAATGTGAGTCGGATTGATACCGGTCTAAACAAACGAGAGCTCAACCGGCTGATACCCGCAAATCCGCGCAACTGCATTTAAGCTGACCATTATTATTATTTAACTCTGGACGGGGGGGGGGGTCGGCGGAATCGCGTGTTATATACGAGAGTAAATAAAAACTTGAAGCGAGAATTTGATAAATGTGTTATTTGTCATTATGTTCGTATGGTCAGCCTTGTGGCCAACCCGAGGGAATCAGGAAGAATGATTTGCATAAGGGAATCAGGACCATGAATCGCATGAGGGAATCAGGAAGAATAACTCACATAAGGAAATCAGATCCAAAAATAAGGAGACTGACGCATGAGGGAATCAGGTCAATGAATCGCATGAGGGAATTACGAAGAATGATTTGCCTTAGCGAATCAGGTCCATGAGGAATGAGGAGACTGACGCATGAGGGAATCAGGACCTTGAATCGCATGAGGGAATCAGGAAGAATAACTCACATAGGGAATCAGGTTCATGAGGAATGAGGAGACTGACTTGCATGAGGGAGTCAGGTCAATGAATCGTATGAGGGAATTACGAAGAATGATTTGCATTAGGGAATCAGGTCCATGAGGAATGAGGAGACTGTCGCATGAGGGAGTTAGGACAATGAATCGCATGAGGGAATCAGAGAGATGGACTTACATGAGGGAATCAGCAATGAATCACATGAGAGAATCAGGAAGATATAGACTTGCATGAGGGAATCAGGAAGAATAACCTGCATGAGAACCGCGTACTAGAGAAAAAAAAACTCTCCTTAAAAATCAATAATGACCGATTATCCGGTTCGTGGAAAAGTTCCAGTCCCGTGTCCGCCCATGTGGACGGGTTAGCTCGGTCTCGGGCCACACGTGAGGCCCAATCAAGCTAAAAGGACTCGGCCCAAACTAACACGACACACAATCAAATCATTAAAATTAGGAGGGAGAAAGAACGAAGCATTCAAGTAGTACAACGCAAACTCGATAACCATGGGATATTCTGCGGGCACGTCTAATGTTCGGTGAACAAACACACCCTAGTTAGCATTTCGCATCCACACAAGGGCACAACCCAGTGGCGTAGGAATAGGGGGTGCAGCCCGGGCGAAGCCCGGGGGCCCGGGATCTAGAGGGGCCCGCTTTTGAGACAAGCTTGAGTTCAAAAGACCTGAGTATCAGGACGGTCCGGAACCGGGCCCTAGATACTGAGTAAAAAAATACAAAACAAGTAATTGTTTAAAACAATTGTTGAAGTAAAAGTTGCATAAAAATCATGAAAATCTGTATGGGAGTTATCTTTACAGAAAAACAACGAAAAATTCATAAAATAACCAGCTTCTACTCAAAAGTAACACTGCGTCGTGTGATACCGGTAGTGCTAGTGACAATGTTGTCGAATCCAATGGCGAATGGTGAGTACCAAGACTCGGTATCAATAATACTTAAATTTTATAATAATATCCTAATAGTAAATAACATGCAGATTGTCGGCGTCAATGACAGGGGCCCGCCAGCTCGCTGTAGCCCGGGGGCCCGTGGATTTCTAGCTACGCCACTGGCCCAACCAACTACTTTTACAGAAATATCTACAACTACAGGAACAAACGACTAGGCAGACTTGAGTGGAACAGTATAGCAACATAACCTCAATGTCGGTATAGTTGTGTATATCTACAACTACAGGAGAAAGAACTACAAACGACTAGCCAGACTTGAGTGGATCAGTATAGCAACATAACCTCAATGTCGGTATAGTTGTGTATATCTACAACTGCTGGAGAAAGAACTACAAACGACTTGAGTGGAACAGTATAGCAACATAACCTCAATGTCAGTATAGTTGTGTATATCTACAACTACAGGAGAAAGAACTACAAACGACTAGCCAGACTTGAGTGGAATAGTATAGCAACATAACCTCAATGTCAGTATAGTTGTGTCTATCTACAACTACAGGAGAAAGAACTACAAACGACTAGCCAGACTTGAGTGGAACAGTATAGCAACATAACCTCAATGTCGGTATAGTTGTGTATATCTACAACTACAGGAGAAAGAACTACAACAACTAGCCAGCCTTGAGTGGAACAGTATAGCAACATAACCTCAATGTCAGTATAGTTGTGTATATCTACAACTACAGGAGGAAGAACTACAAACGACTAGCCAGACTTGAGTGGAACAGTATAGCAACATAACCTCAATGTCGGTATAGTTGTGTATATCTACAACTACAGGAGAAAGAACTACAAACGACTAGCCAGACTTGAGTGGAACAGTATAGCAACATAACCTCAATGTCAGTATAGTTGTGTATATCTACAACTACAGGAGAAAAAACTACAAACGACTAGCCAGACTTGAGTGGAACAGTATAGCAACATAACCTCAATGTCAGTATAACTGTGTATATCTACAACTACAGGAGAAAGAACTACAAACGACTAGCCAGACTTGAGTGGAACAGTATAGCAACATAACCTCAATGTCAGTATAACTGTGTATATCTACAACTACAGGAGAAAGAACTACAAACGACTAGAGTGACTTGAGTGGAACAGTATAGCAACATAACCTCAATGTCAGTATAGTTGTGTATATCTACAACTACAGGAGAAAGAACTACAAACGACTAGAGTGACTTGAGTGGAACAGTATAGCAACATAACCTCAATGTCAGTATAGTTGTGTATATCTACAACTCACGCTACTATATTTTACTGATCTTGCCTACAACAGCAGAGGTGAATATAAAACCCAGGACTAGGGCTTAGACTGCACCATCTCTACACTACCTGCACCCTCTCTACACTACCGGTGCATGCAGAGTTGAATAGTGACTTCACGCAAAGTATACATCCCAGGACTATGCCTTAGACTGCACCATCTCTACACTACCTGCACCCTCTCTACACTACCGGTGCATGCAGAGTTGAATAGTGACTTCACGCAAAGTATACATCCCAGGACTATGCCTTAGACTGCACCATCTCTACACTACCTGCACCCTCTCTACACTACCGGTGCATGCAGAGTTGAATAGTGACTTCACGCAAAGTATACATCCCAGGACTATGCCTTAGACTGCCCCATCTCTACACTACCTGCACCCTCTCTACACTACCGGTGCATGCAGAGTTGAATAGTGACTTCACGCAAAGTATACATCCCAGGTCTATCTTAGACTGCCCCATCTCTACACTACCTGCACCCTCTCTACACTACCGGTGCATGCAGAGTTGAATAGTGACGTCACGCAAAGTATACATCCCAGACTGCACCATCTCTACACTACCTGCACCCTCTCTACACTACCGGTGCATGCAGAGTTGAATAGTGACTTCACGCAAAGTATACAACCCAGGACTAGGGCTTAGACTGCACCATCTCTACACTACCTGCACCATCTCTACACTACCGGTGCATGCAGAGTTGAATAGTGACGTCACGCAAAGTATACAACCCAGGACTATGCCTTAGACTGCACCATCTCTACACTACCTGCACCATCTCTACACTACCGGTGCATGCAGAGTTGAATAGTGACGTCACGCAAAGTATACAACCCCAACGGAAACAACTCCCCTGTAGGTTTCATTTAGCGTATGGGTTATTTATCTTGATCTTATCTCTATTCATAATTTTATATAGTGGGCCATCAGTTCGCTCGGCAGGGATACATACGAGGTTTACGATATAATTACACGGTATCTTGGAAGTAGCTCCTCAGATCGGGGCGCGCATGTATACATCTAACAACTTGCAGGGCACCATTGAACCGTGGCCATTTTTATTCATTTTCTGATAGTGATGTTACGATACCGGGTGTAATTAGGGGGGGAACACTTCCTCGTCGTGGTGGAAGCATACTGGGAACACGGCGGGGTGGAAGGGGGCGGGCTCTGACAACACGAACTAGGACCAATTAATATTAATGAATAATTTGGAATGCATCGTTATATTATCATTGTTATTCTCTAGGGGGCTCTTTCGGGGGCGTTACTGATAACATGATACGCTATATAGCCTACTAGCAACACTATTAGACAACAATGAAACAAATGAATTGAATCGATGGAAAAACAACAAGCTGTCAACAAAAAAATTCTTCTGATTTTGGAAAACAAAGCAAAAAACAAACAAATACACATACAAAACTTTCACTTAGTCGTTGTCCATCATTAAAAGTTTTGAGTAGCGAGCAGTTACTATTGCTATACACTTGTTTTATTTCTATGGTTGCAATTTTATTATTTTGACTGCTGATTGTTTGTCAGTTCAATTCATGTGTTCCATTGTTGTAGTCCGGATCTGACGTCAGTTGCGGGTTCCCTATTCTTAATATCGCGGACATTGCTAGCGGCCATACTTCCGTACATACACTTAGTGGCCATACTTCCGTACATACACTTGTAGTGGCCATCATCCCGTACACTGTCAATAATTCGCTACAATAAAATTGACTAGATGCATTCTGGTGCTAAGAAAATAAACCATTAGTTTAGCTGTCAATTGTGCATTGTTGTTTTATTCTTAAGTAATCAATGACGCAGCAATGGCGTAGGTTGCTTCGCAGCGCTATCTATCTGACTAATAGACCAAGAAACGAACCGTGAAAATAGGCTTGACCCGGAAGTAATTGGTACAGAATTTTTTTTGATCAGAAGTTGTTACTTATGTATACCTACATGCGCATAAGAAACTTTACCGCTGTCCGACACCCCTAATTAGCGAAATTAATTAAAATGTTAAAACTAATTAATGCTCATATTATGGTTGTTTTTGACGATTTTTCAGAATTAAGATTTTTACCACATCAAACAACCCTTTTTGTAATGAAAAAAAATTACTTACATAAATATAAATATTTCGGTAGTCATTAATTAATTACTATTAATTATAATAACAATTTCAATTAAATGCTTCCCGAGTAAAATTGGTACAATTGAATATTGTTTTGACAGTTGTAAATATAAGAAAAATAAAATATATAACTTGTGTAGAAACTTTACTGCAATCAAAAAACTATTTACAGGCTAAATCAGCTAATTAATAATTAATGATTACATTTATAACTTATACATATGTACATATTTGAACATAGGCAATATGGGTATCAAAAGAAATCTGCTGATACGTTGATTTTAATGATGGTCCTCTCAGGGTCATTCAAACAAATTTTTGAAGTTTTTCTAGGGGGGTAGAAAGAAGGGGGGGTGGATTAATAAAGAATATTATCAAACGTATCTAACAATTAGCTATTAATACGTTGTTATTAGTAAAAATACTTTTAGAATGATAATGAATGATGCTTGATTAATAGCGGGGGTGGGAGGGGGGAGGGGGGGGGGTGACTTGAGTGGAACAGTATAGCAACATAACCTCAATGTCGGTATAGTTGTGTATATCTACAACTACAGGAGAAAGAACTACAAACGACTAGCCAGAATTGAGTGGAACAGTATAGCAACATAACCTCAATACCAATATAGTTGTGTATATCTACAACTTCAGGACTTAACTACAAACGACTAGCCAGACTTGGGTGGAACAGTATAGCAACATAACCTCAATGTCGGTATAGTTGTGTATATCTACAACTACAGGAGAAAGAACTACAACAACTAGCCAGCCTTGAGTGGAACAGTATAGCAACATAACCTCAATGTCAGTATAGTTGTGTATATCTACAACTACAGGAGGAAGAACTACAAACGACTAGCCAGACTTGAGTGGAACAGTATAGCAACATAACCTCAATGTCGGTATAGTTGTGTATATCTACAACTACAGGAGAAAGAACTACAAACGACTAGCCAGACTTGAGTGGAACAGTATAGCAACATAACCTCAATGTCAGTATAGTTGTGTATATCTACAACTACAGGAGAAAAAACTACAAACGACTAGCCAGACTTGAGTGGAACAGTATAGCAACATAACCTCAATGTCAGTATAACTGTGTATATCTACAACTACAGGAGAAAGAACTACAAACGACTAGCCAGACTTGAGTGGAACAGTATAGCAACATAACCTCAATGTCAGTATAACTGTGTATATCTACAACTACAGGAGAAAGAACTACAAACGACTAGAGTGACTTGAGTGGAACAGTATAGCAACATAACCTCAATGTCAGTATAGTTGTGTATATCTACAACTACAGGAGAAAGAACTACAAACGACTAGAGTGACTTGAGTGGAACAGTATAGCAACATAACCTCAATGTCAGTATAGTTGTGTATATCTACAACTCACGCTACTATATTTTACTGATCTTGCCTACAACAGCAGAGGTGAATATAAAACCCAGGACTAGGGCTTAGACTGCACCATCTCTACACTACCTGCACCCTCTCTACACTACCGGTGCATGCAGAGTTGAATAGTGACTTCACGCAAAGTATACATCCCAGGACTATGCCTTAGACTGCACCATCTCTACACTACCTGCACCCTCTCTACACTACCGGTGCATGCAGAGTTGAATAGTGACTTCACGCAAAGTATACATCCCAGGACTATGCCTTAGACTGCACCATCTCTACACTACCTGCACCCTCTCTACACTACCGGTGCATGCAGAGTTGAATAGTGACTTCACGCAAAGTATACATCCCAGGACTATGCCTTAGACTGCCCCATCTCTACACTACCTGCACCCTCTCTACACTACCGGTGCATGCAGAGTTGAATAGTGACTTCACGCAAAGTATACATCCCAGGACTATGCCTTAGACTGCCCCATCTCTACACTACCTGCACCCTCTCTACACTACCGGTGCATGCAGAGTTGAATAGTGACGTCACGCAAAGTATACATCCCAGGACTATGCCTTAGACTGCCCCATCTCTACACTACCTGCACCCTCTCTACACTACCGGTGCATGCAGAGTTGAATAGTGACTTCACGCAAAGTATACAACCCAGGACTAGGGCTTAGACTGCACCATCTCTACACTACCTGCACCATCTCTACACTACCGGTGCATGCAGAGTTGAATAGTGACGTCACGCAAAGTATACAACCCAGGACTATGCCTTAGACTGCACCATCTCTACACTACCTGCACCATCTCTACACTACCGGTGCATGCAGAGTTGAATAGTGACGTCACGCAAAGTATACAACCCCAACGGAAACAACTCCCCTGTAGGTTTCATTTAGCGTATGGGTTATTTATCTTGATCTTATCTCTATTCATAATTTTATATAGTGGGCCATCAGTTCGCTCGGCAGGGATACATACGAGGTTTACGATATAATTACACGGTATCTTGGAAGTAGCTCCTCAGATCGGGGCGCGCATGTATACATCTAACAACTTGCAGGGCACCATTGAACCGTGGCCATTTTTATTCATTTTCTGATAGTGATGTTACGATACCGGGTGTAATTAGGGGGGGAACACTTCCTCGTCGTGGTGGAAGCATACTGGGAACACGGCGGGGTGGAAGGGGGCGGGCTCTGACAACACGAACTAGGACCAATTAATATTAATGAATAATTTGGAATGCATCGTTATATTATCATTGTTATTCTCTAGGGGGCTCTTTCGGGGGCGTTACTGATAACATGATACGCTATATAGCCTACTAGCAACACTATTAGACAACAATGAAACAAATGAATTGAATCGATGGAAAAACAACAAGCTGTCAACAAAAAAATTCTTCTGATTTTGGAAAACAAAGCAAAAAACAAACAAATACACATACAAAACTTTCACTTAGTCGTTGTCCATCATTAAAAGTTTTGAGTAGCGAGCAGTTACTATTGCTATACACTTGTTTTATTTCTATGGTTGCAATTTTATTATTTTGACTGCTGATTGTTTGTCAGTTCAATTCATGTGTTCCATTGTTGTAGTCCGGATCTGACGTCAGTTGCGGGTTCCCTATTCTTAATATCGCGGACATTGCTAGCGGCCATACTTCCGTACATACACTTAGTGGCCATACTTCCGTACATACACTTGTAGTGGCCATCATCCCGTACACTGTCAATAATTCGCTACAATAAAATTGACTAGATGCATTCTGGTGCTAAGAAAATAAACCATTAGTTTAGCTGTCAATTGTGCATTGTTGTTTTATTCTTAAGTAATCAATGACGCAGCAATGGCGTAGGTTGCTTCGCAGCGCTATCTATCTGACTAATAGACCAAGAAACGAACCGTGAAAATAGGCTTGACCCGGAAGTAATTGGTACAGAATTTTTTTTGATCAGAAGTTGTTACTTATGTATACCTACATGCGCATAAGAAACTTTACCGCTGTCCGACACCCCTAATTAGCGAAATTAATTAAAATGTTAAAACTAATTAATGCTCATATTATGGTTGTTTTTGACGATTTTTCAGAATTAAGATTTTTACCACATCAAACAACCCTTTTTGTAATGAAAAAAAATTACTTACATAAATATAAATATTTCGGTAGTCATTAATTAATTACTATTAATTATAATAACAATTTCAATTAAATGCTTCCCGAGTAAAATTGGTACAATTGAATATTGTTTTGACAGTTGTAAATATAAGAAAAATAAAATATATAACTTGTGTAGAAACTTTACTGCAATCAAAAAACTATTTACAGGCTAAATCAGCTAATTAATAATTAATGATTACATTTATAACTTATACATATGTACATATTTGAACATAGGCAATATGGGTATCAAAAGAAATCTGCTGATACGTTGATTTTAATGATGGTCCTCTCAGGGTCATTCAAACAAATTTTTGAAGTTTTTCTAGGGGGGTAGAAAGAAGGGGGGGTGGATTAATAAAGAATATTATCAAACGTATCTAACAATTAGCTATTAATACGTTGTTATTAGTAAAAATACTTTTAGAATGATAATGAATGATGCTTGATTAATAGCGGGGGTGGGAGGGGGGGAGGGGGGGGGGTGGTAAAAAGTCTTCTCATTACCCAATTTTGCGTCTGATTTTTGACAATATTTGATTTTACTTCTTAGATATGAGGTCCGATTACTCTGATACAAAACTCCAGGCTCAACTATCCGAATTTAACAAAATGGTTTGTGTCATTACCACGCATAGTTTTTTTTACTAAATACCCAATCATTAATAAATCGTATAATGCAAAGATTTTGTCCTTGTAACCAAACAAAGTTTTAGTTCTTGATAATTATGACTACATGTCGAACACAGTGATCGCAAATATTATTGCAACGGATTTTAAACTCAACTCAATTCCTATGTAAACAAGATTTGTAAGATTTATTCTGTTACCTCTTGTCACCACATACAAATTTAAAACCGCGAACGTTGATGGAGATACAATCGAAGTTGATCCTTTGCTGCTTTTCCAACGACTCTCGAGCGTCGGAGAGTCATCAGAGGATGATTTAGCAATAGCTAATTTAGGTTTTTAAGAGTTGCATTATGATATAATATGTAAACGTTAATTTTTTTTACGTAGGCATTTGTATTAACTTTCAAATTAAGCACACTAGCACAAGATGTATTTGACTATTCGGGCATTCCAAGGTATAAGCTGAAAATTCTGCTCCTGGGGATAATATGTTTGCAAATACACGAAGAAATTGGTATAGAAATAATATGAAAGGGAAAGAATATGAAATAAGTAACACTGTTACAAGCAAGTCTTGCTTTGTGATTCATGAAGGGCATTTTGATGCATCACATACCTTAAAGGTCTAGAGACAAAACATTTGAAGAGTTATGAAGTATGTGGAGTACATTAAAAGCAAATATCATAACTACTGAAGTATTTGATGGCTACGATAATGGGTCATCAACTAAACACATCACACAATATTAATTTTCAAACAACAACGTACAGGCATTTAGAACGGATGCACCTTCTTGCAGTTGCATCGTATTTTACAATTACATCATAGAATTTGAAAAATATGTATAGTGAGGCTGGTGGCTTGTCAGTTGGTACAGGACATTTTTTTTTAAAGAGTTGTTACAAAGCTAAACTTGTACTTGATGATACTAATAATAAAATGTGGTGGGGAGATGCTGATAATGTAGGTTGTAAAGTCTCAGGCTGAATACTGCGTTAGCAGTTATTAATTTATGTGTAAACTTCTCTCTTATCATTGTACAACATGCCGATTGCTTTTCCACTGCACTCAACAATTTTTGTGTTAGGAGATGTGGGATTGTTGGAAATATATTAATTAAAAAAAATCTTATGCAAATGTCTTGAATGGTAAAGCTTAACCTATTCTAAACATTCTTAAAGTAGTGTCACATCCACTTATTACGCGAATGAAGGGTTAAGAAGAACCCAATTCTTGACCCTAGCTTGGTTTTTGTGTATAACGCATATTCCATATTTTCTGTTTGCTGGCACCAGCTTTCAACTAAGATTCAATGATGAAATCATAAACAGGATTTTCGTGATTGAAATGCATACAATAACTGGCAACTCTGTAAAATCATCAGTGAGGGTGCTGTTCTCTGGTTAGCCGACTCTACTGCTGTAATTGCAATTAACACATCGGCGTCGTGTTGTGCTTAAAGTACTGTGATGTTATTGGCTTCAAGTCTCGTCGTAAAAGGCTTAGTGAATATTCATGTGTTAATTGGGTTGAGAGTTGTTCTATGTTCTATATTGACTGACATTTATATGTTTGACTCCTTCTGGATTGTAGTTCATCTGTTACCACCATTCCATTTCAAATATGTGGTGTCCTTAGGAGATGGCTCATTGTCGTAGCTATCAAATGCTACAGTGGTCTTATGACATTTGATTCTGATGGGCTCTACATTATTATATATTACACATAGGCTTTTATAAGATTTCTCTAGAGTAGTCTAGACGAATATATACGATGCAGTAAATGCTATGTATCAATCACAAAACAATTGTGTTAAACTTATTAATGAGTGTCAAATCAGACACAAAATTGACTTATGGGGACGCTTTTTAACCCCCCCTCCCCCCCCCTCCCCCTTTTAGCCAAACACTAGGGTATATTGTCTTTTATCACTTGAAAAGTTTTTTTACTTTTAACGTCGTATTAATAGCTTTCGTTTGATACGTTTGACGTTATTAATTATTTAACCCACCCCCCCCCCCCCCCCAGCTCCCTAAAAGACTTTGGAAATTTGCTTGCATGATCCTGAGAGTATAGGTACTAAAATCAACGTATCAGCAGCTTTCTTTTGATACCCATAATGCCTATGTTCAAATATGTCACTATATAAGTTTTGAATGTAATAATTAACTATTAATTATGCTTATTTGTCATACAAATAATATTTTCATTGCAGTAAAGTTTCTACACAAGTTTTGTATGTTCTTATTCTTATATTTGAAACTGACAAAACAATATTCACTCGCACCAATTTTACACGGGAAGCATTTAATTGAAATTGCTATTATAATTAATAGTAATTAATTAATGGCTACCGGGATGTTTATATTGATGTGAGTAATTTTTAAAATTACCAAATAGGTTGTTTGATATTGTTTAAAATATAGATTCTGAAAAATCTTACAAAATCTCCATAATATGAGCATTAATTAGTTTTAACATTTTAATTAATTACGCTAATTAGGGGTGTCGGACAGCGGTAAAGTTTCATATGTGCATGTAGGTTCACATAAGTAACAACTTATGATCAAAAAAAATTCTGTACCAATTAGTTCCGGGTCAAACTGTTCGTTGCTTGGACTATAATCGGTCGGTCGGTGTTGGTCGGTGTCCACACAGCGGACCATCTCATTTGTGTGCGAACTAAAGTCGAACCCGGGTCCTTCAGATGAACGAGCGAATAGTTTCTGGACGAATCAAA
Source organism: Isoperla grammatica (assembly GCA_945910005.1). NCBI lineage: Eukaryota > Metazoa > Arthropoda > Insecta > Plecoptera > Perlodidae > Isoperla > Isoperla grammatica. The sequence goes on along the minus strand of OX246743.1, from coordinate 5,219,073 downwards.
AGGTTGGGAGCGTCATAAACTGGAGAATGATTGGAAGTTCCTTGTAACTGGAACAGTAACTAGTAGGCTACCCGTATTTCTATCACTGTGCTGTGTATGTGGTAACATGATCACATCTTGGGAATATGTCCTAACTATTCATAGGTTGCACGTACGTCACATATTTGCGCGTGGCGGCCACATTTATTTGTAATCGAACTTTGACGTTGCCATGGAGAAACAATTGAAGCCTGTGGTGGTAGAACACATAAATTCTTAGTTCTTTGAAATTCAGCCTGTTTAAAAAAAAAAATGGTATGTGTGGTTCTGTGGTAATATTTTATTTTTGTATTATTCATGTTTACTTTTGGAATTCTTAATAAGGATTATTTATTAAATTTGAATAGTATTTGCCAATGATCTTGGATACGTCCTCATCAATTGTGTCGCAATCATGACCGCTGTGACGTCACGTGGGAACTATGAATTGTAACTAGTGTAACTTCTTAACATGTAAAACAATAACTTCACGAGTCCTGGGCCCAAATTCGTTTTACCCTGCTCAGTTTGGCAACAAAACAAAGTATAAGAAAATAATGCTTGTACACATTTAAGAACCGCTGATTGATTGCAATGGAAGAAGCATTCGGTGCGCCACGCGCACTACTTCGTGGTGCGGAGGGATACACCGTAATATAGCCACGCGGACTACTTCGTGGTGTGGAGGGATACACCGTAATATATGCACAGTTTTAATAATGAAGAAAACTCCCCATTTGTATTAATAACGTAAAGAATTTTTCACCGGAGCTAAAAGTTTAATAAAATGAAAACTCTTGTACGAGAGAGAGTTAAATAACACATCATCCGGTAACTCGAGTTCACCACGATTTTGGCAACGTTTGGTATGTGAAATTACCGTTGCGCGCCCGAGGGCGGGGCGCCGGCTAAGTGAAATAAATGCCCGAGGAAACACGGGGGGGGGGGGGCATGGGAGTAAACGAGACTTAATGTGGGGGGGCGAGCAGTGTTTACTGCAAGCCAGGTCATATACACGGAGCAGCCATGTCCTACGGGACTACTTGTCATAATATATCGTAGTTATACCGCTATAATGTATATTAAGTCGACTGTCCCGGCGTATTACCGGACACAATATTTGGTTTATGGGTCCTCTCACTGGAGGTGGCGGTACGTATGCGAGGTACGCGAGTGACTGCGTGGCACGCGAGTGACTGCGTGGCACGCGAGTGTCTGCGTGGTACGCGTGTGATTGCGTGGTACGCGTGTGATTGCGTGGTGCGCGAGTAACTGCGTGGTGCGCGAGTGAATGCGTGGCACGCAAGTGACTGCGTGGTACGCGAGTGACTGCATGGCACGCGAGTGACTGCGTGGTACGCGTGTGATTGCGTGGTACGCGAGTGACTGCGTGGTACGCGAGTGACTGCGTGGTACGCAAGTGACTGCGTGGTACGCGAGTGACTGCATGGCACGCGAGTGACTGCGTGGTACGCGTGTGATTGCGTGGTACGCGAGTGACTGCGTGGTACGCGAGTGACTGCGTGGTACGCAAGTGACTGCGTGGTACGCGAGTGACTGCGTGGTACGCGAGTGACTGCGTGGTACGCAAGTGACTGCGAGGTACGCGAGTGATTGCGTGGTACGCGAGTGACTGCGTGGTGCACGAGTTACTGCGTGGTACGCGAGTGACTGCGTGGCACGCGAGTGAATGCGTGGTACGCAAGTGACTGCGTGGTACGCGAGTGACTGCATGGCACGCGAGTGACTGCGTGGTACGCGTGTGATTGCGGGTACGCGTGTGATTGCGTGTCGCGCGAGTGACTGCGTGGTGCGCGAGTGAATACGTGGCACGCAAGTGACTGCGTGGTACGCGAGTGACTGCGTGGTACGCATGTGATTGCGTGGTACGCGTGTGATTGCGTGGTGCGCGAGTGACTGCGTGGTGCGCGAGTGAATGCGTGGCACGCAAGTGACTGCGTGGTACGCGAGTGACTGCGTGGTACGCGAGTGACTGCGTGGTACGCGAGTGACTGCGTGGTACACGAGTGACTGCGTGGTACGCGAGTGACTGCGTGGCACGCGAGTGACTGCGTGGTACGCGAGTGACTGCGTGGTACGCGAGTGACTGCGTGGTACGCGAGTGACTGCGTGGTACGCGAGTGACTGCGTGGTACGCGAGTGACTGCGTGGTACGCGAGTGACTGTTTGCGGGAGTCAGTGTCGCGCGGGCTAAAACGCGCCGGACAATAACCATGTGTTAGAGATAAGAGCAACTGCGGCACCATGACAAGTTATTTGTAAAGATAGTAGGCCACGCAAATGTAGCGCCAAACGAAATTATGAAAAAGGCCGCCTGTGAAGCGGAAATCTAAAACGAGAGGATTGTGAAGTTCAAAGTGGTTTGGGAAGTGACGTTGAACATACTTCAAACGCCTGTGTTAAAACAGTGTAGCTGCTGTTAACAATATGTGCTTAATATTTAAAAGTAATTATTGAACATTTGATAAACTAATGTGATTGAAAATATTCTTTGATGAGCGTGATAAGGTGCAAACATGTGTTACTTTCTAATACCGTATATCATTGCTGGATAAGTGAGACACTTAATAACTCTTTTGGGGTCAATCTAGTTTTCACGCCACAATCATTTACGAAACTTATCTTACCTTTTATAAATTCAAATCTGGTTTTAACATGAAACCGATTTCATTTTGAGAAAGTTACCCCAAAACTACTAAATTGTACGCAAATCATTTTGACTTGCCAAGTGTTTTAAGTTGCATCCTTTATACCCGCCCTATGCAAATTAACTTTTTCTTCTTCCTTCATGACCGCAAATTGTTTCCAACCCTAACGATACTTCGATTTTTCAATCTTGAGAGCCTTGCGTTAACACCTACTTGCGAGCCTCCCCCCCCCTCCCCCTGCCCCTACCCCTCCGACTTTCCGGGGAAGAGGGGAGGCCGATGCGCCCCTTTGGGACGGGATATGAGTAGCAGAAGAGTCAAAGAGGCGTGAGCTGAAATACAATGGAATTATCCCGCGTCTCAAGTTGTACACATAGAAGTCAAACCCTGCTTCCGACCTCTCGTGCGTAGCTTTATATTACATTTTAAAATACACACACACACTAATCATTTCAATTAAATAGAAAATAGTTTTTTAGTTAACACTAATAAACTCTTCAAAATATATTAATTTCAATAAACGCATATTCTTGAATGATTGAGTCTAATGCGATTAAGTTACGATCTTGTATTTGTATCGATACGAAATAATAAGTGTCGGTGATCCCTTAACGAGTTTTGTTAGTGAATTCATAGATACATGTTGATTGATCATGTTGTTTAGCGACGTACTCGACAATAGGTTGTAACACGTCGAGGGGTGTTTGGAGAAATAATATCAGCAAATAAGAAAACAACCTAATTGAGATAATCATAAATGTACAACAACCCACCCATGTCATTTGCTAATAATTGTTTTCTCAGTTACACATTGTAAAACAGACACGATTCTGATGATCCAACGACGGTTGTAGATCCTGAGTCGATTACAAGGAGTGGGGGGGGAGGGGGGTGAGCGACTGCGTCAATATTATTACGTCCGAAGGTCCGTGTTGCTCGTGTATTCTCTCACTATTGACTCGGGCCGGATAACATTGCCCGACCAAACAATCTCGGCCCCCCTCCTAACCTAACCACACTATTCTAACACACACACCTAAATAAAAGCTCCTGGACAAACCGAGGGTGTCGGGAACTATGTATGGTACATTCACATCGGGTTCTAACTCTGATCCGCCACAAGGAAAATGATTAAACTGGGGGGTTCTAGCCCGTGAACGAGGTTGGAACTTTATATGGAACAGATTTTAGTCTGCTGTTCCCATAATGTTAAACACGTGAAAAACATATACGCGCTAACTAGAATGTATACTTAATTTTGTTTATATTCCTGACATGGTTTATGTAGCCTTGTGTCTTGTGTCCGCATCTCTAATGTGCGTCTGTAATGGATGAATGTTATACGTGTATTGTGAAATAAAGAGAAAACAAATGTGTACCGAGAATGTAATATATGTACATTTGATGGCCTGTATGGAAAATGAGTGTCGGAAAGACGAGAGAATGAAGAGATTTAAACCATTCCACGGATAAAACATCATCATTGACAAGGCGATGTTTTGTTTGCTATTATCCTACGATAATAACACTCGAACCCGACTCTATATAGGCTACTCTATATACTCGGTACTCACACCCGGGTATATAGACTCTAAATAGTCGGGACTCCCACCCGGGTATATAGACTCTAAATAGTCGGGACTCCCACCCGGGTATATAGACTCTAAATAGTCGGGACTCCCACCCGGGTATATAGACTCTAAATAGTCGGGACTCCCACCCGGGTATATAGACTCTAAATAGTCGGGACTCACACCCGGGTATATAGACTCTAAATAGTCGGGACTCACACCCGGGTATATAGACTCTATATACTCGGGACTCACATCCGGGTATATAGACGAAAAAGGATTAAGTCGGCGAAGTAAATTCCCTATAAAACTTTTATTTTTAAAACGTAGTAGGTTATTGTTTAAGGAAGCCATACATAATGTAAGTTGACGACCGTTTTCCGTGTCCGTGGGTGTCTAGCTTGCGCCATGACTTTCGTAGAAATATGCGGCTGTCATCTCGAATCACGTTACGGGCCCGGGTCACGCATCTCTGAGGCCTAGGCTTCAGTCAGCAACATGTTGCCGCACCCAACAACAGATACATCTATGAGAGTCTTCCAGTCAGCAACATGTTGCCGCACCCAACAACAGATACATCTATGAGAGTCTTCCAGTCAGCAACATGTTGCCGCACCCAACAACAGATACATCTCTGAGAGGCTCCAGTCAGCAACATGTTGCCGCACCCAACAACAGATACATCTATGAGAGGCTTCCAGTCAGCAGCATGTTGCCACACCCAACAACAGATACATCTCTGAGAGGCTCCAACAGCAGCATGTTGCCGCACCCAACAACAGATACATCTCTGAGAGGCTTCCAGTCAGCAACATGTTGCCGCACCCAACAACAGACACATCTCTGAGAGGCTTCCAGTCAGCAACTGCTGCCGCACCCAACAACAGATACATCTCTGAGAGGCTTCCAGTCAGCAACATGTTGCCGCACCCAACAACAGATACATCTCTGAGAGGCTTCCAGTCAGCAACTGCTGCCGCACCCAACAACAGATACATCTCTGAGAGGCTTCCAGTCAGCAACTGCTGCCGCACCCAACAACAGATACATCTCTGAGAGGCTTCCAGTCAGCAACATGTTGACAGATAGAAGTAATCACCTCCTAGCCCATTACATTCAAGACAAACTAAACGAAAGACGAAAGAAAGAATAAAACTGTACGAAGAAATTTTGCGAACTTGGTTACTCTCAATTACGGTTCACAAGAACAATGCTGTTACTTAAACCCGGTACCTTCCAGAGACAACGCTTGAAAATAAAGCACATGATTTCTGCGGCCACAGCCGGAGAGTTTTAATGATATTTTCGCACTGATTACATAAATTACTCTTTAAAACGATTTGTTTTGCGTAAGCAGCACACTGCAGATCATGAACAGTCGACAATAACACCATATTGGGTTGCTAATGGTTTTAAGGCACATGGTTGATGAACGCAGGCAATAGGCATTCAGTTGTCAGTCTGCAGATCATAAAGACGTATCTAAAGACAAGTTTTCACACTTTACTAAGAATTATGGGTAGAAGTTGAACTTCAGAAAAAGTGTATACCAGCGTTCTAACCCGATATAGTGACAAGGATGTGACGGCTAGCGCTATGGCTAGGAAAAGATACCTAACTGTTAACTTTAAACCTTAGACTAATCCAGATTCTAGTCCAGCCAATCAAAATTTGGATGTCTTTTGACGAAAGCCAATCACATGAAGGCTACTATAGTCGCATCTGATGATCTAGTTTCTGTATGTAAACCGAACGGTTATAGTCGTTATTGCTATTAATAGCAATGTGTGTACAGGTGCACCCAGCTTTGCAGGCGACAATAACACCACATTGCTACACGACTACAATGACGAAGCAACCGTGACGTAACACTTCCCCTCCTCCCACCCCCCGCGCTCAATATTGACGCCCGAAAAATCACGAAACCCCCCAGAGAATTGACTGTACGTGAAAAGTATTTCTTACAACACGTGTCTCGATGCACGGTCACGATATGGGGTAAATCATTGTATTGTTGTCAACGTTGTCAAGTGTTGCGTTGCCCTGGCAACACTGTACGGTGAGGGGAGGGGGGAGTCCCGGGATTACCTATGAAAGCTCAACACGCCAACAAGACAGATGACGTCACACAAGACACGTCACGACATCACTCGGCTCACGAAATCAAAATTCAACAAAGCAATTTCAGATTAAATGGAAGATACGAGGTTCTAACGGCGAGTACGGTTAGGGTACGGTTAGGGTACGGTTAAGGTGCTGGCGACTTTCGGACACCTAAAGTCATGACGGCCGGGGCGAAACATGTATCTTCGTTTCGTAGTTTGCATTTACGCGTCATCCGTGAAATAAGCTGCGGTCCGTATTCACGATACCGTGAAACTAACCATTCATATAAGTAGACCAAACCCAGTACTGTGCATAGAAACGTAGTTACCAAATATGTGGAAGATGTTTATGACAACTGATGTAGAATAAGTTAAACTGCATGGATGTATGAGTTGAACTGCATGGATGACAAAGGTGTAGAAAATCGATAACGAGTAATAAAAAAATTATAAAAAAGGTCTTACTTTTGAATGTTAAGTAAAGGAATTCCTTCATAGATTCATTAAACTTCAGAAAGGGATCAAGAGCAAATGAGCAATGAGAGTTGGATGAGTGAAGCGAATGTGGATCATTTCGTGGGAGAAATCGTGAAACACTGACTAGTATATGAAATAAATGATACAACTGAAAAATGTCATTAAATCATATGATTGAGAGCAAGGCAAGGTAAAAGGCAATACAGAAGTCCAGGGCATGATCTGCAATATATGCAGAAGAGTGCATTGACCCTCTCTCAGACAAACCCAGGTAATGAAACATGATGGTGACGAGAAACTATGCATTATTATAACTACAATATTGTCAAACTACTGAAAGTAATCATAACATTATTCCATGTACGAGAGTTATTATTGTTTACATCTAGAATACGGTAATATTCCATGGTATATTGCATTGAGTGTACTAAAGCAAAGTACACGGGTTATTCTAGGGAGACATAGAAAACGAAGATAATTACATCTAGTTTAAACTTTAAATATTCTTCTTCTCTTTCAATGCATTAAATACACGAAATATTCGGTTGCAATAAACGGTATTATTCCAATAAATTAATATAAAGATAATCTTGACTGTACTTGAGCCACCATGTGCCTGCATGGTGACAGAGGTATACGTAAGAAGTGTGTTGGGGATAATTGTATTTACATCGCAAGAGTGCTCTGCTGACGATAGACATGTTACATGAAAAGAGATACAATATAAAGCAGAGCAAATCAGCTCGAATGCGTTGTTCAGTTCCAAGTGCTGCTTCGCCTATCGAACACGCCTTATCAACATCTACCTGGCGAAGTAGGAAGCAAACAAGAAAGAATAATTTATTCATGGGTTCTCTCATGAAGTGAACGATAGCAAGAACATTGGGTTCGAGCATCGAGTAGGACGAACTATATGACTGTGTGCCTGGTGACAGAGGTACGTAAGAAGGTATGTATAAGTAGTTTGCGGCAGCGAAGCTTGAACAACAAAAATAAATTTAAAATCGAAATCGCGAGTAGGTAGCGAAGCTAGATATTAGAAAGGTTAACAGATAACGAAAAAAAATATATTGAAAATGCATTTATGTTTATTTGTTTGGATAATTGAGACATTATTGTATTATCGGATTGTTTCTTCAATTTCTTCAGTTTTTTTTATATCGGTTTATCAAAAATATATTTTAATTATACGAACACTTGTGCATGTCAGTAGATAGGAAACTGTATCATCACGGTGGTGTATTTACATGTATTGCACTTGGCTGTATTTACATGTATTGCACTTGGCTGTATTTACATGTATTGCACTTGGCTGTATTTACATGTATTGCACTTGGCTGTATTTACGTGTATTGCACTTGGCTGTATTTACGTGTATTGCACTTGGCTGTATTTACGTGTATTGCACTTGGCTGTATTTACGTGTATTGCACTTGGCTGTATTTACGTGTATTGCACTTGGCTGTATTTACGTGTATTGCACTTGGCTGTATTTACGTGTATTGCACTTGGCTGTATTTACGTGTATTGCACTTGGCTGTATTTACGTGTATTGCACTTGGCTGTATTTACGTGTATTGCACTTGGCTGTATTTACGTGTATTGCACTTGGCTGTATTTACGTGTATTACACGTAGATTTATCTTATCGTCCAACTAAAGCGTATAGAACTTCAATCACTCTTCGCTCATACGTTCACTGAAACTATGTCAAAGTCATTGAGTCGAGTTTATATTCTTTGATTTGTGATGCAACTCGATACCCCGGCGGTAATCTGCAGGCAGAACACGACGCTAAACTCAGGTAAGTTTTATTTATCTTTCCGCAGCGATAGTCACCAATCACACAAAAAGTTTCCATGACATCGGAAAACTCGTCCTAAACGACCACTCTGTGCAGGGCCGACTGTGCCGGGTCGATGCAGTTATTTTAGGAAAGAATAACACTAGATTGACAAACGAATGATAAAGACAAGACGCATTCGAAGAGGAAAAGAAACAGAAGAGGTGAAACGAAGACAAAATCAAAGCTCTACAAATCAATTTCAGATAAGAATTCTGTTTCTTGCACGAATGGAATGAAAGAGAGCTCTAGTTTAGAAGTGACTGATAAAACACGTTACGCGATCCTGTCTGTCAAGTCGTGACAATATAACAAACGGAGATGGAGCTGGAACGAGTCAACTTACGTTCGAAAATGAGCCATCATGGAAAATTAAAATCAATGTTTAAAGGAGAGAAAAAAGGAGACAAGAGATAAAACCGGTCGTAACAAAGGGCGACACAAAATGCGTAATTAAACAGTGTGAATGCGATTGCGCCGGTGGATGTAAATGGGCCGGAAGTGAGTCGACAACGCGCGCGGAAACTCTTTCCGGCGAGAGGAAAAGGCGGCAACTCGGTGTGAAAACGGTGAGTCGTCTCGTTGCTACATGGACGTGTTGTTTAAAATACTGCGGTGAGGTTCGGATGGTAATTGTGGTGACTTGTGGAACAAAAGACGTTGCTCTAACCAACTACGAGGCCTATTCTTGGAAGGAACGCAGCCTACGCCGATTGAAACGTAATTCCTGGGAATTATACCAACAGAAGACTATTCACATGAGATAAATAATGACACAAACTCGTTTATTATTGGCTGCAATCACAAATAATTGCCAATGCAGCAAATTTGAATTCGAAGTGAGCATAACTATAAAAAAGTTCCAATAACTTACAAGATATGTACGCATAACGAATACTAACCCAAACGATATTTATGTCGTCATTTCATTTTATAACTTCAGACATTGAGAGAATACCTTAAATAATTTGCAATTTATTTTAAGTTATTTGTATCTCCGTAGATGCACTTATTTCTCTAAATTCTATAGAGGAGTCAAAATTAACATAGATAGCGCTGCTAAGCAACCTCCTTTCAGCGCCATTGATGAATAATAACAATGAAACAACAATGAAAATTGACAGCTAGACCACTCCTAATAGAAGTTTATTTTTTTGCCACCAGAATGCGTCTAGTCTATTTTGAGTCCTCTATACGTATACCTTAATCAAGAGGGATATGTATGCGATGAAGATGGCTGCCTTTGTGTGGTTCACGTAACAAGCAGCACAATTATTTTTTGAGGACGTAACATAATTACGAGCGCTTCTGGCTTGGTTTTAACTTTGATTGAAATATCCAACAAATCCACAAACCCAACGAGTACTTAACGTTTTTTCCCTAAATTAAACTTTCACGGTCTGTCACATTTATTCAGCGCTTAGACAGTTTCAAAAGTACGTTGTTCTATAAGAGAAAAAATGTAATTAAGATTGCAATTAATTCTGTTAATTACAATTTGTAGTCTTAAATAAAGAAAAAACATAAACTTGAACAAAGATGTACGCGTTACTGGAGTAGAGGTTTAGAAGAGGGATTGTGTCGACCCTTCGCGTGCTGAAGACAATATGGCTGCCAGAGTCGCCAGGGTTGAGAGAGTTTAGGTAGCAAGTGAGCCTCACACGGTTCAACAACAAACATGGAGATTATATTCTCTTATCGCAGAGATAAGACCAAACTAACTAAACAAAATCTATGCATTTATTTGGGGCTCACATCATTCGAACTCGTTTTCTACCAAAGCGTAAAGATGTTGTTATAACATCAACGAATATCTCGGTAGTCAGTCACACCGTGAGTTAGAGGTCATAGAGGTTATTGAATAGTGTACTTGCACGATGTATGACTGTTGAACATTGCAACTTCATAACCAAAACCGTATTTTCACTAATTTAATGAAGCTTAGTCTTATTCTCTTCCGAAGAGGTTTTTTTTTTCAACTTTTTTTTCTCATTGTATATAATACGAATTGCCTTACCGGTATGCTTTTGTCTTAATTTTATGTAAAAAGGTTAAAAGTTATCCACTTAGGAAATTTTATGAAGAATGTATGTAATCTTGCTTGTTTATAATTTAATAGATTGTTTCTTCAGAAAAAAAAAACAACAAAAAAAACGTACTTTTGAAATGATAAGTTTTACCAAAACAATATGGTAACACGTGAGGTCGTACTTCGAAGTACCATGAACATTAGGCTGGCGAAGACGATTAGGCTATTTTTAGGATTCATGCAAGATTGTGAAGGAATGTACATGTTGCAACACTGCTTTCACACCGACGTTCCCGCCGATAATAATGAAAATGGCGTCGGTGTACGATAGTGTCCACACTGACACACCGACGCTTCCATATGGTTACAACGATGCTCAGCGGTCAGCTTTGAATGGGCCATGGTAACCAAAACAATTCCATTTTAGTGTCGACCGGCCGACGCCGAGGCAAGTTTTTTATTCCCTGTTTGTCCTTACAAGCGGGGGCCCCTTTCACGGTTCGGAATTCGATTTCGTTTTGAACGACTACCCCTAGTCGGGCCGGAGAATGAACAGAATACAAGTACAGCCCACTGACCCCGAAGAGATGGTTTTTACCGGGAGGAGCTGAGGAGAAATAATAAAGAGACCATCCCCTATACAAAGAAATAAGATCCACTAAAGGAACTTTGCGGGGGAGCGGTTTTCATAAAACCAATGTTTAAATTTTGGCAGAAACAACAGTTTGCTGTATCTATGCGCAATGTTTCACTTTGGTATATCCAACACAGTTTATTGTATCAATGCGCAATGTTTCACTTTGGTATATCCAACACAGTTTATTGCATCAATGCGCAATGTTTCACTTTGGTATATCCAACACAGTTTATTGTATCTATGCGCAATGTTTCACTTTGGTATATACAACACAGTTTATTGTATCTATGCGCAATGTTTCACTTTGGTATATACAACACAGTTTATTGTATCTATGCGCAATGTTTCACTTTGGTGTATACAACACAGTTTATTGTATCTATGCGCAATGTTTCACTTTGGTATATCCAACACAGTTTATTGTATCAATGCGCAATGTTTCACTTTGGTATATCCAACACAGTTTATTGTATCTATGCGCAATGTTTCACTTTGGTATATACAACACAGTTTATTGTATCTATGCGCAATGTTTCACTTTGGTATATCCAACACAGTTTATTGCATCAATGCGCAATGTTTCACTTTGGTATATCCAACACAGTTTATTGTATCTATGCGCAATGTTTCACTTTGGTATATCCAACACAGTTTATTGTATCTATGCACAATGTTTCACTTCGGTATATCCAACACAGTTTATTGTACCTATGCGCAATGTTTCACTTTGGTATATCCAACACAGTTTATTGTATCTATGCGCAATGTTTCACTTTGGAATATACAACACAGTTTCTTGTATCAATGCGCAATGTTTCACTTTGGTTTATACAACACAGTTTATTGTATCAATGCGCAATGTTTCACTTTAGTATATCCAACACAGTTTATTGTATCTATGCGCAATGTGATATTTTGACTGAAATAAAACAAAACCAATGCGCAGCGATTTATAAAAAAGGAAGATGTCCTGTGTCAATGCGCACTGTTCACTAGAAATATTCCATAGCACAGCTGACACAGTTGGCGCCATCTTGTTGCTATAAACAAGATGGCGCGGAGTGCATTGTTCACCGTGCAGCCTGGTGTAACGGCAACAGCTGACACGGTTGCCGCCACCTAATCGGATTTACGGATGATCGGGTGATTTGTTTTGGGCTCTACGTCACTTATTTCTGATTTTGTGATGCCTGATGTTTTATAAATAGTTATAAAAATGATACAATTCAACGGATTATCTTCGCTAATTGCTATATTTATGTATGCTCATTGCCGATTTGACACAACTGACAATGATTTATGACGTGAGTATAAAATTATTAGCAAACCGTTATAAACAAGTCAACAATATTTAACATTTGGGATGAATGTACATGGTACAAACAGCAAATCACAAACCACTGAGATTAACACCGAGATAAGCAACGTCTCGATTGTTGTATAATATTGATAGACATATAGGCCCACAGGACGTACAATGTGAGTTCGAATCAAAGTGTGTCCACATTTGAAATAAATTTGTGGTTACCGCGTCAAATAAACACTCTTGTCAAATGCGTTCAACACACAATAACATAGCACTACAAACCATCCACTTGTATTGAGTTGCTGTTACAATTCATCAAAAGAAATGGAAACAACCATTATTTTTATTTCGATCAAATAAAAATAAAAATTCATGATAAACTAAGTGTATAAATAAATGACTACAACCGCACGATTATGATAGAAACGAAACAGGTCGTCGCGAATATTAAGAAGACGTATCTGCCAAAAGGAAGATTGTAATTCATTGAAAATAAGCTGTAGATATAATATACGCCTAAAGAGCCTCCCGTAGCTCAATGCCGCCTAAAAGGTATATCAATGTTCCCTAAAAGTCCAACGCAAATACCCGCGAACCTCCGACCCGGCCACAAAGTAACGGAGAAATAAATAGTTAGCGAAAATCCTTAAGAATTTCTGTTGAATACTTTTCAACTTCCATAATTTATATACGAAACAAATACAGTCTCAAAGGGCGAAAGGATACTAATGCGGCATCTAAAGGTATACTGGATTCCTATAAAAAAAAAAAAAAAACATATGTATATAGTAAATTACAAAAAAACAACTTCCGAGATGATTAAAACGTCAAGAGACTGAGGCCCAACACCCACTCATGCTCTAACTCGAAAAAGAAACTGAATTAAGCGCACCATTAAAAATTCCAACATGGATTTTGTTTGCGTTTTGTACCAGAGAATATCTCCGGCCTACAGAAATAAAATAAAAGCAAACTCTGGCTGCAAAGAGGGCAACATAATGTGCGAGTAACTGCTTAGAAACAGGCTATGTTTACGTAATTGCAATGTCGTTGCGTCTTCAATAGAAAACATTTAAATGAAAATGGATCGACAAAAATATGACCACATGAAAAGGTTTTGGACGCGGAGATGTCTAGAATCATGAAAACTGTTAGTCAGCAGTTTTGTTCGTATTCTTTTGAAAGTGTTTCAAATGTTTAAAGATAACTAGTTAAATTATGTACAACGGAGTAACTTTGTACCCATACAGTTTTAAATAGTTTTATGATCTAATAAGTAAATATTTTAACACCGTTTATTATGATGTAGTAGTTTATATGTTGTTTAATTATAATTTGAACATATAGGAGTGATGTATATGGAGTCATGTATTAATTATGAAAAACACTAAAGTTTCATTTATGGGTAGCTTTGTATGTTGAAGTAGTTGTTTGCGGGAAATAACAATAGGTATAATACGAAAAACGAGAGCCTAATTATATTTTTGAGTTAAGCCATTTAGAAATTCACAGTCGGCCCCTACACCTAGGGGCACCCATTGTTGCTATGGATTTGTTTCGTTGATGGGAAATAACATGCAAACAACTGTTACCTTGGTAACAATGGGCGCCCCTAGGTGTAGGGGTCGACTATGAATTTCTAAATGGCTTAACTCAAAAATATTATTTAACATTAACACAAACAAAAAACCACAATCAATACATTAAAGACAAGAAAACATATTTCTTAGTTTGTAATATTTTATGGGTGTTGGTATAATTTGTTCTATAAAGTGAACAACAAGAAAGGATGTAAAAGCAACGATGAAATAATTTATACGCCATAAAAGACGCAGCCGCATCCTCTCCATTGATTTTCACATCCAGCAAAACGCGTGGAAAAGAATATAAAATAAAATGATAAGGTTTATGAGAAGCTATAAGTCAAAAGCCTCGCTGGCGTCCTTGTCTTAGGCAAAGAATATGGCCCCTCTCAACGCTTTCCCGTCAGTTCCATTTTAATATCTGCGAGGTAGCGTCCCAAGATTTGCAAGTCTGGCAGTGACTGCGACTCTGCTGGCTCACCCGGGTCACAGTTTCATGTGGGTAGCCCCGTTCATAACGTTCCTATACAATTAACAGGCTGCGCTGGCAGATCATGACAATGTAAGGTTGTCTGTTCATATCTTTTAAACAACTATCCTATTCGGTTGTAAAACTAATTTATAAAGGAGAAGAAATATAACTATGTATAGGCCTACAGTTAATAATGGAAAAATCATAAAATAGCAACAATAACAAAACCACAAAACAAACTATTGTACAGTTAAAAAAAGAACAAAAACAATAAAATTAACTGAGAAAAAATGTGCGTTATAAATTATAAATATAAAAGTGAAACGAAAGTAAGATGACTGCGCGAAGGTAAAGTGAGTGTTGCGTGGAATATGGTGGAGGCGCCGGGTATGGTGCTCAGTTGGGTAAGGGCCAGTTAAAGGAGCTGAAACTAAACACAGAGTTTCCTGCCTGCTAGCTGTGTACATGGTACATTGACTATACGGCTCAGGCATCCAGTAAGTATTGCCAAGCCTGCATTAGGGCTTTCACATCACACAATCCTGATCACTCAGGGAGTGACAACTACATACATACACGGTCGGATGTATTATTCGCCTCGTACGACAAGCAGGGCTTTCATATCACACAATCTTGAGCACTGAGTGACGACAGAGTTTAAAAAGGGGGTTTTCTTAATTTTACCCCACATAAAAATAATTAAGTGGCGCCCATCTTTCCCCTACCTTGACCCCCCTTCCCGGAGATAATTGGAAGGACCGTCACCGCTCTCACCAACTGAGCAAGACCGGGCGGCCTCACCAACTGAGCAAGACCTCATCAACTGAGCAAGAGCGTGCGGCCTCATCAACTGAGCAAGGCTTCATCAACTGAGCAAGACCTCATCAACTGAGCAAGACCGTGCTCCGTGCTCGTTGTGACTATACTTAAGGGTGTCATAATATTCAATAATTTAAATAAAAAGAAAAACTTGCAGTCATTTAACAAGAGACAACGCAAATTAAAAATAATCTATTATTGCACGAAATCCAGGTAGCAAGCAGAGTCGATCAAGAAGTCCGGGCACCCATCGTCATACTCGTTCAAACATAAACGGTGAACAGTAAAGTTTCTTCGACCACTGCTTGTCCGCTAACCACTCGCTCACACCGTGCACCTAACCGCCGCCATAGCTTCTCGGCTTTTATTTCCTATAGAATATGAATGGGTTTAGTTGTAAGTATTGGAGTTAGAACACTGTAGGTGAGTTTTATCGACATATGCCAGCAATGTTCTTAGTTACGAACAACTGCCCACAAAAAGAAAATTACTGCAAAAGTTCGTTTACGGCCAATGGAGCAGCCCCCACTTTTAAGTTTAAGAAGAAAAAGGAGCGGTTCTTTTTTTTTATTAAAAAGAGGAGAAGTAATGAATTGAGAGTCTAAGAAAATGTCTGTACAGACGAGTTTTACTCAAGTCTGGACGTTATAAGTTAGACAATAACATTCCGTACGTGGATCTAAGTAGACATTACACAACACGCTTTTCATAAAAAAAATCTAGGATATAAATATTCGATTATTTTGATGTCGCTGACCCCACTAAAACCAAACCATCACATCTTTCCTTTCAAAAGTAACTTAAAATTAACTATTTAGTTCCTTTATTGAGCAAGTAACATCATGTAACTCAGTTCCATTCAAAATCTAGTTCCTTATTATATTCCGTTTGGCAGTGCCTATGTGCGCGTGCCTACGCGATGCAACGCATCACCGCCATCTTTGTTAGGCAGTGCCTATGTGCCGGCCCGCGGGGGAGGCAAAGTGCGCTAACGATCTCAGGCAACGCATATAACGCCATCTGGATCAGTTTTGTTTTCGGATATTGATAATCAATAGCTCTAAGGAGAGAAGTAAACTTACATAAAAACGCGGCTTGACGGGCAATTGGAAACCGCCGGGACGAGATTAGAAAATAAAACATGAGACGCAAAACTTTTTGTGCCTGCGCGGCGATTTTTACGTGAAGCGCGTCTGTGCACGGACAGGCGATGACGCACGTGGAGATAGTCAAGCTCAAAGATTATACTCAATATTCAATTTTAGAAAGTTTGTTTTTAAAGGAAAATAAGAGCTATTTTTATAACGATCATTAACGATATAACTTACTTTTCAATATCACAACCGCGCCTGGCAGATTCAAAGTTTTATATTATTTTATGAGTCATTCTGCCGATATAGGACCGAAGTAAGTGGTCGTAAATGTACGGTTTACGCCAAGGATTATCCCCAATGCTTCACTCTGAAGCGTAAAGCGCAGCCGATGCTGCGAAATTGAACCTTTATTTTCAGATATTAATAAGAAATTACTGTTTTCACATAAGGTCTTGTATCTATAATGCAATCAGAAATAAGCTGAGGTGATACACATCATACACAGTGATCGTAGAGCAATTTATTGATTCATTTAATTAATACATTATATAAAGTGTACATTAACGAACATGCAAATTTATTTGAGAACCGTACATGGTATGCAATCGTTATTATTGCTGTAAAATACACAGTACTATAAAAACACACTTTTTGAACAATACACCTATGAAGTATTGCCAGTATCTTCTCTTAGTAACTCCTTCTTCGTAGATCTACATTTAGCTAAGGTTATATAATGGATGCAACATTGTGCGTTGCTAAACTTACAACGTGTTATCTAAATTCCTCTTTCATATCACATTTCTCTTCTTTCCCTAATAGAAACGGTATTTTGTACTCATGTTTTTTTTTTGTTTTTGATGTTCTACAGTTCTAAATTGCTATAATTTTGTCATTACTGTTTTCTTCCTTAAAGTGTGATTGTGTTTATTCTCTTTGAAAATCAGTTTTTACAAGTGAATAGTAAGTACACACAAATGTAAATAGAGTGGATAGCGGGTTGGAGAAGCAGAATGTAGAGCATTCAACGATCTAGGCCTACTTCTTTCTCTCCTGACTCCCCAACTGAACTCCGGACTCGTCCCCGTGAATTAGTTCTGGCATAGACGCGAAGTAAGCATATTAGGAGTCGGATGGTGCTTGCCACATTTAGTTCTTGCTTGTGAGTCTCCCATCAAGACCAGTCGCATTGTTTTCTCTTGTGCAGTTGTGTTTGTCTGTTTGTGTAGGGGGTGGGGGGGGACATAGCCGCAGGTCATCTGCTCGTGTATACACCTCCGTTAATATAAACTCACTCGGCAAGACAACGTCATGTTTATTCATAAAGTCAGAGGGGGGCGCATGATAAACGGCCAGAAATTAAAATGAAGATAACATAGTTGGGAGTCCTCGTCGTCTTATTGTGTTGCGCATGCCCACGTTACCTCGTGTTGGTTGGAGTCTGTTTGCGAGTGTTAACACCAATTTAACTATCGGCTTTATTTCATTTAACGTCAAGGATCACGGCTGGGAAGTTTCCTCAGAAGCGACGGGAGCAATGTCTATTATAACGAGGATCCGACGACTCACCACTAGGAAGTTTCCTCAGAAGCGACGGGAGCAATGTCTATTATAACGAGGATCCGACGACTCAGGGCTAGGAAGTTTCCTCAGAAGCGACGGGAGCAATGTCTATTATAACACGGATCCGACGACTCACGGCTAGGAAGTTTCCTCAGAAGCGACGGGAGCAATGTCTATTATAACACGGATCCGACGACTCACGGCTAGGAAGTTTCCTCAGAAGCGACGGGAGCAATGTCTATTATAACACGGATCCGACGACTCACGGCTAGGAAGTTTCCTCAGAAGCGACGGGAGCAATGTCTATTATAACACGGATCCGACGACTCACGGCTAGGAAGTTTCCTCAGAAGCGACGGGAGCAATGTCTATTATAACACGGATCCGACGACTCACGGCTAGGAAGTTTCCTCAGAAGCGACGGGAGCAATGTCTATTATAACACGGATCCGACGACTCACGGCTAGGAAGTTTCCTCAGAAGCGACGGGAGCAATGTCTATTATAACGCGGATCCGACGACTCACGGCTAGGAAGTTTCCTCAGAAGCGACGGGAGCAATGTCTATTATAACGCGGATCCGACGACTCACGGCTAGGAAGTTTCCTCAGAAGCGACGGGAGCAATGTCTATTATAACGCGGATCCGACGACTCACGGCTGGGAAGTTTCCTCAGAAGCGACGGGAGCAATGTCTATTATAACGCGGATCCGACGACTCACGGCTAGGAAGTTTCCTCAGAAGCGACGGGAGCAATGTCTATTATAACGCGGATCCGACGACTCACGGCTGGGAAGTTTCCTCAGAAGCGACGGGAGCAATGTCTATTATAACGAGGATCAGACGACTCAGGGCTAGGAAGTTTCCTCAGAAGCGACGGGAGCAATGTCTATTATAACGCGGATCCGACGACTCACGGCTGGGAAGTTTCCTCAGAAGCGACGGGAGCAATGTCTATTATAACGCGGATCCGACGACTCACGGCTGGGAAGTTTCCTCAGAAGCGACGGGAGCAATGTCTATTATAACGCGGATCCGACGACTCACGGCTGGGAAGTTTCCTCAGAAGCGACGGGAGCAATGTCTATTATAACGCGGATCCGACGACTCACGGCTGGGAAGTTTCCTCAGAAGCGACGGGAGCAATGTCTATTATAACGCGGATCCGACGACTCACGGCTAGGAAGTTTCCTCAGAAGCGACGGGAGCAATGTCTATTATAACGAGGATCCGACGACTCACGGCTGGGAAGTTTCCTCAGAAGCGACGGGAGCAATGTCTATTATAACGAGGATCCGACGACTCACGGCTGGGAAGTTTCCTCAGAAGCGACGGGAGCAATGTCTATTATAACGAGGATCCGACGACTCACGGCTGGGAAGTTTCCTCAGAAGCGACGGGAGCAATGTCTATTATAACGTGGATCAGACGACTCACGGCTGGGAAGTTTCCTCAGAAGCGACGCGAGCAATGTCTATTATAACGAGGATCCGACGACTCACGGCTGGGAAGTTTCCTCAGAAGCGACGCGAGCAATGTCTATTATAACGAGGATCCGACGACTCACGGCTGGGAAGTTTCCTCAGAAGCGACGGGAGCAATGTCTATTATAACGCGGATCCGACGACTCACGGCTGGGAAGTTTCCTCAGAAGCGACGCGAGCAATGTCTATTATAACGTGGATCAGACGACTCACGGCTGGGAAGTTTCCTCAGAAGCGACGGGAGCAATGTCTATTATAACGAGGATCCGACGACTCACGGCTGGGAAGTTTCCTCAGAAGCGACGGGAGCAATGTCTATTATAACGAGGATCCGACGACTCACGGCTGGGAAGTTTCCTCAGAAGCGACGCGAGCAATGTCTATTATAACGTGGATCAGACGACTCACGGCTGGGAAGTTTCCTCAGAAGCGACGGGAGCAATGTCTATTATAACGTGGATCAGACGACTCACGGCTGGGAAGTTTCCTCAGAAGCGACGGGAGCAATGTCTATTATAACGTGGATCAGACGACTCACGGCTGGGAAGTTTCCTCAGAAGCGACGGGAGCAATGTCTATTATAACGCGGATCCGACGACTCACGGCTGGGAAGTTTCCTCAGAAGCGACGGGAGCAATGTCTATTATAACGCTGATCCGACGACTCACGGCTGGGAAGTTTCCTCAGAAGCGACGGGAGCAATGTCTATTATAAGGCGGATCCGACGACTCACGGCTAGGAAGTTTCCTCAGAAGCGACGGGAGCAATGTCTATTATAACGAGGATCCGACGACTCACGGCTGGGAAGTTTCCTCAGAAGCGACGCGAGCAATGTCTATTATAACGCGGATCCGACGACTCACGGCTAGGAAGTTTCCTCAGAAGCGACGGGAGCAATGTCTATTATAACGAGGATCCGACGACTCACGGCTGGGAAGTTTCCTCAGAAGCGACGGGAGCAATGTATATTAAATTATAATGCCAATCAAAGAGAACTTTTCGCTTTGCTACAGTCAACGAGACAACTACGCTGCAATGATTGGTGTAAACTGTAAATAATCACCCTATATATCACCCACCCCTAACGCGTAAAATGGAAGCAATACAAAAACAATCACACCACGTTTGAAGAAAGTGAAATATCAACATTTAATATACGCGAGCAACTCTACACCACAACGTGTGTATCTTCGATGAGTAAATTATTACAGTCTTATCAGAGTATAAGAATCCTAACAGTACCGACACTCAAGCATATTTCTTGCTGCAACACGTGCTCGCGCAGGTTGTGACTGTGGATAGGCTGCGGGTGTACAAGAAGAACCGACAAAGTAACTTCTGTAACTTGAAGTAGATGTTATAATGGTACGGTAAACAACGTCGTATGTCAACTACAAGACCGCTACGCCGCGCGTGTCGCAGGCACTCAACTCAGCGGAGACTGCATTTACGAATGTGTGAAGGAAAGGAACGCAAGGAATCTGTTGATATCCGTGGAAGTAGCGCGTGTAAAAGGGGCAGGAGATAAGGATCTGAGTTCTATGTGAATACTGCTTGAATAAGGGTTGACCTTGTTGAACAACTTGTATCAATCCGCAATATACCGATAATTGGTCATAAGGGGGAATTGCTCGGTAACTTGATCGTGCACGACGGCTTCAAGTGACCGACCACTGTGCGGAGACATTCGGGTCGGTAATTAATGCAGAGCTAATCTGGAATCGAACCATGGCTACGCACGTCGGACTTTAACCGCAAGAGCGATAATTAACATGAGTAACCGGCTGAAGCCAACTCTCTCGCTTCATGCGTATCCAATTATGTCGCACGCATGCGTACACGGGACTAGTCACACTACTGGACACTGCTGGACACTACTGGACACTGCTGGACACTACTGGACACTGCTGGACACTGCTGGACACTGCTGGACACTGCTGGACACTACTGGACACTGCTGGGCACTGCTGGACACTGCTGAACACTACACAACTAATACAATGTTGCGTTTACTTAGCCGAATTAACCAGCCACATGCAAATGTTTTATGCTGCTAATGCGAGCCACTCTGTGATTAACACATTTTCCTAAAGGTACATTTACAAAATTGCTGTCATATAACCAAAATAATGGTTTGAATTGGTCAAGTTATTATGTGGCACTACATTAGGTTTTTCAAAAAAATAAAACCCCTGCCACTAAGTCCTGATTTGTGTTGTTATAAATAAAAACAAAGAGAATCAGTAGACAGTGGGGAAAACACGCAACGGTGTATTTTTATGCATCGGACCATTCTACGAAACCGTTCCGGACGCTTTTTCGAGATACTGAAAAGCAATACCCGTAAAAACGCGATACAAATAAGGTATCACCGTGTTTTCATCATCTCATCTATAAACCCCTTGAAGCGAGTAAAAGTGAATTGTTTAAAACGGCCACTCACGTTGAAGTGCGGACATTCAGTCGGGCGAACCTTCACTCCGGTTAAGACGGAGATTGACACCGTAACACGCCATCAACATCTTGAGTCCGACAGGAGGCAACAGTGTCAGAGCATGCATTCTTTATAAGGGAGATATCCCATTCGGACTAAGTTGGCATTACTGACGGAGTGGAGTGTCTTTACGTCAACGGCTTCGGACTGGTGTATCCGTGACGGAGTGGAGTGTCTTTACGTCAACGGCTTTGGACTGGTGTATCAGTGACAGTCAAGATATGTGACAAGTAGAGGACAGTCCACGAAGAATGTCAGAGGCTATAGACACCTTCTGAATTATTAATACTCGTCGTAGGCGTCGTCATGGTTACGCACGGATGTCGCGCGCCTACGCGGCCAATATGTCATCCGCCGGCATCGGTGAATTGAAAACGACAACAACGTCTGTAAGGAAAACAAAATCCGGCACGAGGAAAGTTTTAAGAATGATTATCTGGGCGCTCCAACCTCGTCTGTATTTTACTACAATACCGTTTCTTGTAACGTAAGATGTTCATGAATGTATTCAGGTTAGCGACCACCTAAGCTAAAACAACAAAACCTGACCAGTTGACCTGTTTTCCGCGACGGGATCAGCAGCGTCACGTAGGTCTATGATATGATGTCGTGACGTCATTAACATACGCTATATCCACCTTAGATGCGCGATGACCCGGAAACTTCACATTTTCATAGAGATGTGTTTTCTTGAAGATTATGTATATTCGCATTTTGAATCGTTTAGTTTACCATTTATCCAGTCTGCAGTGTCAGTGTATACATGGTAAGTGGGCTATACAGTATATAGCACAAGGGTTGGTGTAGGTATTCTCAAGACACGACATAGCCGAATCCAATTGTGCCAACTTTCTGTTTTCACTTCTCTATTTCCTACCAGCTAATTGAAACATGTTCTATAGGTATAATTTACGTTCTTCCGTTGGTTACCTGGAAAGGTAGGCGTGGCCAAACAAGCGTGTACACTCTAGCCAGCGAAAGCCTCCAATAGTATAACACTCCAATAATTAAAATGTGTATCGCTCATTCTGTGTGTACCTATTTCTAAAAACAATAAACTGATAAGTTAATGGACAATACAGTTCAGTTCGATTTTATTTCGAGCCATCAAAAGTGGAGTAAAGTTAATAATAATACGTCATGAATGTGCAATGTGTTTACATAATACTTGACAGTCGTCACACTCAAAACGGTTTTCTAGCACGAAACCTACGTAGGTACTGCAATAACATTTCCAGTAGATATCTGATGGAGTTTGTCAACTTTTCCATCAACAAAGACCGTTTTCCAACAACACGATCAAACTTTTCGAAATACTTTTTGCCCATGTGACAAGAAAAAACCGTCCCCATTGTCGGCAAGATTGTTACTTTCGCGTTGGATCTATCGACGCGATTTGCATTTTATATTCGCTCACGCACGTCCGACCGGGGCTCGCTGTAGTTGGGTTGCAGTTTAGACTAGTTGCAGACAATTTTAAAATAAATAAAATAAATAAATAAATTCACATCTAGAGTCTACCCACTCAGTAACCAAACTGATTTGCAGTGGGGGACTTATAATTTAAAGTGACTAAACCAACCCTGTAGGCTCCGAACACCATCGACGAATGAGCGATAACCAATCAAAGATCGATATTTCAAACACGAAACATATGAATCAGTGATTGGACAGTGCGAACACCTGCGGACAAATGCCAGAATCAACAAGGCCGATTCAGAACAACTTTGAATTTATTGAGTGCTTCGTTGCTATAACGGCTCCAAAGTCACCGTTTACTTATGTCTAAGACAAGAAGTAATGGAATTGAACCCACATTAGAAGTTAAAAAACTTCTGCCTGAAGCGGGATTTGAACCCGGGACCTTCTGCATTGGAAGCAGGTCTGCTAACCACTGGTATGCACGATTTGCCCACGCAATTATATCGTCACGTATCTTATTTAATGGCCATGATTAAACATAATAAAAATAGAGATTGCAGATTTGGTAGTATTTACTGAGAGAATAGGGGTCTGTGGAAAACGCGGCCTGTGAATTCGCGTCCTGCGGAAAGTGAGGCACGGGTGTAGAATTTGAGGCCCGCGCAAACCAGTTTATTCAAAGTCACCGCATGAACAGTATTCAACAGTATAGATAAACCACCCCCTAACCTGGTGCCTCAATATCCGCAGCGTGCCTCGATTTCGCAGGACTCGTTTTCGTAATTACTCCGGCAACATCTGATAACGGGACCTCCCAAGTCACTCTCAAGTCTCAAACACAAAGAATCCATCCGTCTAAATGTGACAAACATCATATTTACATTATTTTCAAATTGTTAACAACGATTAAAGCTAAACCTAATAAACCGCGTTTCAACTAACCGTGACAAACATGGAGGTCTGCCCGGCTCGAGCAGCTCCCTAGATCTAATCTGAATATTCAAACAGCTCCTCAAATATTAATATTGCACTTAAAATTTTTAAAGATTTCTTTTCACAAAGCTTCCATGTTTAACATCCATTCCCAGCAGGAAAGTATACGAAAACATCGACCCGAAACTTTCTCGAAGAAGCAAACGAACGCGTAAAGGACGGAATAGACGAAGGAAGGACGAGAAGCAGATAAGACACGAGCGCCGAGGAATGACGCGAAGAAGAAAGAACTCGGACGGATATCATTTCATGGTACGTCGGCTTCCAATGAAGTATATGCCGGGATGTGACGTGGCATTAATCCCCGGTGTCAGTCAGCCTGTTCACGCGGCCCGGAGTACGTCTTTCACTTCGGGTAACGCCATTAAAAAAAGGAAGCGCGGAAATTGATACGGAATGAACGGGTAGCCGCTCAAAGAGGCAACTGAAATAACATATACACACACTCGTTCAAAGAAGACTTTTAATCCGCTAAGATGTTCAGAACTGTAGGTTACGATGTGTGGCTAGTATTCACTCACCGGCTAGCGCATGTTAAACAGAGTGATTCGATAGAATATTATGTTTCTATATTTCTTTTCTATTTCTATTTGTCTATTATTATACAGAATATCTTTGAAATAGTTTTGCGATTGCTGACTCAACGTGCTGACGTGCGTAAAAAGAGGCCTATACAGTTAGATACATCACGGTGTTACTAGCCCAGACAAACAAAACAACTAGTCGGATTGTGACGACTAACCCAGTGCGGCCTACGTGAGATGGAGCCAATCAAGAGCTGAGATCAGGTCACGTGTCTACAAGAGGGTTGTAGAGTCGGATTGTGACGACTAACCCAGTGCGGCCTACGTGAGATGGAGCCAATCAAGAGCTGAGATCAGGTCACGTGTCTACAAGAGGGTTGTAGAGTCGGATTGTGACGACTAACCCAGTGCGGCCTATGTGAGATGGAGCCAATCAAGAGCTGAGATCAGGTCACGTGTCTGCAAGAGGGTTGTAGAGTCGGATTGTGACGACTAACCCAGTGCGGCCTAGTGAGATGGAGCCAATCAAGAGCTGAGATCAGGCCACGTGTCTACAAGAGGGTTGTAGAGTCGGATTGTGACGACTAACCCAGTGCGGCCTACGTGAGATGGAGCCAATCAAGAGCCGAGATCAGGTCACGTGTCTGCAAGAGGGTTGTAGAGTCGGATTGTGACGACTAACCCAGTGCGGCCTACGTGAGATCCAGCCAATCAAGAGCAGAGATCAGGTCACGTGTCTGCAAGAGGGTTGTGAGTCGGATTGTGACGACTAACCCAGTGCGGCCTATGTGAGATGGAGCCAATCAAGAGCCGAGATCAGGTCACGTGTCTGCAAGAGGGTTGTAGAGTCGGATTGTGACGACTAACCCAGTGCGGCCTATGTGAGATGGAGCCAATCAAGAGCTGAGATCAGGTCACGTGTCTGCAAGAGGGTTGTAGAGTCGGATTGTGACGACTAACCCAGTGCGGCCTATGTGAGATGGAGCCAATCAAGAGCTGAGATCAGGTCACGTGTCTGGAAGAGGGTTTAGAGTCGGATTGTGACGACTAACCCAGTGCGGCCTACGTGAGATGGAGCCAATCAAGAGCCGAGATCAGGCCACGTGTCTGGAAGAGGGTTGTAGAGTCGGATTGTGACGACTAACCCAGTGCGGCCTATGTGAGATGGAGCCAATCAAGAGCTGAGATCAGGTCACGTGTCTGGAAGAGGGTTGTAGAGTCGGATTGTGACGACTAACCCAGTGCGGCCTATGTGAGATGGAGCCAATCAAGAGCTGAGATCAGGTCACGTGTCTGGAAGAGGGCTGTAGAGTCGGATTGTGACGACTAACCCAGTGCGGCCTATGTGAGATGGAGCCAATCAAGAGCTGAGATCAGGTCACGTGTCTGGAAGAGGGCTGTAGAGTCGGATTGTGACGACTAACCCAGTGCGGCCTATGTGAGATGGAGCCAATCAAGAGCTGAGATCAGGTCACGTGTCTGGAAGAGGGCTGTAGAGTCGGATTGTGACGACTAACCCAGTGCGGCCTATGTGAGATGGAGCCAATCAAGAGCTGAGATCAGGTCACGTGTCTGGAAGAGGGCTGTAGAGTCGGATTGTGACGACTAACCCAGTGCGGCCTATGTGAGATGGAGCCAATCAAGAGCTGAGATCAGGCCACGTGTCTGGAAGAGGGTTGTAGAGTCGGATTGTGACGACTAACCCAGTGCGGCCTACGTGAGATCCAGCCAATCAAGAGCCGAGATCAGGTCACGTGTCTGGAAGAGGGTTGTAGAGTCGGATTGTGACGACTAACCCAGTGCGGCCTACGTGAGATCCAGCCAATCAAGAGCCGAGATCAGGTCACGTGTCTGGAAGAGGGTTGTAGAGTCGGATTGTGACGACTAACCCAGTGCGGCCTACGTGAGATCCAGCCAATCAAGAGCCGAGATCAGGTCACGTGTCTGCAAGAGGGTTGTAGAGTCGGATTGTGACGACTAACCCAGTGCGGCCTACGTGAGATCCAGCCAATCAAGAGCTGAGATCAGGTCACGTGTCTGCAAGAGGGTTGTAGAGTCGGATTGTGACGACTAACCCAGTGCGGCCTATGTGAGATGGAGCCAATCAAGAGCTGAGATCAGGTCACGTGTCTGGAAGAGGGTTGTAGAGTCGGATTGTGACGACTAACCCAGTGCGGCCTACGTGAGATCGAGCCAATCAAGAGCCGAGATCAGGTCACGTGTCTGGAAGAGGGTTACGGTGGCGCTCTCATTAAATTCCTACGGTCGGACTCGGAATTACCCAGTAAATGGCGGTGTCGCCGTTTATGGTCTCGGACTAAATCCCGGAAACCTGATCAAGCAACTTTTCTAACAGTTTACTACGCTGGGTCGACGACAATAATTCTTAAATAAAAACGTTTTCAAGATTCTTGGGAGCGCACTCGGTAAAATGCACATTCACTGAATTTACAATAACGCAAAACACGTATTTGAAATAGTTATAAGAACGTTTTGCGAAAGCTCACTCAACTTATTCAACGCTATAAACCAATATAACAATGCGACGCTTGATAAACTTAGAAACTGCACTTTTTTAGATCGTACTATTCAACTATAATTAACCATTTAGTTTATTACTGCAAGAAACACCGGTGCGCAAGAACACACAAGATTATACGACGCTTTATTTCCGTCCAAACGGTGGACAATCATGTAATTGGCTATACAACATATCCATAGTCAGCATCCCTGCATCACTAACAGTGCGACTCCAAAATACCGTCATCAATTTTATCACTCAAAGTCGCAGTTACATTTTAATACTCATAAATTAATAACAATATAGTGTCGTATTTTTTTTCCTTATTGAAATTTTATTAAAGTTTAATCAGAAGTTGGGATTCCCGCGCACGAAACTTAGGAAACGACTCGAGTGCGGAAAGGGAAACGCGAACAGGAAATTGGATAGATCTTCTGGAGACGCCGGGCGTTGCGTCGCGACGCTGTGCCCACTGTTGCACCTATCTATGCCTTGTTTCAGCTCAACGTGCCAGCTAATGGGTTGCGTCGCGACGCTGTGCCCACTGTTGCACCTATCTATGCCTTGTTTCAGCTCAACG
Organism: Isoperla grammatica; assembly: GCA_945910005.1. Taxonomy (NCBI): domain Eukaryota; kingdom Metazoa; phylum Arthropoda; class Insecta; order Plecoptera; family Perlodidae; genus Isoperla; species Isoperla grammatica. The sequence goes on along the minus strand of OX246743.1, from coordinate 5,190,871 downwards.
TGCCAGCTAATGGGTTGCGTCGCGACGCTGTGCCCACTGTTGCACCTATCTATGCCTTGTTTCAGCTCAACGTGCCAGCTAATGGGTTGCGTCGCGACGCTGTGCCCACTGTTGCACCTATCTATGTCTTGTTTCAGCTCAACGTGCCAGCTAATGGGTTGCGTCGCGACGCTGTGCCCACTGTTGCACCTACCTATGCCTTGTTTCAGCTCAACGTGCCAGCTAATGGCGCCCGGCGTTGCGTCGCGACGCTGTGCCCACTGTTGCACCTATCTATGCCTTGTTTCAGCTCAACGTGCCAGCTAATGGGTTGCGTCGCGACGCTGTGCCCACTGTTGCACCTACCTATGCCTTGTTTCAGCTCAACGTGCCAGCTAATGGGTTGCGTCGCGACGCTGTGCCCACTGTTGCACCTACCTATGCCTTGTTTCAGCTCAACGTGCCAGCTAATGGGTTGCGTCGCGACGCTGTGCCCACTGTTGCACCCATCTATGCCTTGTTTCAGCTCAACGTGCCAGCTAATGGGTTGCGTCGCGACGCTGTGCCCACTGTTGCACCCATCTATGCCTTGTTTCAGCTCAACGTGCCAGCTAATGGGTTGCGTCGCGACGCTGTGCCCACTGTTGCACCTATCTATGCCTTGTTTCAGCTCAACGTGCCAGCTAATGGGTTGCGTCGCGACGCTGTGCCCACTGTTGCACCTACCTATGCCTTGTTTCAGCTCAACGTGCCAGCTAATGGGTTGCGTCGCGACGCTGTGCCCACTGTTGCACCTACCTATGCCTTGTTTCAGCTCAACGTGCCAGCTAATGGGTTGCGTCGCGACGCTGTGCCCACTGTTGCACCCATCTATGCCTTGTTTCAGCTCAACGTGCCAGCTAATGGGTTGCGTCGCGACGCTGTGCCCACTGTTGCACCCATCTATGCCTTGTTTCAGCTCAACGTGCCAGCTAATGGGTTGCGTCGCGACGCTGTGCCCACTGTTGCACCCATCTATGCCTTGTTTCAGCTCAACGTGCCAGCTAATGGGTTGCGTCGCGACGCTGTGCCCACTGTTGCACCTACCTACGCCTTGTTTCAGCTCAACGTGCCAGCTAATGGGTTGCGTCGCGACGCTGTGCCCACTGTTGCACCTACCTATGCCTTGTTTCAGCTCAACGTGCCAGCTAATGGGTTGCGTCGCGACGCTGTGCCCACTGTTGCACCTACCTATGCCTTGTTTCAGCTCAACGTGCCAGCTAATGGGTTGCGTCGCGACGCTGTGCCCACTGTTGCACCCATCTATGCCTTGTTTCAGCTCAACGTGCCAGCTAATGGGTTGCGTCGCGACGCTGTGCCCACTGTTGCACCCATCTATGCCTTGTTTCAGCTCAACGTGCCAGCTAATGGGTTGCGTCGCGACGCTGTGCCCACTGTTGCACCCATCTATGCCTTGTTTCAGCTCAACGTGCCAGCTAATGGGTTGCGTCGCGACGCTGTGCCCACTGTTGCACCTACCTATGCCTTGTTTCAGCTCAACGTGCCAGCTAATGGGTTGCGTCGCGACGCTGTGCCCACTGTTGCACCTACCTATGCCTTGTTTCAGCTCAACGTGCCAGCTAATGGGTTGCGTCGCGACGCTGTGCCCACTGTTGCACCTACCTATGCCTTGTTTCTGCTCAACGTGCCAGCTAATGGGTTGCGTCGCGACGCTGTGCCCACTGTTGCACCTACCTATGCCTTGTTTCAGCTCAACGTGCCAGCTAATGGGCTGCGTCGCGACGCTGTGCCCACTGTTGCACCTACCTATGCCTTGTTTCAGCTCAACGTGCCAGCTAATGGGTTGCGTCGCGACGCTGTGCCCACTGTTGCACCTACCTATGCCTTGTTTCAGCTCAACGTGCCAGCTAATGGGTTGCGTGGCGACGCTGTGCCCACTGTTGCACCTACCTATGCCTTGTTTCAGCTCAACGTGCCAGCTAATGGGTTGCGTCGCGACGCTGTGCCCACTGTTGCACCTACCTATGCCTTGTTTCAGCTCAACGTGCCAGCTAATGGGTTGCGTCGCGACGCTGTGCCCACTGTTGCACCTATCTATGCCTTGTTTCAGCTCAACGTGCCAGCTAATGGGTTGCGTCGCGACGCTGTGCCCACTGTTGCATTTATCTATGCCTTGTTTCAGCTCAACGTGCCAGCTAATGGGTTGCGTCGCGACGCTGTGCCCACTGTTGCACCTACCTATGCCTTGTTTCAGCTCAACGTGCCAGCTAATGGGTTGCGTCGCGACGCTGTGCCCACTGTTGCACCTACCTATGCCTTGTTTCAGCTCAACGTGCCAGCTAATGGGTTGCGTCGCGACGCTGTGCCCACTGTTGCACCTACCTATGCCTTGTTTCAGCTCAACGTGCCAGCTAATGGGTTGCGTCGCGACGCTGTGCCCACTGTTGCACCTACCTATGCCTTGTTTCAGCTCAACGTGCCAGCTAATGGGTTGCGTCGCGACGCTGTGCCCACTGTTGCACCTATCTATGCCTTGTTTCAGCTCAACGTGCCAGCTAATGGGTTGCGTCGCGACGCTGTGCCCACTGTTGCACCTATCTATGCCTTGTTTCAGCTCAGCGTGCCAGCTAATGGGTTGCGTCGCGACGCTGTGCCCACTGTTGCACCTACCTATGCCTTGTTTCAGCTCAGCGTGCCAGCTAATGGGTTGCGTCGCGACGCTGTGCCCACTGTTGCACCTACCTATGCCTTGTTTCAGCTCAACGTGCCAGCTAATGGGTTGCGTCGCGACGCTGTGCCCACTGTTGCACCTACCTATGCCTTGTTTCAGCTCAACGTGCCAGCTAATGGGTTGCGTCGCGACGCTGTGCCCACTGTTGCACCTACCTATGCCTTGTTTCAGCTCAACGTGCCAGCTAATGGGCTGCGTCGCGACGCTGTGCCCACTGTTGCACCTACCTATGCCTTGTTTCAGCTCAACGTGCCAGCTAATGGGCTGCGTCGCGACGCTGTGCCCACTGTTGCACCTATCTATGCCTTGTTTCAGCTCAACGTGCCAGCTAATGGGTTGCGTCGCGACGCTGTGCCCACTGTTGCACCTACCTATGCCTTGTTTCAGCTCAACGTGCCAGCTAATGGGTTGCGTCGCGACGCTGTGCCCACTGTTGCACCTACCTATGCCTTGTTTCAGCTCAACGTGCCAGCTAATGGGTTGCGTCGCGACGCTGTGCCCACTGTTGCACCTACCTATGGCTTGTTTCAGCTCAACGTGCCAGCTAATGGGTTGCGTCGCGACGCTGTGCCCACTGTTGCACCTATCTATGCCTTGTTTCAGCTCAACGTGCCAGCTAATGGGTTGCGTCGCGACGCTGTGCCCACTGTTGCACCTACCTATGCCTTGTTTCAGCTCAACGTGCCAGCTAATGGGTTGCGTCGCGACGCTGTGCCCACTGTTGCACCTACCTATGCCTTGTTTCAGCTCAACGTGCCAGCTAATGGGTTGCGTCGCGACGCTGTGCCCACTGTTGCACCTATCTATGCCTTGTTTCAGCTCAACGTGCCAGCTAATGGGTTGCGTCGCGACGCTGTGCCCACTGTTGCACCTACCTATGCCTTGTTTCAGCTCAACGTGCCAGCTAATGGGTTGCGTCGCGACGCTGTGCCCACTGTTGCACCTACCTATGCCTTGTTTCAGTGCAACGTGCCAGCTAATGGGTTGCGTCGCGACGCTGTGCCCACTGTTGCACCTACCTATGCCTTGTTTCAGCTCAACGTGCCAGCTAACTGTCGGACACGTCAAGTTGGCATGAAAACGAGTATAGGAAGGTCCTGGCTATTTGTAAAGTGCTTTAACTCTCCCGCGCTTAGAGCAGGAACGAGACAACTGTGCGTTATCGGACGAGTCTCGAGTTTCCCTGGAATCAATTTCCGCTGCGATCAAAATCCGAGTTTATCTTAATTAATAATTTGTGTATTCAAGTATTGTTTGAGAGATGTATAAACATTGAGTGCGAACTGAGTCACGATAGAACTAACAAGTAGGCTTATACTAGTGGCTCGGTGTGAAGATGGAAAAGTCAAATATCCGGATTCATTTAGCGGTGTAGCAAAGTATTCTACGGTTAAAAATGAACTATCATCACCAATTATTAGAAGAATGTTAATCCTACATAGCGTGAAATAAATATCTGCATAAGAACGTGTTCCCTTCTCGGCTTGGAATACAACAAGCTAGAAGGAATACCATAGTAACTAACAGAAAACCGCGATGCATCCAGCTGCTACAGTAAGTACAAGACAACAATACTTGCAGTAACTGTGCCTGATTTCTAGTGCGCACTACTACAAGACAACAATACTTGCAGTAACTGTGTCTGATTTCTAGTGCGCACTGCTACAAGACAACAATACTTGCAGTAAGTGTGCCTGATTTCTAGTGCGCACTACTACAAGACAACAATACTTGCAGTAACTGTGCCTGATTTCTAGTGCGCACTACTACAAGACAACAATACTTGCAGTAACTGTGCCTGATTTCTAGTGCGCACTACTACAAGACAACAATACTTTCGGTAACTGTGCCTGATTTCTAGTGCGCACTGCTACAAGACAACAATACTTTCGGTCACTGTGCCTGATTTCTAGTGCGCACTACTACAAGACAACAATACTTGCAGTAACTGTGCCTGATTTCTAGTGCGCACTACTGCAAGACAACAATACTTCCAGTAACTGTGTCTGATTTCTAGTGCGCACTACTACAAGACAACAATACTTGCAGTAACTGTGCCTGATTTCTAGTGCGCACTACTACAAGACAACAATACTTGCAGTAACTGTGTCTGATTTCTAGTGCGCACTGCTACAAGACAACAATACTTCCAGTAACTGTGTCTGATTTCTAGTGCGCACTACTACAAGACAACAATACTTGCAGTAACTGTGCCTGATTTCTAATGCGCACTACTACAAGACAACAATACTTGCAGTAACTGTGTCTGATTTCTAGTGCGCACTACTACAAGACAACAATACTTGCAGTAACTGTGTCTGATTTCTAGTGCGCACTACTACAAGACAACAATACTTGCAGTAACTGTGTCTGATTTCTAGTGCGCACTACTACAAGACAACAATACTTGCAGTAACTGTGTCTGATTTCTAGTGCGCACTACTACAAGACAACAATACTTTCGGTAACTGTGCCTGATTTCTAGTGCGCACTACTACAAGACAACAAAACTTTCGGTAACTGTGCTTGGGCACTTTTGGGCACTGTGCTTGTGTAATGGGCACTTTTACATAAATATTTTGCTTTGCAAATATTACTAGAAATTCGAAGAAGGTTGCCGAACTTTGTCAACTAAAAATGTCTATCTCTAATAGCTCATGGGCTACTTGCATGAAGTGTGGGTATAAGGTGCAATGTACATGCTTGAGCAATCTCTCTGACAGCGATAAAACATGTCACACTAAAAACTGTACCTACCACAACTAAGTCTTGGGCTATAAACCCGTCTGAGAATATTGTCAGCTCAGCAGTTTCAATTTTAAATAAGTAAATTTGAAGTAGGGGCGAGATTCACTGTTTTTTATTTTTCATGTTTGGAAAGTTGGTTATAAAAAATGCAAATCAGCTCTAGTTTGCCATCTAGCTCGAAAATGGTCGTGCGAGCCCTTGGGAAGAGCACTTTGAATTAATTACGCGTCGGGATCAGGAGACAGTGCTGCTCAAAAGTGAACTGTCAGGCGGTAAGGCTAACAAGGGGTTAAGGTACTAAGGTTAACATAACATAAGGGGTAACATAAATAAATAAAAAAAAGTGTTGTTTAAGTTGAGAGCGCAACTCTCAATGGACAAATTCACGCCTTAAGCCCGCTCCACACGTTGCGTGTATTTGACGAAGTTGGAACAAAAAATCGAGCAAAAAATTACTGTTTGTATATTCGACGCAACGTGTGGATGGCTTTTCGTACTGCGTTATTGGTGTTGCGAGGTTTCCCATCGCAAGTCGGTAAATCTGGCACAAGTCAAAAGGAGACGAAGGTTTTTGAAGGCTACCTGCGCGCGCACAAATTTTCTCGTCTTCCCATCCAGACGTATCGTCGCATCCCCAAACATATTCGTCAACAGTTTCATTTTTTAGCAGCTTTCAGTACTTTCTCTCGTTCCGTCGACTGTAGATGTTTTATTGATAAATGGAGTGGACAAATAGTGTTACTTTACAGTTTTTAATTCTTTACGAAAACGAGCCCGTGATATGGAATCCTAAGCATCCTCAACATAAAATTCGTAATGAAGTTAAAGATGCTTTGGTTAGAATTGCAACTTCTATGAGTGTCCAGTGTTGTCCACCATCTCCTTTTACGACGTTTCTTTTTCTTTTTTAACAATAACCCACAACTCATAACAACATAAGCGGCGCTTACAGCGATAAGTTCATCTTCACTGTCCATCTTCAACTGATTCTTTTACCGCGCAAATCTAGCGTTTGTTCTCAACTCGGATGTTTGACGAATACACGCAACGTCTGGAGGGTGCACAGTGACGAAGTAAGTGTTTCGACCCATGTACACGAAAAGGACACGACAAAGTTTTTTCGCCGAACACACGCAACGTCTGGATGGCAAGGCGAAGTGTATTATTGCTCCCTGTCGAACACCCGTAAATATTCGCCATAACGCTACTGCGACGAATACACACAACGTGTGGAGCGGGCTTTACACCAATGAAGCTAACTCGCAACACTCGCAATTCACTTCAACCGGAGCTATGTCATAGCTTACATTTTACCGGAATAATGTCCATAGTTTTAATTTACATTTCATTTTCGTCAATTTAGAGTAGGTCCGTATAAACCTAGGGTAGCGAGTGGGCTCCCGGGTAGTGTTGGAATATCTTTTGTATTGACGGTGAGAACGATGGCCCGGCTTACATACTGGAGACAGCCCCCCGTAGAGTTCAGTTCAACGTTGAATATTCAGCGCGTGGCGATACCGGTAGGGGTGGGGGTGAATGTAGCAGCAATAAAATGGCTGGAAAATGACAGAAACTCCAGGACAGAGGTGCCGTACGTACGATCAAGAAATACACCAGGAACAAGCAAGTTAACGCGCCAAGGAAAATGAGGCAGACAAGTAATAAATCAAAATATCAAGGGATTTAAAGCCACATTTATAACTATTACGGCATAAATACAATGTATAGCGAAGGGAAATATCAAGGCATTCATTCTGTTCATGACCGTCGTTAAAATATATTACGGCGGTTTACACGTTCGCGTTAATGAGCTAAACAAAGTGATGTTACCGCATGGCCTTGCTATTACCGGCCGACACAATGTGATGTTACCGCATGGCCTTGCTATTACCAGCTGACACAGTGTTATGTTACCCCGTGTCCTTGCTATTACCGGCCGACACAATGTTTACCGCATGGCCTTGCTGTTACCGGCTGACACAATGTTATGTTACCGCATGGCCTTGCTATTACCAGCTGACAGTGTTATGTTACCGCGTGGCCTTGCTATTACCGGCCGACACAATGTTTACCACATGGCCTTGCTGTTACCGGCTGACACAATGTTATGTTACCACGTGGCCTTGCTATTACCGGCTGACACAATGCGATGTTACCGCGTGGCCTTGCTATTACCGGCTGACACAATGTTATGTTACCGCATGGCCTTGCTATTACCGGCTGACACAATGTTATGTTACCGCATGGCCTTGCTATTACCGGCTGACACAATGTTATGTTACCGCGTGGCCTTGCTATTACCGGCTGACACAATGTTATGTTACCGCATGGCCTTGCTATTACCGGCCGACAAAATGTTATGTTACCGCGTGGCCTTGCTATTACCGGCTGACACAATGTTATGTTACCGCGTGGCCTTGCTATTACCGGCTGACACAATGTTATGTTACCGCATGGCCTTGCTATTACCGGCTGACACAATGTTATGTTACCGCATGGCCTTGCTATTACCGGCTGACACAATGTGATGTTACCGCGTGGCCTTGCTATTACCGGCTGACACAATGTTATGTTACCGCGTGGCCTTGCTATTACCGGCTGACACAATGCGATGTTACCGCGTGGCCTTGCTATTACCGGCTGACACAATGCGATGTTACCGCGTGGCCTTGCTATTACCGGCTGACACAATGCGATGTTACCGCGTGGCCTTGCTATTACCGGCTGACACAGTGTTATGTTACCGCGTGGCCTTGCTATTACCGGCTGACACAATGTGATGTTACCGCGTGGCCTTGCTATTACCGGCTGACACAATGTGATGTTACCGCGTGGCCTTGCTATTACCGGCCGACACAATGCGATGTTACCGCGTGGCCCTGCTATTACCGGCTGACACAATGCGATGTTACCACACGGCAAAACAGAACTAGCACCTAAATCATAATTTCAGTGTGTATACATATTTCACGATTAACACAAAGTGCGCAAACTTTAGTAAAACTTCGCGCATCCTTAAGGAATAAACTTTTAATCTAGCGCGAGTGGAGGATTTAAGTCCAAAATATTATGCAAATAAAGCCGGGGCAGAGCGTGAGCGTTCTCGCGCGATGAGGGGGGAAGGGGCTGAGCGGGGGGAGGGGGGTAGTAAGACCAAACGTCGTTAAACAATTTTAATCAGGCAGAACAAAGGTTTCGACCGGTATCGTTTGCCCCGTACATTCTACGGTAACCGCAAGCCGAAGCCCCGCTGCCTCGAAATGTCTATGTGAACACATCACATGGGCGCGAGAACAGTAAGCAACGAGGCTAATCGCGTGATTGATGACCAGGTCACTGAGTAGTGTGCATAGGGTTCGAGGTAGACAAGTCTTAGGGGAAAATGTTTACGGATTGGATAAAACGGACCATCGAGAAGTCTAATTCCAGCCAAACGTATAAATAATGTTGCTTCCCTGCCTAAAAGGTAAGTATTACAACTTTAAGAAACGAAATAGAATCCTAAAAGTGAGACAATACAAAACAACGTGATGTGATATTAAACTTCCTTGAAAAATATAGCATTCACGTCATATCCCGTTTTGTCCCGAAAGACGACATGTCAAACTTGACCTTACATTTAAAACTAGCTGGGCCCAGTGCGGGCTTTACACGGAAGCACGTCACCAAGTGTTGGCTAGATAAAGCACGCCAAGTGGGCCCAGTGCGGGCTTTACACGGAAGCACGTCACCAAGTGTTGGCTAGATAATGCACGCCAAGTGGGCCCAGTGCGGGCTTTACACGGAAGCACGTCACCAAGTGTTGGCTAGATAATGCACGCCAAGTGGGCCCAGTGCGGGCTTTACACGGAAGCACGTCACCAAGTGTTGGCTAGATAAAGCACGCCAAGTGGGCCCAGTGCGGGCTTTACACGGAAGCACGTCACCAAGTGTTGGCTAGATAATGCACGCCAAGTGGGCCCAGTGCGGGCTTTACACGGAAGCACGTCACCAAGTGTTGGCTAGATAAAGCACGCCAAGTGGGCCCAGTGCGGGCTTTACACGGAAGCACGTCACCAAGTGTTGGCTAGATAATGCACGCCAAGTGGGCCCAGTGCGGGCTTTACACGGAAGCACGTCACCAAGTGTTGGCTAGATAATGCACGCCAAGTGGGCCCAGTGCGGGCTTTACACGGAAGCACGTCACCAAGTGTTGGCTAGATAATGCACGCCAAGTGGGCCCAGTGCGGGCTTTACACGGAAGCACGTCACCAAGTGTTGGCTAGATAAAGCACGCCAAGTGGGCCCAGTGCGGGCTTTACACGGAAGCACGTCACCAAGTGTTGGCTAGATAATGCACGCCAAGTGGGCCCAGTGCGGGCTTTACACGGAAGCACGTCACCAAGTGTTGGCTAGATAATGCACGCCAAGTGGGCCCAGTGCGGGCTTTACACGGAAGCACGTCACCAAGTGTTGGCTAGATAATGCACGCCAAGTGGGCCCAGTGCGGGCTTTACACGGAAGCACGTCACCAAGTGTTGGTTAGATAATGCACGCCAAGTGGGCCCAGTGCGGGCTTTACACGGAAGCACGTCACGTCACCAAGTGTTGGTTAGATAATGCACGCCAAGTGGGCCCAGTGCGGGCTTTACACGGAAGCACGTCACCAAGTGTTGGCTAGATAATGCACGCCAAGTGGGCCCAGTGCGGGCTTTACACGGAAGCACGTCACCAAGTGTTGGCTAGATAATGCACGCCAAGTGGGCCCAGTGCGGGCTTTACACGGAAGCACGTCACCAAGTGTTGGCTAGATAAAGCACGCCAAGTGGGCCCAGTGCGGGCTTTACACGGAAGCACGTCACCAAGTGTTGGCTAGATAATGCACGCCAAGTGGGCCCAGTGCGGGCTTTACACGGAAGCACGTCACCAAGTGTTGGCTAGATAAAGCACGCCAAGTGGGCCCAGTGCGGGCTTTACACGGAAGCACGTCACCAAGTGTTGGCTAGATAAAGCACGCCAAGTGGGCCCAGTGCGGGCTTTACACGGAAGCACGTCACCAAGTGTTGGCTAGATAATGCACGCCAAGTGGGCCCAGTGCGGGCTTTACACGGAAGCACGTCACCAAGTGTTGGTTAGCCAATAGCCATGCAAGTGAGGTCAGTGGCGGGCTCTAGTCCACAAGCCAGGTAAAGCCGCTACCAAGCTCGGCTGCCTAATTATTGTATACAAAGCGCCTTGTACGGACGCAATAACACGCAATGCACAGTCGGCCGAACATTACTATCCTCATGCTTACGATGATACACTTCTCTAGTTCCTCTAACACTCCATTAGGGATATGACGTTATACCTGGAACTGTGGGTGTGGCTAATTATGCTTGCGCACTCTCTTCTCGACGGAAGACTGTAATACGAGTGTGTCAAAGAACGCCTGTAATCTGTTGATTTTGTTTTAATTAGCGCGCACGGTAGATAAAGATCTGCGGTCCGTATGCGACAGATCGTAGAAATGTACAAACCGCTATGCCCGAGATGTATCTACTAGGAAAACGCTCCGCGTTGCTAGATGAGCGATTTTTTTCAATACATCAAACAATATGAATTTCCGTAATTAGAAAACTAAATATTTTTTTACAAAATGGCGGTTAAAGTTACAATTCCAAAACTCGTATCCGATGTCGACCTTGTTAGTTTGGACATAAATTTAAAAAATTATTTAAATCTGTAAATAAGTTTAAAAAAAAAATCGATTTTTCCATCCGTCAAGCCGTTTGACCTGTGCGCGACGAACAAAATTTGGCGCACACACGGACAAAGCGCCGATCGAGAATTGTATGGAGAGATTCGCTATGGCTCATCTAATTAACGACCACTGTAACAATGTGCAAGGCCGTGGATGCGATTATCTTTGCTGCACACATTACCTCATTTGCAGATCTCTTGGATTTGAACTTATTTTATTCGTGTTTGTCACTTACGAATTATGGGTGTGTTACTTACGTAGGAATTGGATTCACAAATAACAAGTAATATTTCGCGTCTGCGTCAGCGAGTGTGATAATTTAAGTAGGACTTAAAGGGGAGGAGAAGAGAAAGGGGAGGGCGTGGACTGCCTTTCCTTCAAACACCCTCCGACGTCATATGATCACAGTTGTTGTCCGGTCGTCGTTAAATAACAAATAATCAAATAATAATAATAATAGAAATAAATAATAACAGGGTCTACAGGTAACGAAATAAAATATGGACATTTCTTTATGTTTGGATAAAATCCGATAGCTCAACTATCGGATTTAATTATATGTTTTTTCGTTAATAATATCTGGCAGATGTATCTACCTGCAATTTCGAAATTAAAAGTTGTGTCAAAGATACCAACAGTAAACCTTAAGAGCGAAGGATACCTCTACGTCAAAAACCGCAGAAAATTTTCAAGTTTTAATTATAACTCAAGATTGGAACACAACATCAAAAATCTGAGACTACATAGCGCTGTGGTTTGGTAAGCCCTACACACTGAATGATAAATGTATTTAACGTTATCATCAGTATGACTGTGATAACTAATTCCTTAGTAATTTAAGTAAATCGTTATCACAGTCATACTGATGATAACGTTAAATACATTTATCATTCAGTGTGTAGGGATTACCAAACCACAGCGCTATGAAGTCTCAGATTTTTGATGTTGTGTTTCAATCTTGAGATATAGTTAATAAATGAAAATTTTCTGCGGTTTTTGACGTAGAGGTATCCTTCGCTCTTAAATGTTTACGCTCTGCTGTCGCAGACCCTTAATGACCTATGTAGCCCAATCACATGAGTCAACGAATCCATGGTGCTTCCATTGCAAACAACTTTATTAGCGTAATTTTAACGTTTTCTCCGGCGATTGTTAGCTTGCAAATAGCATTCACGATATAAGTGATGTGAGTAGGGGGACATAAAAATAGCAGCCCCTATCAGTACGTGATATTCTAGTACGGGGCGATTGTTAGCACGGAAGGGTGGGGGACAAACCGAAAGCCCCGAATAGCGGTGAAGGGAATTAACGAAATGTTACACCGAGGCCCCTAGCGTCGATATTTCACATGCGCCCTCCCAACCAACCATGGGTGACCAAAGCAAACCACGACAGAACGACAACACACGCGTGAAAACATTAGACCTAATGGCAGAGGACGTAACGGCTGCATAATTAAAAGGTGTTCCGGTGAAAAAAGGTTTTAAATGTCGTTGATGACGTCATTGTCCCGGGAGCCAGTGCGGGACGTGCCCGAGAGCCGTTAGCCGTGTGCACAACTAAATAGATGTGTATTTTTGTCTGTGGAGTCAATTAGGTACGTTGATTTTCGGTTGCGAACATTTCCGTGAGATATTTTTACGAGACGGGGGAACGAGGCTTCTAACGGGTAAAACAAAAACCCATAGCTATAATAGGCCATAGATATTGTTTGTAAACAATAACCCATAGCTGCCTCGCCCACACGATAGACTTTAAGAGCGAAGGATACCTCTACGTCAAAAACCGCAGAAAATTTTCAAGTTTTAATTATATCTCAAGATAGGAACACAACATCAAAAATCTGAAACTACACAGCGCTGTGGTTTGGTAAGCCCTACACACTGAATGATAAATGTATTTAACGTTATCATCAGTATGACTGTGATAAGTAATTCCTTAGTAATTTAAATAAATCGTTATCACAGTCATACTGATGATAACGTTAAATACATTTATCATTCAGTGTGTAGGGAGTACCAAACCACAGCGCTATGTAGTCTCTGATTTTTGATGTTGTGTTTCAATCTTGAGATATAGTTAAAAAATGAAAATTTTTTGCGGTTTTTGACGTAGAGGTATCCTTCCCTCTTAAGGTCCGACGTAAAAAAAAAACCATGAGAACCCCCTATAATAATGAAATCTATACCTTGAAATTGCAGCAAATGAATAAATACGTAAATAGATAGGTAAAACCCAATTAAACTAGTTGATATTGCATTTCAACTAGATTCTAATACAAATGTCCATAAGCAACAATGTAAGACACTTTTTTCCGCCTTTAGCTCCCACATTCCAAAAATTAAAGTCGACGATACTCAGAATCAAGCTAAGCCCCCTCGCCCAATACATAAAACTAGTCGTTGCACACATATTACTAAATACATGTAACGTATTTAAAGAATACACTGTACTTTAGGCCATAAAACTAGTCGTTGTACACATATTACTAAATGCACGTAATGTATTTAAAGAATACACTGTACTTTAGGCCATAAAACGAGCCGTTGTACACATATTACTAATTACATGTAACGTATTTAAAGAATGCACTGTACTTTAGGCCATAAAACGAGCCGTTGTACACATATTACTAAATACATGTAACGTATTTAAAGAATACACTGTACTTTAGGCCATAAAACTAGTCGTTGTACACATATTACTAAATGCATGTAATGTATTCAAAGAATACACTGTACTTTAGGCCATAAAACTAGTCGCTGTACACATATTACTAAATGCATGTAATGTATTTAAAGAATACACTGTACTTTAGGCCATAAAACTAGCCGTTGTACACATATTACTAAATGCATGAAATGTATTCAAAGAATACACTGTACTTTAGGCCATAAAACTAGTCGTTGTACACATATTACTAAATGCATGTAATGTATTTAAAGAATACACTGTACTTTAGGCCATAAAACTAGTCGTTGTACACATATTACTAAATGCACGTAATGTATTTAAAGAATACACTGTACTTCAGGCCATAAAACTAGTCGCTGTACACATATTACTAAATGCATGTAATGTATTTAAAGAATACACTGTACTTCAGGCCATAAAACTAGTCGCTGTACACATATTACTAAATGCATGTAATGTATTTAAAGAATACACTGTACTTTAGGCCATAAAACTAGTCGTTGTACACATATTACTAAATGCATGTAATGTATTTAAAGAATACACTGTACTTTAGGCCATAAAACTAGTCGCTGTACACATATTACTAAATGCATGTAATGTATTTAAAGAATACACTGTACTTTAGGCCATAAAACTAGCCGTTGTACACATATTACTAAATGCATGTAATGTATTTAAAGAATACACTGTACTTTAGGCCATAAAACTAGTCGCTGTACACATATTACTAAATGCATGTAATGTATTTAAAGAATACACTGTACTTTAGGCCATAAAACTAGCCGTTGTACACATATTACTAAATGCATGTAATGTATTTAAAGAATACACTGTACTTTAGGCCATAAAACTAGTCGCTGTACACATATTACTAAATGCATGTAATGTATTTAAAGAATACACTGTACTTTAGGCCATAAAACTAGCCGTTGTACACATATTACTAAATGCATGTAATGTATTTAAAGAATACACTGTACTTTAGGCCATAAAACTAGTCGTTGTACACATATTACTAAATGCATGTAATGTATTTAAAGAATACACTGTACTTTAGGCCATAAAACTAGTCGCTGTACACATATTACTAAATGCATGTAATGTATTTAAAGAATACACTGTACTTTAGGCCATAAAACTAGTCGCTGTACACATATTACTAAATGCATGTAATGTATTTAAAGAATACACTGTACTTTAGGCCATAAAACTAGTCGTTGTACACATATTACTAAATGCATGTAATGTATTTAAAGAATACACTGTACTTTAGGCCATAAAACTAGTCGTTGTACACATATTACTAAATGCATGTAATGTATTTAAAGAATACACTGTACTTTAAGCCATAAAACTAGCCGTTGTACACATATTACTAAATGCATGTAATGTATTTAAAGAATACACTGTACTTTAGGCCATAAAACTAGTCGTTGTACACATATTACTAAATGCATGTAATGTATTTAAAGAATACACTGTACTTTAGGCCATAAAACTAGTCGCTGTACACATATTACTAAATGCATGTAATGTATTTAAAGAATACACTGTACTTTAGGCCATAAAACTAGCCGTTGTACACATATTACTAAATGCATGTAATGTATTTAAAGAATACACTGTACTTTAGGCCATAAAACTAGCCGTTGTACACATATTACTAAATGCATGTAATGTATTTAAAGAATACACTGTACTTTAGGCCATAAAACTAGTCGTTGTACACATATTACTAAATGCATGTAATGTATTTAAAGAATACACTGTACTTTAGGCCATAAAACTAGCCGTTGTACACATATTACTAAATGCATGTAATGTATTTAAAGAATACACTGTACTTTAGGCCATAAAACTAGTCGCTGTACACATATTACTAAATGCATGTAATGTATTTAAAGAATACACTGTACTTTAGGCCATAAAACTAGCCGTTGTACACATATTACTAAATGCATGTAATGTATTTAAAGAATACACTGTACTTTAGGCCATAAAACTAGTCGTTGTACACATATTACTAAATGCATGTAATGTATTTAAAGAATACACTGTACTTTAGGCCATAAAACTAGCCGTTGTACACATATTACTAAATGCATGTAATGTATTTAAAGAATACACTGTACTTTAGGCCATAAAACTAGTCGTTGTACACATATTACTAAATGCATGTAATGTATTTAAAGAATACACTGTACTTTAGGCCATAAAACTAGTCGCTGTACACATATTACTAAATGCATGTAATGTATTTAAAGAATACACTGTACTTTAGGCCATAAAACTAGCCGTTGTACACATATTACTAAATGCATGTAATGTATTTAAAGAATACACTGTACTTTAGGCCATAAAACTAGTCGTTGTACACATATTACTAAATGCATGTAATGTATTTAAAGAATACACTGTACTTTAGGCCATAAAACTAGTCGCTGTACACATATTACTAAATGCATGTAATGTATTTAAAGAATACACTGTACTTTAGGCCATAAAACTAGCCGTTGTACACATATTACTAAATGCATGTAATGTATTTAAAGAATACACTGTACTTTAGGCCATAAAACTAGCCGTTGTACACATATTACTAAATGCATGTAATGTATTTAAAGAATACACTGTACTTTAGGCCATAAAACTAGTCGCTGTACACATATTACTAAATGCATGTAATGTATTTAAAGAATACACTGTACTTTAGGCCATAAAACAAGCCGTTGTACACATATTACTAAATGCATGTAATGTATTTAAAGAATACACTGTACTTTAGGCCATAAAACTAGCCGTTGTACACATATTACTAAATGCATGTAATGTATTTAAAGAATACACTGTACTTTAGGCCATAAAACTAGTCGTTGTACACATATTACTAAATGCATGTTATGTATTTAAAGAATACACTGTACTTTAGGCCATAAAACTAGCCGTTGTACACATATTACTAAATGCATGTAATGTATTTAAAGAATACACTGTACTTTAGGCCATAAAACTAGTCGTTGTACACATATTACTAAATGCATGTAATGTATTTAAAGAATACACTGTACTTTAGGCCATAAAACAAGCCGTTGTACACATATTACTAAATGCATGTAATGTATTTAAAGAATACACTGTACTTTAGGCCATAAAACTAGCCGTTGTACACATATTACTAAATGCATGTAATGTATTTAAAGAATACACTGTACTTTAGGCCATAAAACTAGTCGTTGTACACATATTACTAAATGCATGTTATGTATTTAAAGAATACACTGTACTTTAGGCCATAAAACTAGCCGTTGTACACATATTACTAAATGCATGTAATGTATTTAAAGAATACACTGTACTTTAGGCCATAAAACTAGTCGTTGTACACATATTACTAAATGCATGTAATGTATTTAAAGAATACACTGTACTTTAGGCCATAAAACTAGTCGTTGTACACATATTACTAAATGCATGTAATGTGTGGTAAATTATACAACGCATTTAAAGCTATTTATTAAATGTCTGTTGTTATATTATGTAGCGAGCAGCGACGCAAAAGGACAAATATGCAAACGACTTTCGTTTTAATGTTGAGCGGAACTTGAGTGGCAATTCGCAGCGTTTTTGTACCGGCCAACAAAGCACTCATCAGAAATTATACAACAGTCGTAATTTGTCAAACGGTAGAACATTCCATCACGTGTCCACATAGGTATTGTGTTGTTTTTACGTTAGGTTGGCAATGCCTTTCTGAGGCAGGAGTTTACAGTGAGTCATGCATGGCTCTAAATACGTCAATATGTAAAATACTATTTTTTAGGGGAAAGAAAGGAATACGCAGAAGGGACGGTTATGTTACTGAAATATTCCGAGTAAGAAGTATTAAAGTTAACTGAAAACAAACAGTAACTTGTAAAAATAAATTATTTTTTAGTTAAGTTAGTTGCATCAATTTAGCATTAAAAATTCTTAAAATTAAATAAAATTACCATGTTACAAGAAGAATATATTATAATAAACAAATAAAATGCATAATATTGTAGTTGAGAACGACATAGAATAACCGCTTGACTTTGTATCCGGTCAATTAATAAAGGACGAGAAATCGCTCCTAGGTTAACACTGCACAACGACTCGACAATTTCCATGGCGAGATAAATGAAAAACACTCTTCCAAGCCATGCATAATAACACTGCCAACTTTCCGTCTGCATTAAAAGCTCCATCCACTTGACTTCAACAGTTGGCACCGCCGAAAGGGTGCCAACTCTCAGAGAGTCCTCGTCCGATCACACAGCCTTCTGGATGGTTTTCTGGCCGAATGCCGACTTTTGGCGATTTCAGCGTGTTTCCATTGTTTTACATGGTTCGTGATTACTGCCAGCAGCTCTGTTTGCTCGACGAGGGGGGCGGGGGGCGGGGACGGGTGGCGCTGCACGCGGGAAACGCACCACACTGACAGAGACAGAGACAGCCACGATTGAGATACGAGAGAGAGACAGAGAGAGATGTGACTAAAGGCAAATCCGGCTGCGTGAATTTAAAGAATGTCCACAATGAAATTCAGAACTCTTTTTTCAAACATACCTTTACAGATTTAACGACACAGCCGTATACCAACACATCCAAGAAGGAGAATAAAGGAGTCAACGTGGATGAAAGTCAGACGAATGTTTGAATCACCGCAGGAACAACCTGGTAGTAAAGTAAACGAATAAGAGGTGCAAGGATTTGTCGCCAGGGGGAGGGAATACGCGAGTACCTTCGTACAGCAATTACGCCTGGACTTCACCACAAACACGGTAAGAGAAATACGCATACATACGTACAGAAAGAGGAACAAGTAAACACAGACATATAGAGAAAGTAAAGAAGAATAACCAAGACGTAAAGACGGACGGATAGAAAAAACGCAGAAACTAAGAAATGTATAAACATAAAGAAAGGCCAGAGAAAGAGAGAAAAGCGAGAAAAACGGCAACATAGGCATAGAGACATACTTACGCCCTTGTGGACAGATAGAAAGATATACAGTCGGTAGATACATACTTACGCCCTTGTGGACAGATAGAAAGATATACAGATCGATAGAGACAAACAAGGCTAGACACATACACGTGCTACTTTATTTGATTACACATCTGGTTATCAACTGACTTCGGCAGTAATATATCACTTTCCGACAACGTACATTCCTCTGAAAAACTGTATGAAGATAGAATAATTAGACACGATTAGAACAGAAACGAAACGAGAGAGAGATGTGGGTGTTTCTGTGAAGCCGCGTGAGTAGGCCTACCACCATGATGTGAGCACACGCACACGCACACGCACACGCACACGCACACGCACACGCACACGCACACGCACACGCACACGCACACGCACACGCACACGCACACGCACACGCACACGCACACGCACACGCACACGCACACGCACACGCACACGCACACGCACACGCACACGCACACGCACACGCACACGCACACGCACACGTACACGCACACCCACACGCACACGCACACGCACACACACACGCACACGTACACGCACACCCACACGCACACGCACACGCACACGCACACGCACACGCACACGCACACACACACGCACACGCACACGCACGACCCCGCGCGTGTAAATTAGTACGCGACATTCAGACAAGTACATTGTTTTTAATGTCGTGTCGTGTTGTGCCAGATAGCCACAGGGTGCTCTCAAAACATATCACTCGATACGTGAACGATCACTTTGAATAAATGTATAATAAATACTAATAACTGCCAATAACACAGCGGCGAAACCATTCACAATGTGTGTGTTACAGATAACGTAGGTATTTTTTTATTTTTTATATTCATTTACAAATTAAATCGTGTTGAGGAAAATTACATATTACGAGAATCAATAGATTCTTCCGCTTGATTTAATCAACATAATAGTGTGGCTTGCGCAACCTTCCATTGAAATTGGATAATAGAAATTCGTGCCGAGCCAGGAGGAACCCACGTGACAGTTATTACCGTTGCGCAATAGATAAAGATATATTCAATTATTATAGATGATCAGTTGCGACGGCTCAGAGCAAAGAATCAACTTAGAAATTGAAGAGATATGTAAATGACTCAAGTTCTAAGAAGCGTATAAGGAGCCTAAGGATAATCACTGAAATAAAAATATAACTACCAAACAAGTATATTTAAATGTGAACATTTCTAAAATATTGTTGATAACATGATAGGATTAGAGAAGCCAGCCAGATAATTGAGTAAAACTTATCTCTGATGTTAGTCATATTTACAAAATAAAACAAACTTGGACATTCCAAATTTAGTTGCAGAAGTTAATACTCTCTCCCACTAACGTTTCAAAGTAGAAAATAGAAACACATCTTGAACTACAAAACTTATTTTGTCGGTACACGAATACAATGATGGGGTATACGGACTAGTCTGCTTTAAATTCAAATAAAACTGTACACAAAGTAAAACCAATTTTCACAATGTTCTAGCAGCCGGGAAACAGTATCCAAGTTCCTATATACAGAAGTCAAACCATCTCATTTACCCATTTTATACTTTTAAAAAAGGTTTACTAATCACAATCCCGCAGAAAATAAACTAAAGTGCAGATAGAACATGAGCATAAAAACAGTTCAGTATTACAGTTATTTATGCATGCGTATTTATGAAAAGCACTGTAATTTAATCAATGTATAAGGTGAAAAATGTAGAAGCTATACATTAAACCGCGACTGTTATTATTACTGCGTCCTTGTTTATACGTAACAATGTTTTCTTCTTGTTTATAAACGAACCTTTTACTAATTTATAACGAACAAGTTAATTTGCACTCCGCGTGAGTATATTGTAGAATGTAGAAAGTAAAAAGTCTAATAGCCATGTTTTATTTTTATCTCAGCCAACTATTTACAAAATAATATGAATGAAGGGTAATATTCCGTCCTTGCAACTATACTAAGCGAGTTCGTGCAGAGAAAGTGTGATGATCATTGCTCGCTGTATACATTAGTGTAATAGAAAGAAATAGTACAACATAGCAATAAACAGCATAAAAGTAGTCTACCCCAGCAGTACGGATAGGAGACACCACCAAGACATAGGGGACTGTCCCTATGATATCGCTGAGATATCCTTTTCCTGTCATATTGTCAGATATCCAAGTTACGTTCATTCAATGCCTTTAAGATATCAGTAAATAACTTCTTTCCTAACGGTCTGTTAACAAGGAAGGATACCTCTACGTCAAAAACCGCACACAATTTTCATTTTAAAATTATATCACAAAAATGGGATTCGAAATCGAAAATCTGAATCAACAACGCACTGTGGTTTAGTAAGCTATACACATAGAATGCTCTAAGTCGTGACATATTACAATCAGTATGTTTTTTTATAAATAATTTTATTACTAATTATCGAATTATAATCAAAATATTACGCTAATGGTTATAATATTTTATTCGGTCTGTAGGGCTTACCAAAGCACAGTGCGCTGCTGATTTAGATTTTAGATTTCTTGTTGCAATCTTGAGATATAATTTAATAATGAACATTTTCTGCGGTTTTTGACGTCGAGACTACCCTTGATAATATATAAAGCTTTGTTATATGATAACCATGTGCTAGGT
The DNA here is from genome assembly GCA_945910005.1 of Isoperla grammatica. Classification (NCBI taxonomy): domain Eukaryota; kingdom Metazoa; phylum Arthropoda; class Insecta; order Plecoptera; family Perlodidae; genus Isoperla; species Isoperla grammatica. The sequence continues at coordinate 5,169,340 of OX246743.1, read as the reverse complement.
AATGCGAGATCTAATGATAGACGCATCTTTTTACTAACAACAGGTAGTAAATAGCGATATATTTTGAAATGCCAGAATTACATATGAGTAAAAGTGGAACACTTTTATCCATTTTTTAACGACTTGCGACGGCAAAATATACAAGTAGAATTTTATTTTAAATTAATCAAATATAGAATTATTTATAAAAAAATTGGCCCTCGATGGATTATTGTCGAGTGTCGAGTAATTCGTGAACTTATTTTTTAATATCAAACTCGTAATACGTTTTTCATTTCGTTAAAATATCATATATTTTAAATATTGAGCAATGATTGGAACAAACTTGTCTTGAAAGATCTGCTCAAGGATGTTATTTAATTCATATTTAGTACTAGGATTAATTCTTTAGTTGAAGTGATTTTCAATTCGGAATAATGAAGACATTACTGTAAAATAAACCAAATCCATGCAATATGTTGAGCAGGGGGGGGGGGGGGGGGATGGGCCCGCAAACCGCAGGGGAGAGGAATGCGACGAATCTCTTGATAAAAGCAACGCGGTGACTAGGCCCAGGTAATTTCAGAGTAATTTACTGCCTACGCGTCGGAACGGCCCACTCAGTGTAACAACCATTACACGCCCACTCGCGTATAACTCTTGGCGTACTTGCCTTGCCTTGCCTCGCCTTGCCTTGCCTTGCCTTGCACACTGGCGGGCGGACCGAAAATACACATGATAAATAACTGCACAACAGTCTTCAAGGAAATCGCAGTGTACTAGATATATATGTGGGTTGCGTGATTAGGTCTGTCTTAGCATGCGAGGGTAGTTCGATAATAAGCTAGTGCACCGCCCTGAAAACAATGTGAGCGTAGTACTTTACAAGCACCATAGAACACATGGAATAACGTTAAAAACATTAAGCGATTCACGTAATCCGAATTCACACATAGTTTATGACAATACTTCGCAGCATCACTCCAAAACCAAGCGAATAAATTACTCAAAGAGATCAAATTTTCTTCCACTGCATGGATTGATTTATTTCCATTGTACTAAAACGATAATCCAGTAAAAAGATCTATACACATGATCGTCAAGACTATAGTGGACCCAAGATTACTTTACACCTGCTTTCGTCACATCCGGGGCAGTCGTAGCCAACCAGCGAACCGCCCGAGACACATCCGGGCCAATACCGATCGCTGATTCGCTACGAACCAGTCGCCTGTGACGAAAGCATGTGTAAGATAGTCTTGGGACAACTATAGCGCTGGGTGTGAATGTACAATGTACACCCCAAGCCCCAAGGTCTCGTGCCACCGCGCACTACTCTCCACACACAACATTACTGCTTATTCTTTATTACAGTCTTACGGGGGAGGCGCAATGCTAATGCATACAACCCCCCTAGTCTCTTCCTGCCTGACATAGACTAAAGTCGATTAAATGACAATGCGATAATGATAATTATCTTGGGTTTGTGTTTCCATTGTGACAACTAACAAGTAATTTATTCACATTAACTCGTTTCTCTGCAATGGCGTGTATTGAATCGATGAAAGGGGCAAAGCGGCAACGCTGACTCGGATGTCTACTCTAACGAAACAATACCTCTTACGTGATTAACCCTGGCGACTTGACGCCAATTAGGCGGTTGTTAGTTCAGATCAGCTTCTCACAAACAAACAAGTCAACACGTTACGACCGATCATGTTCTGTTATTAGCTCAATGTAACTCATTGTTATTAAATAACCACAATTTATTATGAATAATTTAGTACGAAAATTAATTTTAATTCAATTACAATTTGAATTGTCAACCAAATTTCTTATCAATATTCAATATTCTAAACAGTGTTTTTATTCTCTGAAAATGTTATGTTAGTGCTCACGTCCTGTAGAGGTATAGGTAGTATATATTATAATTCGGTAAGCTTGATGGTTATGGAAAGTAAATTGTCGAACGGAATACTTGATAGGTTTAAATAAACTACAACAATTGCCTGAATATTCTTTGTGTAACTGGTTGTAATTCTGATTCCGTTTCCTATTTTGAAAAAACGAGTAGCAACTAGAGTTTCATTTTAAACTTGACTTTGTTCTATGTCATCAGCGTAGCTATGAGGATTAGGCGGGAAAGCTAAAATATAATAAACCAAATAAGTTTTTTTATACCGCAATGATTATTGTAAACTGTCAGTGATGAATAATCTGTGCAAACCACACAAGTCCACGTGTGCACACAAGTCCACGTGTGCACACAAGTCCACGTGTGCATCAAGCCCACGTGTGCACGCAAGCCCACGTGTGCGCACTAGTCCACGTGTGCATCAAGTCCACGTGTGCACACACGCCCACGTGTACACACAGGCCCACGTGTGAACTGCTATGCACGAAAGCTGGAGAAGCGAGGAATGTATCGGAATAGGAAAGTGTTGGACGCGATCCGTCGAGAATGTGACCAACGCTAACGAAACAGTTGCGACGCGTTCATGTTGCTGTGGTTGTTGATAATTCAACAAGAAAATAAACATGAGACAAACATTCCTGGATATTATACTCGGGCTTTTCAACTGTTTACGTTTGAGAATCATCTCTTAACTTAAAGTTCGTTGTCTAGAGCAGACTATTGTAAAACAAAGCAAATAGTCCAATAAACTAGAACACAAACTATTGAGTTGGCGATTGTCTGGGTAGTTAGGTAAATGCGTCTTCCTAACTTACAATCAAAACCTGATATCGAGTACATAAATATTTCGCTCACAAAATAATCCCAAAGCAATATATGAATATAAAAAACGAGAAATCAGTAAGTCTTCAAAACATGTGTGCAAAAGGAAACACAAGACGCGGTCCCTGTGTCGCAACAAATAACGTGAACCAACCACGAAGCAACAGTATAGAAACACCTATATAGGTGCAAATATATCGCCTAACCGTACACGCCAACGATATAAAGTCAGCAGAGAATCTAGACGATAAGATACGAGTCCACTTGGCACGAATATACAACACATATATTCTGAGAGCCATTTTGTGATCGATCCCAGTAAGAACACAATCGCGCGACCAATCTTTGATCCCGATAACCCACGATACGAGTGCCTATATATTATGTTGTGCATTTGGAAAACAAAAACAAATATTTTCCTACACCAGCTTTTTCTGCACAGATTTGATTGACTCAGGTAGCTTTCAATAGACGTCACGTAGCGGCCATTATGAGGTACACATTGCTTGTTTACATTTGTTCTGTCAATTGAAGACACATAGGTTATCCAGGAAATATCACAGTTTAAAGCCGAATAGATTGATGTGTGCAGGTAAAAGTTCAAGAAAATGATAACACATACAAATGATTGTCTTCAAACAAAGTTTACGCGTTCTTATTTTGTTTTCAGTCATAATACGGAACCTTTGTTTGAAAACAGTTGATGTGTCAGTCAAAGGACATCTGCAATATTGCAACAATGCAGTGTCGGAAGAACGTAAACAAATGTTTACAGAGTACCTCAGTATGGCTACCGTGCGATACCGGAAAAGATGTTATTGCAACACACAGAAGCGACAAAAGTAGCGTAAAGGTCGCTAGATCAAACCCCGTCCTCCCGCAAGTTATTCCTCAACAATATACAACGCTTGACGATCAAAATCTACGTCGTCTGACGTCAACTAACTACTAAATAATTATGCGTGCATCATTCATTTGATTTAAGCTGTGACGAGATTAATGTATTACTCTGAGTATGAAGCCATTAGATAGACACTCGACGAATGGGTAGGAACAGTTTGGGAAGACACTAATCGCCGAATATGAGTCTGTTAGGCGCGTTGTTTGACGTTTAACTAAATTATTATTATTTAGCTCACAGCTAATTCAACATAAAGTCACTGCTCAACAAAATATAGATATATAAATAATATTATCAGCGCTATATGGAACAAATAGTTGTACTACGATTCGATCGGATATAAAATGAGGTTCAAGATATTGTTGAAGTTGTCTGATTTGATGCAAACGTAATGAATGCCGCATTCCTTTTGAAGACGGTATTTAGAGGTTAGTACCTATCATCGCATAGTAATACATGTAACATAGCCCGGGAGTGGGATGGGTATTGCCATAGTAATACATGTAACATAGCCCGGGACTGCCAAAGCACTGTGGTATAGCGAAACGAAGCTCTCCACTCGCTTAGAAGCTGAGTGCTGACCGAATGTGGCCAACCCTTTAAATAACCACATTCACGTTTTAAATTCAATTTCCTCTCTATCTGCTACTACAACAGTGCATGTCCAATGTTCAGAAAAACCAGGGTATAAAACACAATAATAATCCGCTATTTTAGTTCATTCGATCGCAAGACAAAACCGGGATTTGGCGGCAATGGGAAATAAACAAAAAAACTCGATACACCACACAATATTTAACTAAACATGAATATAAACGCGCATCGGATCGGCAGGCGATGCTTGTCACGTGACTCATCGCATCGCTTACATACGTACATTTAGTAAAACATACATGTAGACCTACTTCGTATACATTAAGAATAATGAATTCAATTCAATTCAGTTTAATTTTATTCAATTACCACATTATTACAAATCAATATGAATTACAATACATTTGTTTTTTCGTTGATCAATACCTACTGACAGAAGTTAGTCTTGTGAGTCAGTAGGTATACTATCAGGTGTGTGGAGTACTGAATAAAATAATATATTTAGCTAAGTATTAACTTAAAAACTAGACTATAACTATGCATTTAATTTAAAATTATAAATAACTAGTAAGATTTTATATAATAATTTTATATAATTTTATTTAATATTCTATATAATATAAAACCAAGTGACAAATTGTGAATCTTTTAACACCTGTTGCAAACAAATGAAAAATGACCACAACAGCAAAACGCAGTGAATCAAGATGAGCTCAAACCCGGCTCCTCCACCAAAGGTATGATATTTACCTCAGCCCGTGTTAATCAATGGTTCTCACACCTGTGTTGGGTGGGACTAGCTACCCTGCAATACTAGCTACCCTGCAATACTAGCTACCCTGCAATACTAGCTACCCTGCAATACTAGCTACCCTGCAATACTAGCTACCCTGCAATACTAGCTAGACCCTGCAATACTAGCTACCCTGCAATACTAGCTACCCTGCAATACTAGCTACCCTGCAATAGTTGAGCCAGTAGCATTGTCTTGTACAGGGACAATAAGCGACAACACTGTGGTCGACTTCATAAACCATAATCATTGAGTATTTAGAACACATTTCTATATGGCGCAATGAATGTATGTATTTTCCGGGCTCGCTTTATCAAATATTGGCTCTGTTGATGAATGGCTTGTGTGTCCTCATAAAGACCGGGACAGTTGTGTAAATATATATTATACAGCCGGACAGAGGAATGGAAAGGCTAATATTGAATGAGGCATTCCATTACTCTGTATAAACCATCTCTTGACTACGAGGGAATGCGTTGGAGAGTGACGCCAACGCATAGTTGGGCTCTGTTTCAATCATAATGGAATGATAATGGTACTTCCATGTTAACTAGAGGTGTTTTACTGAAGTGCCGGGAACAATGGAACAATACTATCTGACGTGTGAGCCGAATACTTGTAATTAGTAATACACTTTCGACTATTGTTGACCATGTTAAGGAACATAAGACTGGATGAGTATATAATTATGAGACGTAGTCTTCTCTATCGTGAAAGGTGGGAAACACGAAGAAAGTGTAGAGAGCATAAAGAGAAAATCACATTCAAAATAAACTGCGAAGAAAATTCAAGGTACATTTGAGATGGGTGTTAAGTAAAGGTAATCAGAAATCAAAATACTGATTTGATTATATTGGTGTATAAATATAAACGTTTCAATACGCGATGCAAAGAAACCTTTGAGAACAAACTTGACGTTGCATGAACGGTGCTCGTATTTGTACAGCCCATATTAAGAACAATCTCAAGCCGACGTTTAGCAAACTCACAAGATACAACCAATACTGTGTCTACTCAAAGAAACAGTGAACTCTCGTTTGATTAACTGCGAACTTTGTTACCATACCATGTATTTCAATATTTAACCAGTCAAAGACGAGTGAAAGAAATATATGCCTCTGCTATTGAGACGCTTCATTTCGAAGACAAAGCACTTAAAAGGAGAATACATCAAGGCTGCATGGCTATAAACTCGTGAAAACGTAAGAAATGAACGGAATAAATTGAATACTTAAACATAAAAGGCATTGCATTCATGTAATTAAATAATACAGTCACAGTTAGAACGCGCAACGTACAAATCTTTTGTTTGAGACAAATATGAACAATTATTCAAATATTTAAGTAATAAGGCAGCACTTCTACTATTGTATTTGACTTAACAAAAGAGCGACTTGGTAAATGTAAAATGAGATGCCAAGACGGCAAAGCGTCGACCTAAACATAGCTAAACATACGGGCATGAAATGCTCTGTTCCATCCAACCAAAGCCGACTGGCTTGTCTACAATCTTCGTAATACTATTATGCAGTAATCGATATGTACAACACGCACAGCTCGCAGTCAACAGAATCGATATCAACTCGAAGAAACCCACGAACACGCTAGTCTACTCGACACATTCCTTACGAACAATTTTATTCCATAAAGGTACAGCCCACACTATGCTAAATAAACTACTCTCATTCATACTGCCAGGTGTTATGAGAGTGCGCCGTGTATTAGTCATAAAGGTACAGCCCACACTATGCTAAATAAACTACTCTCATTCATACTGCCAGGTGTTATGAGAGTGCGCCGTGTATTAGTCATAAAGGTACAGCCCACACAATGCTAAATAAACTACTCTCATTCATACTGCCAGGTGTTATGAGAGTGCGCCGTGTATTAGTCATAAAGGTACAGCCCACACTATGCTAAATAAACTACTCTCATTCATACTGCGAGGTGTTATGAGAGTGTAGTCATAAAGGTACAGGCCCACACTCGAAACGCCTCGAAAACCCTGGGGATTGTTTCCCTACCTAGTACTCTGATATCGTCCAGGTCTTGTAATACGTAATTGTCGGATTATAGACGTTTGTGTCGTTTTTGTATATATATTTGGATACTTCTGAAAAGTGCGATACTGCACAGTAGAGGCCTATGTCTTTGTTTCTGAAACAGTCAAGTAGACCTACTTTGGCTGCATATAGTCCAGCTTGTTGAGTAGTTAAAAGTAGTTTAGTGTTGCAGATTATAGTTTACAGATACAGTTTATCTTTGAGTTTACAATGTAGTTTATATATATATAAAGTAAAGATACATTTTTCGGTTAAACCAATCCAAATTTTATTTATAATGATAATTCAACGTTTAAACGACTTTAGCGTCGTCTTTTTCAAGACATAACTAAAAAAAAAAATATATATCATATATATTTAAAAAATTACATATTACAAAAAACATCACTCGCAATAATTATAAGCTTACGGGCTACACTTTACTTTAAACATTTAACTTTGGGATGTGTCTCGGACAGTTTGTATATTACGTTCTATCCCATATTTACTTCCAATAGAATTCATAAAATGTGTATGAAAATAAATAGTGCTATTCATCGACTTTTATATGAAATGTGACAACAACAATCGGCAGTGAAACAACGAAGGAACGCATAGCGCTACTAACTCTCGGTTCCACCAGTGGAAACATAACTGAAGTTTGTTCTAACCTTCAGTTTTGCACCTTGGAAAAATAAAAAAAATCCCCCTCAAAAGTGTCCCGAAAAAAAAAAAAAAAACGGAGACAATATGAATGACGTAGTGTTGGGGTTTTACTAATCGTAAAGTGTATAATTACTAATTAGTAATTAGTGATTTCAGACGCAACCTGTGTACGTAAACCGCTTTGCGATCCGTCGAGAATCTAGCATCAATTTGTGCAGTGCTGTTCTTGTGGTCCCCCCTCACCCCCCTCTTCCCCCCACTTCGCAGCCACGATAATTAAACCCAGGTTTGATCTCCAGCTAAGTCTGCACGGAAGCTTCCGTTTTCCAAGATGGCTTAAGTGTATCCGTCATCAGAATATACCCGAGAGTGAAATGTGTACTTGCCGTTTGGAGCGCTAGCGTCGCCCATCTCACGAGTGAGCAAACTAAACGTGCATCATTTGCAATTATACAATCAACTCAGCTATTTCTATAGTTAATAGATAGCAATTCAATGTATTCGATTGGTGGTTGCCACGGTGGAAACAACACTCGAAGAATAGAAATGTCTAAATGTATAAATTAATACAACACCGTTCTTTAGTAGACCCACAATGTCATTTACACATGGGATTAGGCCTACGCACAGTGGTATAGTAGTACTCTGTTCTACGTCGCTTTCTTATTTGAGCATGAGTTGTGACTAGATGCCATTCCTACACATTTGCTAAAGCCCGATTCACAATTGTAATAAGAGTTGCAATAGTGAAATAGCAATAAGGTTTAAGCGAATTGGAACATGCAATAACAATGCTGTGGTTCACATCCGTCACTGTGGATTGAAATAGTCATAAGAAATGAATCAATTCCATTTCTTATTTCAACTTCTCATGATGCACCTTATGACGAACCAATCAGAACGCAGAAGAGCCATACTAGAAGAAGGTCAAACGGAAATCAAAACAAAAACAGTGGCACCGGATATTTTGCTGTAATAGTCAATATGATAGTAAGTAAGTACACAATTAAGGCACTGCTTTGACTACTGAAATAAGCAACTAGTCGTGGGTTGTGAACCAGTTGCTTGTTATTTCACTATTTCACTGTTTCTTATTGCAACTCTTATTTCAATTGTGAATCGGCCTTAACATAGTTCGGTGTAGCCAATGAGGAGGAAGCAAATGAGACGTAAATTTACGCCAATCAAAGGAAGACATTGTTGAAAAACAAGACATACAAAGACAGCCAAATAACCTCAAAACAGCGTCAACATACTTCATAAAAATACATATTTACAGGTATAGTATCTATATATAATGTTATATAAATAGAAAATACACAAAAGTGATTGTTAACTTCACTAAACAAATTAGTAATGATCCCATGAAACAGAATATACCCAATAAAGAATTTAAATGTGACATTTGTGTATAGTAAAGATGCATTCACAAACTTTACTAGTACTATGGTTTAATGATTAAGACTAAGACAAACCTTAGTCACAGCCAATCAGAGTGCAGTATTCTCCCTCCCAGCCAATGAAAGAAGCCTGTGGCTTAGTCTTAATCATTAAACCATAGTACTAGTAAAGATTGTGAATGCACCTTTACACTAGTGACACACTGGCACTAGTGTAGTGTAAAGTTATACATGGGGAACTGTCAGACAGGGTTATATTTGACCCCGTATTTTGCAGAGATAGCTACGGAAGGAGTTAATCCGAGGGGTTAGCGAAGATGTACGGGAATGGAGAACACACAAGTACATACGGGAAATGTGTGTGTGCATCATGAAGTTCGCCTACTCCAAAGAGTGTAATACTTTTGTTGTCTGTTTGTTTGACTGTTCTGTTCTGCTTGGATGTGGTGTTCCGGTGTACACTGTACAGCTAAAAACATAGCACCCGAACATCAAAAGCCCTGCTTGGATGTGGTGTCACGGTGTACACTGTACAGCTAAAAACATAGCACCCGAACATCAGAAGCCCTGCTTGGATGTGGTGTTCCGGTGTACACTGTACAGCTACAAACATAGAACCCGAACATCAGAAGCCCAAGACATAACACACACGCATGTTAATGTATATAACTCACACAAACTACGCTAATAAATGCCAAATACGCACTGAACACATGTATTAACACGTAGTTTGCATATGCATGCGCGACGCAACAAACATTTCACGTCAGCTACCTCGTAAATATAATTTGAATATATCGCTTCTTATCTTATTTATTGTCGTGACATGGGCCAGAGTCAAAGTAATTATTCGGAACAAGTGACATATAACCACGTGCGGTAACGGCCGGTCACGCGCAGGTCACGCGCAGGGAGGACGAACAAGGCGCAGGAACACAGGGTAGCTATGTCAACAACACGGTGCACGTGACATATTACCACGTGCGGTAACGGCCGGTCACGCGCAGGTCACGCGCAGGGAGGACGAACAAGGCGCAGGAACACAGGGTAGCTATGTCAACAACACGGTGCACGTGACATATTACCACGTGCGGTAACGGCCGGTCACGCGCAGGTCACGCGCAGGGAGGACGAACAAGGCGCAGGAACACAGGGTAGCTATGTCAACAACACGGTGCACGTGACATATAACCACGTGCGGTAACGGCCGGTCACGCGCAGGTCACGCGCAGGGAGGACGAACAAGGCGCAGGAACACAGGGTTACTGTGTCAACAACACGGCGCACGTGACATATTACCACGTGCGGTAACGGCCGGTCATGCGCAGGTCACGCGCAGGGAGGACGAACAAGGCGCAGGAACACAGGGTAACTTTGTGTCAACAACACGGTGCACGTGACATATTACCACGTGCGGTAACGGCCGGTCACGCGCAGGTCACGCGCAGGGAGGACGAACAAGGCGCAGGAACACAGGGTAACTTTGTGTCAACAACACGGTGCACGTGACATATTACCACGTGCGGTACCGGCCGGTCATGCGCACGTCACGCGCAGGGAGGACGAACAAGGCGCAGGAACACAGGGTTACGGTGCACGTGCCATATTACCACGTGCGGTAACGGCCGGTCATGCGCAGGTCACGCGCAGGGAGGACGAACAAGGCGCAGGAACACAGGGTAACTGTGTCAACAACACGGTGCACGTGACATATTACCACGTGCGGTAACGGCCGGTCATGCGCAGGTCACGCGCAGGGAGGACGAACAAGGCGCAGGAACACAGGGTAACTGTGTCAACAACACGGTGGACGTGACATATTACCACGTGCGGTAACGGCCGGTCACGCGCAGGTCACGCGCAGGGAGACGAACAAAGGCGCAGGAACACAGGGTAACTGTGTCAACAATACGGTGCACGTGACATATTACCACGTGCGGTAACGGCCGGTCATGCGCAGGTCACGCGCAGGGAGGACGAACAAGGCGCAGGAGCACGGGGTTACTTAGTGTTACGATATAAGTTTTATTTATTTCTCTTCTAGTTTTGGCATCATTAATCATTGTGGGATTCGAAACCTCGTCCGTTCGTGCCATAAACTGAATAAGCCTCCGCTGATTTTTTTTTAGATACTGGAGAATCCTTTCACAGAAAGATTTGTTTCTAATAGATATATACACCGACTATTCATAAGTGAAACCAGTAAATTGATTGGTAAGTTTAAAAAAATACAGTAGACTTCCATAAATAATAGTCAAACTGAATTTAATTACTAGGATTCACAATTAAATGTTTAATTAGAGAATAATTCTGTTTCGCAAACAACTGATGTAAGTACTATCATTATTTATCGCCGAGTATTATACGTTTCATAAAAACAGTGTATCGTTATTTAATATTGTTATCTTATAGCGTTGAGGTTGCACATTTTCGGCTCGTTTATAATTGTCTAGGAAGGAAGTCAGCGTTCTAAATTTGAATTTAAACTAAATTTCAAGTGACCAGGGAACCAAAGGCATTTGTTATATTACCTATGGATTGATACACTCATTACAAGGTTGTTCTTATTTTATTTTTAAGCGTCATATGTGGTATAAGTTTTGTTTTATATACATAGTCATGCAGTGTAATGTGTTTCAGTTTTCGTTTTCATGTATTTTGCATTATTACTCTGGGTGGATTGGCAACAGCTTTGGCAGCAGATTTCGATACGGTTAATAATTGGTTCTATCTTACAAAAGTCATGGTCAATTGTCCAACCATTGCAGTCTAATAAATACGTAGGTATCGCATTTTCAGAAAAAGTTTACCCTTATTCGTGCATTAAAAAATATATAATATATATGAAAATTTATCATGCCAAAAGGGCTGGGGAAGAGGAAAGGGGGCAATATCTCACTGCTATGCTATATATCCCACCCCGTAGGCTAAAACAAATGCCTTGCCATCTTTAATTCCACTCTCATTCACTGGGCCCACCCATCAAACACACACACACACTCAAACTGGGAAGAAGTGTGGCCTTATCTTCCCTAAATCGTACGATTCCATATCGATTTCCTGTATAGGAGTGATAAAAAACTCATGGAACAACATCAAGTTTTAATGAGACCACCTCCGATTTATCGGTTGAGTAGAGTGGTTTATTAAATGTAACTCTCCAGTAACTCGAGGCTACCTGGGTAGTCGTTATCGGGCGATAAGCAATCCAAATGATATCTTTAAATACAGACTCATTTAAAGTCACGCGCGGCCAGGCCAACGATTTATTACGATCCTCGCTCGCGGTTCTGTTGAGCTTGAGACTGCCTGAGTCCACCCGTTGGGTAATTGTACATAATGTATTACTCACTTAGCAATTTGATCGAAGATTAGGCCTAGGGAATACACAGTTTGTTTTTATTGGGCAGTTATGCAGGGAGCGCTTGGCTAAACACCATTGCGGGAAGAGACCGCTTAAGAGTAGACAGACACGTGGGATAGACGGACGCATTGAGGTGTATATTGTTCCACGGCAACCTTGTTGATGCTCAAGTGATTCATGAGTGAAGCATTGGCCCACCAAATGTCACTATTTGACAAAGCAACCGCTGATTGGCTCCGATTCACTCATCTATGACGTCAGCATTCACAAGGTTACTGTCGAACCAGTTTATTTGTCCTCATGCCATGCGGTAGTCGTCTCGAGTGTCACAGAAAGTCACAGAATAAACGCAACAATAATTAAAAAGTGAGACATATTTATATTCAATGCAGCGATCTACAACAATATCACCTCATTGGAATTCCGGCCAACTGTTGACTGATGTTTCATTCCATGGCAATTTTTTCCAGCCTTTTTAATTTGTATCTGTTTAAAATCGAACATGTTCACGAAAATATACACCCGAAAACACAGAGCCACTTTCCAGTCCGAACGTTTTATGTGTTTGTATCTATATCATGGGATTGGTACGATTGAGTTGCTTAATGGTCTTCATTCGTATATATTTAAAAAAAAGAAATGTTTGAATTACACTTTTGGATTTCTAGAGCAGTTTATTCACAAAGTATAGTTTTGCTCTCAACTTGTGTACGACTGCAGTATAGACGACTTTTCGGTGAATTGCGTGTCAGCGGACAATTCCTTTTCTTTTCATAGTTTGGCGATCAAGACCACATTGGCAACGCAGCACGCAGGTGCACAGCTGCCTAGCTGGGCTAGCTGGGTCGAGACCAGTTGCTACTGTCAGCTGACTGGCAACGAGCAGGACAATACAGAGAACAAATAAAATAATAATAGTAAAAACAAATTATTAACATATTCTGTGGGCACATATTTCCCGCAATTAGAGAACCTATGTCTAAAGTGCCTAGAGTGCCTAGGAGTATAAGAGTACCTCTTTGACAAACGTATATTCGAAGATGAGTTTTACAGAAAAGTGTACTTGTTTACTTTTGAACGTTTTTAGTTTTAGATATGGTACAGGTTTTTGTGTACTACGAAATTCATTTGAGATCTGTTTTGAACCAACGGGTAAACGATTCTAAAAATGGCTCAAAATGTTCTTAAAAATAAATATACCTGCAAGTATATTTTTATTACAATAATGTGTACACTGTGTACGGCCTCCAAGTCACGCACACTGTAGGGATCGTGACGTCACCGTGGCGGGCTCATCACACGACATAACCATTCGTCACATCGTCTTATTATAAAACTGTGACTGACACTAGAAACAGCGTCTCCAGAGCATCGTAAACAAGTTTATTATCATCATCAATACGGCGGGCGAAGCCTCAGAGCGCAGCCTGCCTGCGCGCGCAGCCCATCAGAGGTCGAGCCCGTGTTCGCTCGGCGAGGCGGCGTTAAACCTGGTCACTGGCCGGACTGGACACTCTACGTGGTTGATAAACTAACACTGTGTTTAAGCGCCTACATAACAATTTAGTACCATTTAGATCACATAGGTCATACACGTTTTGATTGGCTGATTTTTACTGCTGATTCCCGAGTACAAATCAAGTGGAGACTGCACATCCGGACCTTAGTCTTGGAGGATGTCTACATGTCTACATGTCTACATGTCTACATGAATTATGGATATTGTTGTGAAGTGCTAGTGACAATTGCTGAAAATGTTGCCCCGTACCAGAGATCGAACCTGGATTCTCCAGCACTATAGGCACCGATGCTCTTACCGTCTAAGATAATTGGAGGCCACAAGAAAAGCTGCGCCCAAATTAATATTTGTTTGATTATTATGATATTATTATTAATTGTATCAATATAATCGATGATTATATGTATACGCATGTTATAACGATCGTCTTCAATACATTTATATGTATTACACAGTGATGATGATTTGTATATATTTTTAACAGGCCAGTGATCACGTGTGCTGGACATGTTCAGATACCGAAGCACAAAAACGTCACATCAGGAATATTGGCCCACCACACTGTGGTCATTTCGTTTTTACACACAAACTGTTGATAAACCAGCACTTCTCTTCTCGCTAAAATATACAAGCGCGAAACACCACCCACGTACAAACGACATTTGGTTACGAACCCATATATATAGGCCCAGCTCAATTAATTTTACCTCGTCATGTTGAACAAGCCCCCTAAAAATCCGAGCCCTTACTCACATTTGTCATCTAGATAGCGCCAACAAGGCCTGTCAAAATGTCAAATTTTCATATTCATGAACATAAGGGTCCTCTATGCAGATGAAATACTTTGTACTTGTAAGGGTAGATATGCTATTATACGAATTGTAAAGCTTTCCCAAATTAGGTCAGGCCAGTGAGACGGTTTCTATCTACTACACTCTACCCTGCACGAAAGCAGCCCCGTTGGGGGTAGGGCTATCATAATCGTGGAACTCGACCCATCGATCTCTCATGCAACGACGATTAAAGCCATGTCACGCCTTGCGATTATATCGATTGCTACTTCTCACTGTTTATTAGAACTAAGGATGTACAATAGGTACAGGCCTTCAACCGTGAGCATATTCGGACACTGTATCGAGAACTAGGAGGTATGCAACTGAGTATATTGGCGTTTTAGGGCGAGCCCCAACCGCATGAGCGAATATATTCGGACACTGTATCGAACTAGGAGGTATGCAACTGAGTGCATTGGCGTTTTAGGCTGAGCCCCAACCGCATGAGCGAATATATTCGGGCACTGTATCGAGAACAGGGAGGTATGCAACTGAGTGCATTGGCGTTTTAGGGCGAGCCCCAACCGCATGAGCGAATATATTCGGACACTGTATCGAGAACTAGGAGGTATGCAACTGAGTGCATTGGCGTTTAAGGGCGAGCCACAACCGCATGAGCGAATATATTCGGACACTGTATCGAACTAGGAGGTATGCAACTGAGTGCATTGGCGTTTTAGGGCGAGCCCCAACCGCATGAGCGAATATATTCGGACACTGTATCGAACTAGGAGGTATGCAACTGAGTATATTGGCGTTTTAGGGCGAGCCCCAACCGCATGAGCGAATATATTCGGACACTGTATCGAACTAGGAGGTATGCAACTGAGTATATTGGCGTTTTAGGGCGAGCCCCAACCGCATGAGCGAATATATTCGGACACTGTATCGAACTAGGAGGTATGCAACTGAGTACATAGGCGTTTTAGGGCGAGCCCCAACCGCATGAGCGAATATATTCGGACACTGTATCGAACTAGGAGGTATGCAACTGAGTACATGGGCGTTTTAGGGCAAGCCACAACCGTATGAGCGAATATATTCGGACACTGTATCGAACTAGGAGGTATGCAACTGAGTACATTGGCGTCTTAGGGCGAGCCCCAACCGCATGAGCGAATATATTCGTACACTGTATCGAACTAGGAGGTATGCAACTGAGTACATTGGCGTTTTAGGGCAGCCCCAACCGCATGAGCGAATATATTCGGACACTGTATCGAGAACTAGGAGGTATGCAACTGAGTACATTGGCGTTTTAGGGCAAGCCCCAACCGCATGAGCGAATATATTCGGACACTGTATCGAGAACTAGGAGGTATGCAACTGAGTACATTGATGTATTAGGGCGAGCCCTAACCGCATGAGCGAATATATTCGGACACTGTATCGAGAACTAGGAGGTATGCAACTAGGTACATTGGCGTTTTAGGGCAAGCCCCAACCGCATGAGCGAATATATTCGGACACTGTATCGAACTAGGAGGTATGCAACTGAGTGCATTGGCGTTTTAGGGCGAGCCCCAACCGCATGAGCGAATATATTCCGACACTGTATCGAACTAGGAGGTATGCAACTGAGTGCATTGGCGTTTTAGGGCGAGTCACAACCGCATGAGCGAATGATAAAACTTTCAGTTAGTATCCTAATATATAGGTCTAACCACTGCGGACCAATACAAAACGTGGACACATATTTACTCATTAAACAGTTGTATTCGCCAAATTAAATAAAATAAACATACGAAATTGACCTCAATGCGATGATACTATATGTATGCAGGGTGTTCAATAACAAAAAGTCGTAACCATCGATTACGCTATCTTTAAAGATGTTAACACTTTTAAATTATTTTGTATCCTTCTTTGTGTAAAAATCTGTTTCTCTTATTTCTACTTCGTTAAATATCGACTATCCATCTAGCTGCTAGGCCATCACTGTTCCCCACTGTACATTGGTTAATATCGTGATTATTCCTTAAAAAAAAAAAAAAAAAAAAAAAAACTCTAAGAAGGAACTTCCAAAGCCGGTTGTGAATCGAAACGCGGGGAAAATATTCCACGTCACATTACATCACATCACATCAGCTCGTATAATATGAATTGCAAATCGGTCCGTCATACACCTCGCATGCGATTCCATTCGTTCATTTGTAATTCTTATGCTAATGCAACGAATTACCACTTCAAAATAAACTATATACGTATTCCGCTCATACATGAAGACGGAGGGAGATACGAGGTTTCAGCAACCCCGTCTCGAAACATATTCTATATTATTATTAACTGCTGCATGTAGATTACGCCACAAAGGGTGGGAACTTCAAGAATCTTTAATTACAAAACTCGTTACATACAGAAATTAAAAACAAAACAAATATAACAGAACGGAAAAAATGTGTCATAAAATTATAGCGACTATCTGGCTAAACCATTATAGATCTTTTAAATAAACAAAGTTGAAAAGTAGGTACCTACTTAAAAGTGTAAAATAGTAAAACAAAACAGTCGGTAAAAGTCAAATAAAGTTTATTTGGTTCAGTTTATATTTTCCACGTCGTTTTCCTGACTTTGACGTAGTAAACTAGTTTTATTTCATAGCAAAAGGGGCAATTACTCATGATATAATTGGGAGTAATACTCTGCATCATCTGTTGCCACAGTCGTAACTTTGTGATTGTCTATTGACAGTTACTATGGTGGGTTTACTAACAAGGTATTCTGCCCTTCAATTGAAACCAGCCAATAAATCAGTCAATTATGTTATCCTGCAGAAATACAATCAAACCATCGTTATGAAATCACTGTCAGTGGTTATGTGAACAGTCAACGCTACAAGAAGCTGTATCCTCGTGAATGTCGTTCTAGTATTGGACACAACTATGCTACTAAATGAGTGTATCAAATGTATGTAGGCTACTATGTAAAGCAGTTGACCGACATCAAATAAATATTGAAATAATTCGCAATTCGTAATTTGTATATTCAATATACTTCCTCACTTGTGACGGAATGAAAACAAACATATATCAACCAATCAAAATTATCTCCGAGAATCAGAACCTACGAAACGTCATACGAACTAAAAATTCCAAATCAGCAACAAAGTTGTTTATTTACGCATATTCATGTCACCAGCACGTCTGCATTTTCATCCATTATTTTATACCCTGAAAAGGTTCCTCTGATTTGACTAATGATCATTTCAGCTTACAAAAACCGACATTCTTGAATTTATTAAAAACTTGATTAATAAATACAGACTTGATTGATGTTAGAGCTAAGGTCGTATTTTATGCACCGCGAAGCTAATCGAGACGATGAGTGATGAACGGCGCAGAGTCCATTAAGATGTATTAATTGACTAGGGGTTAAGACTAGGGGATGAGACACCCACGTAGCGGGTGAGGGAGATGGCAGACACCCCGGTCACCCACTAGGGGTTAAGACTAGGGGATGAGACACCCACGTAACGGGTGTGGGAGATGGCAGACACCCCGGTCACCCACTAGGGGTTAAGACTAGGGGATGAGACACCCACGTAACGGGTGTGGGAGATGGCAGACACCCCGGTCACCCACTAGGGGTTAAGACTAGGGGATGAGACGCCCACGTAGCGGGTGTGGGAGATGGCAGACACCCCGGTCACCCACTAGGGGTTAAGACTAGGGGATGAGACGCCCACGTAGCGGGTGTGGGAGATGGCAGACACCCCGGTCACCTACTAGGGGTTAAGACTAGGGGATGAGACGCCCACGTAACGGGTGTTGGAGATGGTAGACACCCCGGTCACCCACTAGGGGTTAAGACTAGGGGATGAGACACCCACGTAACGGGTGCGGGAGATAGCAGACACCCCGGTCACCTACTAGGGGTTAAGACTAGGGGATGAGACACCCACGTAACGGGTGTTGGAGATGGTAGACACCCCGGTCACCCACTAGGGGTTAAGACTAGGGGATGAGACACACACGTAACGGGTGTTGGAGGTGGCAGACACCCCGGTCACCCACTAGGGGTTAAGACTAGGGGATGAGACGCCCACGTAACGGGTGTTGGAGATGGTAGACACCCCGGTCACCCACTAGGGGTTAAGACTAGGGGATGAGACACCCACGTAACGGGTGCGGGAGATAGCAGACACCCCGGTCACCTACTAGGGGTTAAGACTAGGGGATGAGACACCCACGTAACGGGTGTTGGAGATGGTAGACACCCCGGTCACCCACTAGGGGTTAAGACTAGGGGATGAGACACACACGTAACGGGTGTTGGAGGTGGCAGACACCCCGGTCACCCACTAGGGGTTAAGACTAGGGGATGAGACACCCACGTAACGGGTGTTGGAGATGGTAGACACCCCGGTCACCCACTAGGGGTTAAGACTAGGGGATGAGACACCCACGTAGCGGGTGAGGGAGATAGCAGACACCCCGGCCACCCACTAGGGGTTAATACTAGGGGATGAGACACCCACGTCACGGGTGAGGGAGATAGCAGACACCCCGGTCACCTACTAGGGGTTGAGACTAGGGGATGGGACACCCACGTCACGGGTGAGGGAGATAGCAGACACCCCGGTCACCCACTATAGGGGTTAAGACTAGGGGATGAGACACCCACGTAACGGGTGTGGGAGATAGCAGACACCCCGGTCACCCACTATAGGGGTTAAGACTAGGGGATGAGACACCCACGTAACGGGTGAGGGAGATAGCAGACACCCCGGTCACCCACTAGGGGTTAAGACTAGGGGATGAGACACCCACGTAACGGGTGAGGGAGATAGCAGACACCCCGGTCACCCACTATAGGGGTTAAGACTAGGGGATGAGACACCCACGTAGCGGGTGAGGGAGATAGCAGACACCCCGGTCACCCACTAGGGGTTAAGACTAGGGGATGAGACACCCACGTAACGGGTGAGGGAGATAGCAGACACCCCGGTCACCCACTAAGGGTTAAGACTAGGGGATGAGACACCCACGTAACGGGTGAGGGAGATAGCAGACACCCCGGTCACCCACTAGGGGTTAAGACTAGGGGATGAGACACCCACGTAACGGGTGAGGGAGATAGCAGACACCCCGGTCACCCACGGGGAGGCCGATAAGGTGGAGGGAGGGTAAGAACAGAGTGGTATTGTGGAAACAACTCAAGGCAACGTCCGGTGAGGAGGATTGGCGAGTATTGGTGAGTATTGGCGATAATTGGCGAGGATTTGCGAGTATTGGCGAGTATTGGCGAGTATTGGCGAGTATTGGCGAGTACTGCGCAGGGGGAGAGTTATACGTTAACTGTAAATGAGCATCGGTGGTGTTTTAAATAATTGAAACTATGAAATAACGGTCATTTTGATTCGCTTATCGATCGATGTAAAAAATGTCGATGATAAAATTCGTGTCGAACGTCAAACTTACTATCAAGATAATTATAAAAATGTATTTTTTATTTTTTTAAATATCCAAAATGTCTTGGCCTGTATTTATCTATATTAATAGAATAAAACCTTAACATGCCAGCACACTCATGGGCGTGTCTGTTACGCACGTGCGCGCGCCCCTACATAACCTTTCAATCTCCCCCCCCCCCCCCCC
This sequence comes from Isoperla grammatica, assembly GCA_945910005.1. Lineage (NCBI taxonomy): Eukaryota > Metazoa > Arthropoda > Insecta > Plecoptera > Perlodidae > Isoperla > Isoperla grammatica. The sequence continues at coordinate 5,148,915 of OX246743.1, read as the reverse complement.
AACCACCCACCCCCACCCTAGGCTTCGCATAACCAAACGAAGATGACAAACAATGGCGGTAATGAAATTTGATGGCAAGACCTAATTTATTAATGAGGTGCCGTACGAGGCTATTATAGAGAGAAATTACCGTGACTGGACGCCATTTTCTTCGGCTTCATCAATCAGCCGGTCCGCTCCGAGGCCGCGTCTCAAGACAAATGAACTCCTAACCCCGGTCGAAACAATCCCTGGGACACACGGCCCGTGTTATATCATTTTTAGGGCTAATTTATCACCGCGACACCCCCTCCCCCGCCCCCGCCCCCGCCCCCGCTAGCAGCCACCCCGACACACTCGTATTATCATAAGCAAGACCTGAAGGACACCCTATGTAAATACGTGTTATTTTTACAATGGTTATATTGTGTTTTCTTTTTAGGTGTGTTTCACTCATTATTGATCCAACGCTTGAAATATGTATGGATGTCAAGTGAGACTGGCTGTTATTGCATGTTATAAACATATAATGGGCAGTGCCTATACGAACATCTCTTTCACATGTCTCGACATAATGTTATAGAAATATGAATACAAGGAATAATAATAAAAACAGTGAAATGAGAAGTGGAAGGTCGGTTAATCCACGCAGCTACAGACGGTACAGATGACGTCACGCAGCTACAGACGGTACAGATGACGTCACGCAGCTACAGGTGGTACAGATGACGTCACGCAGCTACAGACGGTACAGATGACGTCACGCAGCTACAGACGGTACAGATGACGTCACGCAGCTACAGATGACGTCACGCAGCTACAGACGGTACAGATGACGTCACGCAGCTACAGACGGTACAGATGACGTCACGCAGCTACAGACGGTACAGATGACGTCACGCAGCTACAGACGGTACAGATGACGTCACGCAGCTACAGACGGTACAGATGACGTCACGCAACTACAGATGACGTCACGCAACTACTGACGGTACAGATGACGTCACGCAGCTACAGGCGGTACAGATGACGTCACGCAGCTACAGACGGTACAGATGACGTCACGCAGCTACAGACGGTACAGATGACGTCACGCGCTATGGCTATGGTATACTGGGCAGCACTGGCGCTACGGCCTTCGACACAGTATAAAGCCTGTGTATGCACATGATAGGTGTGTGTTTATTTTAATAGCCTTTTTACGAAGAGTTAATCAGCACCGACCATCTGGGCTAATGGGCATAATGTCCGGTCATCCCCATTGTTCGGGTGGAAGTGATTGCATGTGTAACAACCGTGAGTTATAGCGGATGTCTTACCAACCCCCCGGCGTGAAATACTCGCTCGGCTCGGCGCGCAAGACAATGTTAACTACGAGACGATAATGAATGCCTGAATGGCCGCAGACGAGGGAGCCTCGCTCGGCATTTCCATCTGACAACTCGTGAGTGATTCTTGACAGTTTAAGGTTATCTAGATTGGAATCAAATTACTAAGCGTCACGTTGAGATTTATCGTGTGTGTTTTGTTTGCGGTTTGTTGTTTCAGTGAGTTCGCTAATATCACATCACGTTGTAAGTTAGGAAGTAGTGGATCTAAATATAACCAACCCACTTCCGAGTACAACAAGGAAGAACTTGGTGTACTGACGTCGTTCCAAATGAACTTGTAATATGATTTACTAGCAGATATCCCTTCATAAAGGCGCGTATGAAGTTTTTCGGTGTCTCCTATTCTATGAACTACGTTTGCGTCAAATGAAAATTTAATTTGCATTTGTCTAAAATGAGGTTTCTCCCAAACTAATTCTAGTAGTAAAATAAATAAGAAAGAATGATAATTGTTGTACTACAAACAAAATGACGAAGCTGATGTTTCTATACACACCTATCACATGCAAAACACAGAGTACAACTCTCCGCACTCTTCCTATAAGAACACATTTGCCAAACAACAACTATTTCCGTTTCTATTCATGCAAATAACTATTCTACAAAACACATTTCTTTAGATAAAGACAGAGACGCACACGTTCTATGTGAGGCCACTGGATGAAGAAAAACTCTTTTTTTTTTTTTTTTTTGAGTCCCCAGTTGAAACAAAACAGACGGTGTCTTCAATATTTGAATCAACTATGATAATATTTTGTGTCTATATGTCTGCGTGAAAAGTATCGGTCCGAGGTCCGGCCCTTGGGGAACGCAGTTATACGTTATGCCAGAAGTGAAGAAACGTGTTGCGGCCGCCCGCGCGTTGTCTCCTGGGAGTAGAAGACTCACAGACAAATACCTTCAAAGTCGACAGCCCCGTGCAAGGTGGACGGGGCTGGGACCCGGGCCTCGTGATCATTAGGGGGCGGGTATGCGTACAAACTCACATTTATGCGTGCGTAGGCCTACGTGCAAACGAGAACAGGGGACATGAATGAAGTCACTAATATATTATCTCATAAATATATTCTATTTCTATAAAAATAATTTACTTGAATGCTTTTCTCTTTAACAAATCGATTCCATTTACGCATTTCAAAGAATTTCGTTCTCGATATATTTAATATCTTCACAGTCAAATTGGTTTTATATTTTTTTATTTATAGTTATACTTACACAATACATCTTTTAAATGTGTGAATTGAAAGACATTTACATATACATTCACAGTTTAAATACAATATCCGTTCTTTGATCAGTTCTAGGCCTGAATAGGCTACACATTGAATAAGTACATAGATGGCATTACCTGCCGAGGAGCAACACAATTCGAACAACAAATTATCTTAAAAATCAATAATGCAAGATTAATGTGAGTGGACGAAGTTGGACACACCAGAATACTAATGTTGATCGAAAATATTTTGAGAAAACAAGTTATAAATTGAAAACGATTCTCTTATTAAGGGTAAAATAACATCCCTACTTTTATCGATTAATACAAACTCATGACTAATGGACTGTGCCTAACTAAACACAGTCTATCTATAATGTTTACTTTCAAAAACTAAAACGGGTGAAACAAAACGCGATTATACTCCCCTATGTCATTATTCCGCAATGGAACCTAACTAACCCCTAGAACTATGTGTATTGTCAATTATTATTACTTGATTGGTAAAATTACTCAACATAATGAATGCAATTGCGATCGAGTTGTGTGAATTCCGCAAACCCATTGATACGAAACGTAATGGGACGGGATGGGATGCAACAAGCGACGTGAAAAGTGAGCGGCCGAGTGCTGGATTCAATTACTGCAGGAAATCGTTTGCACTTTTGAAAAACGTTAACGTAATTCCGCGTCGGGCTAACCGAATTAGCGTTGCTGCTTTGGTCGTGGAGGCAAACTGTTGTGGGGCCCGAGGACAGAGGACAGAGGACAGAGGACAGAGGACAGAGGACGGGAGATATGATGCGAGGGGTCCAACTATAGTTGGTAGGCAGACACTTGGTTCAATCAGTGACCACGAGGCTGCCTGGTGGCAACAAAATGAACTAATGAACAGGTGATGTTTAGCTGTAAGTTCATGAATATTTTATTAGACCATTTTAAAAATGATCCAGGTATCTATTCTTGTTTCTCCCGCACGGTCCTCTAAATCTTCAAGAACAACAATACACAACAATTAAAAATGTGAAATCAAGGTTAAAAGATGAAGATCTGGTGTCCATCAATTAACCTTGATATAACATTTGACAGCTCATGTTTAAATGTTCTACGTTGTTTTTATAACGATTTAGGGGGCCGTGCGAGGAACAAGAATAGATACCTGGACCCGGATTCACAAGAGGTCCTAAGAAGTCTTTTTTTGGTCTTATCTCTAAGAATGGCCTAACTTTGAACCTCAGGTGAACCCAGGAAAATATCTGAGAACAGATTTTAAAACATATTATTGGAATGTTCACTGTGTCCTTGTTCTTACAAGGAAATAGTAACTTCTTCATGTGACCTAAGTCTGGTTTTACAGGAGGTCCAAAGTTAGGCCGGTCATAGAGTTAAGACCAGAAAAAGACTTAGGACCGCTTGTGAATCCGGGCCCTGGATAATTTCACTGAAACGAAAATGACGAATGGTGCAGCTTAGCAGCGCTGTCAATACATGACGAGACACCTTTACACTTCATTAAAAGAAAAAAAAATCAAATCACATTCTTAAATGCCTCTATTTTGGATAGAATTCCACTTTCATACACAGAAACACAAACGATGTTAACTCAAAGACAACAAACATTGCATCAAATCCATTTCGGATGGCTCTAATTTATCAGTAAACCCCAAACAAATGACACTATGTTTTAAAATTACAACAAAACACGGACATTGCCATCTGAATGTGATCTTACAGAACTCCTAGAAGATATTGTTCCCTAGTAGACCTACACTTGTTAATTATCGTATTATTGTCCATCTTATAACCGACAAATGGTGTAAGACGCGCAATCAAACTAAGGGCCGGCCTTGCAATCTCCTAATAGGAAAGTTATTTGTAGCAATTAAGCTATTTGGAGGAGTTCATGGGTTTTGATTGGTGGTTGCCATGGAGAAAACAAGCTTTTCGACGAATAAGTAGTTATTGGGACATTGTTATTTGATTGTAAGACTGTATCTAAATTGCTTGCATACTTGTACATAAAACATAGCTTAAAAACGCCACTGGGAAGCAAAACTATCTACAATGTGGATTCCTGGGAGAGGGTTGAGCGTTTGTCGTTTCGACGGTGCAATCTAGGCGTAGTCAAGTGACGGGTACAGATTTTTCACGAATATCAAAATGGATGTCTGAGCGAAATCACTGCGGTGGAGGTGGCCGATGATAGAACGGACCCCCCCCCCCTCCCCCCCCCCCCCCCCCACACACACCAGGGACACACAGCGATTGGTTATCTCGATTACAACATTCCAGAACAAAATTGGTAGTTGAAAGTGGAAAAACCCTCTACGGTGATGATGAACTATAGTGGACCCAAGATTACTTTACACCTGCTTTCGTCACATCCGGGGCAGTCGTAGCCAACCAGCGAACCGCCCGAGACACATCCGGGCCAATACCGATCGCTGATTGGCTACGAACCAGTCGCCTGTGACGAAAGCATGTGTCAGGTAGTCTTGGGACAACTATACAAGACTTGTTTTTATGAAACACGAATGTCACACAGTTGTGTATGTTGCTTAAACATTACAAATCAAAGAGAAATAAAATATATCGCCATGTAGTATCTCTGCTTAGAAAATAGGCTAAACCACACACACTAAAAATTCAAATATTCAACATAATTATTTATTTTTCTGGGAGTAAATAACATCCGTCGATCAACATATCTCTATAAAATAAAAGAATGCAACATATAAAAGAAAAAAACATCCTACCATGTACACACGGTTAATACTACATAGCCTTGCGCCAACATAGAAACATCCCACCATGTACGCACGTTTCGACCCATAAATACATTGTATATACGTAACTAACTCAATGCAAATATATCAACGAGAATAATTGCTCTGAAATGCCAGGGGTCTTGACAATTGTGTAATTGCTTTCTGTCAACCCTCCGCCATGTCCCGCAGGAATAAGATCTTACAGCTAGCAAGAAGATGGCGATGCACGTAAAGCAGCGCTTTGACCATTTAGTTTCTACGCGACAATAAGATCTTACAGCTAGCAAGAGGTATGCACGTAAAGCAGCGCTTTGACCATTTAGTTTCTACGCGGCAATAAGATCTTACAGCTAGCAAGAGGTATGCACCTAAAACAGCGCTTTGAACATTTAGTTTCTACGCGGCAATAAGATCTTACAGGTAGCAAGAGGTATGCAAGTAAAGCAGCGCTTTGACCATTTAGTTTCTACGCGGCAATAAGATCTTACAGCTAGCAAGAGGTATGCACGTAAAGCAGCGCTTTGACCATCTAGTTTCTACGCGGCAATAAGATCTTACAGCTAGCAAGAGGTATGCACGTAAAGCAGCGCTTTGACCATTTAGTTTCTACGCGACAAAAAGATCTTACAGCTAGCAAGAGGTATGCACGTAGAGCAGCGCTTTGACCATTTAGTTTCTACGCGACAATAAGATCTTACAGCTAGCAAGAGGTATGCACGTAAAGCAGCGCTTTGACCATTTAGTTTCTACGCGGCAATAAGATCTTACAGCTAGCAAGAGGTATGCATGTAAAGCAGCGCTTTGACCATTTAGTTTCTACGCGGCATTAAGATCTTACAGCTAGCAAGAGGTATGCACGTAAAGCAGCGCTTTGACCATTTAGTTTCTACGCGGCAATAAGATCTTACAGCTAGCAAGAGGTATGCACGTAAAGCAGCGCTTTGACCATTTAGTTTCTACGCGGCAATAAGATCTTACAGCTAGCAAGAGGTATGCACGTAAAGCAGCGCTTTGACCATTTAGTTTCTACGCGACAATAAGATCTTACAGCTAGCAAGAGGTATGCACGTAAAGCAGCGCTTTGACCATTTAGTTTCTACGCGGCAATAAGATCTTACAGCTAGCAAGATGTATGCACGTAAAGCCGCGCTTTGACCATTTAGTTTCTACGCGGCAATAAGATCTTACAGCTAGCAAGAGGTATGCACGTAAAGCAGCGCTTTGGCTATTTAGTTTCTACGCGGCAATAAGATCTTACAGCTAGCAAGAGGTATGCACGTAAAGCAGCGCTTTGGCTATTTAGTTTCTACGCGGCAATAAGATCTTACAGCTAGCAAGAGGTATGCACGTAAAGCAGCGCTTTGGCTATTTAGTTTCTACGCGGCAATAAGATCTTACAGCTAGCAAGAGGTATGCACGTAAAGCAGCGCTTTGACCATTTAGTTTCTACGCGGCAATAAGATCTTACAGCTAGCAAGAGGTATGCACGTAAAGCAGCGCTTTGACCATTTAGTTTCTACGCGGCAATAAGATCTTACAGCTAGCCAGAGGTATGCACGTAAAGCAGCGCTTTGACCATTTAGTTTCTACGCGGCAATAAGATCTTACAGCTAGCAAGAGGTATGCACGTAAAGCAGCGCTTTGGCTATTTAGTTTCTACGCGGCAATAAGATCTTACAGCTAGCAAGAGGTATGCACGTAAAGCAGCGCTTTGACCATTTAGTTTCTACGCGGCAATAAGATCTTACAGCTAGCAAGAGGTATGCACGTAAAGCAGCGCTTTGGCTATTTAGTTTCTACGCGGCAATAAGATGAAGCAACGGGGGTGATACTAAACCATGATACATATACACCAACTTTGTTATACAGTCTGTATGTTCGTAGATGAAATATCTTTGTTATAGACGCAATGTGTTCAGCATTAAGGGTATAAAGATCATCAGTCATTTGACTGACGTACAAATCAACTAGTATACATGATCAGACGTATAATAGCAAACACCCACTAATACTAAACACAGTATTAAAAGCAACTCACAAAATATAGTAGTATGGTCTCATCTTTAAAACGCAATTTACAATGACTTGTCTGGAATTATGCAGGGCTAAATAATAGTTGTGTACAGATAATTTACAAAAAATGATACCAAATGTATAGACCGAGTTTAAATGGAACCACATAATTTTAATAATATCTCGGATTTGTTTGTAAGCGATACACGTCCTACGAAATAACAACAAAATGAACTACACTATATAGCAACGAATAACATTCATTTGATTACATCAAGAAACGGAATGGTTATAAACAAGTGTTTTAATCTAACTGAATGCAAATTTTCGGCGTTTCAGTATAGTACGTCATTCATGTTGCAAATAACATTACGTTAAGGCAGATAAACGAAACGTATAATCTTAAACCATTGGCCAAAGTGTAAAATTGATTAGGTAAATGAAGCGACACATATCCAAAGAAGGCAAAGTGCTAAGCGCGGCTCGGACGGCTTCAGAGTAATTCAGTCCATGGACCCTTGAGAGCAATACGCCGTTATATTACTGGGAGCCCGGCCTGGACTTGATGAAACACGGGGCAAACTTGTAGCAACATGTTCTATGCAAATATACTAATTACAATGGCGGGCATTCGTACAGCGTGAGTGCGCGATCGAGACAGTGTCTAGTGTATATCTTAAAAACAAACAAGTAGTTGAATATTGTATACCTAGTAGGTTGCTTACACGGCCTATGGTGCACGTTTCAACATCTGACCATCCTAACAAAAACACTAGAAAAATGCGTTTTTGATTAATCATTTCAATAAGAAACCGTACCATTAATGCATACCAATTTACTCGTTATTGTTATTAAACAGTTTTATAATGTTTCAATCGCAAAAGATTGAAACAGTATTTGCAATACATAGGCTACGTGCGAAGCAATATCATATATAAAAAATAAATCACCCGAATTGGCATTTGAACCCAGAACCAGAATCTCTTCTCATAAATATTATTACTACTTGTGGTTCATAGAAATAGCGACAAGTTTATACTGACCTGTGTTGTTGGAAAGAGAACCGATATGAGTACCACAGGTTTTGGGTTCGATCCCTAGTCCGGGTAAATGTCAATCACAATTGCTGGTCGCATATTACACATAAAAAGTAGTTACAATTCAGAGATAAAATATGTGTTTTATTCGTATACACTTATAAGAAAATGAATTCGTATTCGTATTAAAAGGGCGAGAGCAACAGCTTTAATAATTTGATATTCAATTATTGTATGTATCAGTATTGAAAATTAAAATAATAATGTTTGAATAAAACATGTTGCGTTCAAAATGTTAATGGTTTGAATTCGTTGCGTGTTGGTAACTACATGAGATAAATAAATAAAAAAATAAATACATACATAAATAAATAAATAAATATATTAAATAAATAAATAAATAAATAAATGAATAAATAAATAAATAAATAAATAAATAAATAAATAAATAAATAAATAAATAAATAAATAAATAAATAAATAAATAAATAAATAAA